>JAULUF010000044.1:0-202500 GCA_031834385.1 Semotilus atromaculatus | reverse complement strand
AGTTAGAAAGAAAGAAAGAAAGATAGATTAGTTAGAAAGAAAAAGAAAGATAGATTAGTTAGAACGAAAGATAGATTAGTTAGAAATAAATAAATAAATAAAGTTAATTAAAAAGAAAGAAAGAAAGATAGATAGATTAGTTAGAAAGAAAGAAAGAAAAAAAGATTAGTAAGAAAGAAAGAAAGATTAGTTAGAAAGAAAGAAAGATAGATTAGTTACAAAGAAAAAGAAAGATAGATTAGTTAGAAAGAAAGAAAGATAGATTGGTTAGAAAGAAAGAAAGAAAGTTAATTAAAAAGAAAGAAAGAAAGAAAGATTAGTTAGAAAGATAGATTAGTTAGAAAGAAAGAAAGAAAAAAATATTAGTAAGAAAGAAAGATAGATTAGTTAGAAAGAAAGAAAGAAAGATAGATTAGTAAGAAAGAAAGAAAGATTAGTTAGAAAGAAAGAAAGATAGATTAGTTAGAAAGAAAAAGAAAGATAGATCAGTTAGAAAGAAAGAAAGATAGATTAGTTAGAAAGAAAGAAAGAAAGTTAATTAAAAAGAAAGAAAGAAAGTAAGATAGATTAGTTAGAAAGAAAGATAGATTAGAAAGAAAGAAAGATAGATTAGTTAGAAAGAAAGATAGATTAGTTAGAAAGAAAGATAAATTAGTTAGAAAGAAAGATAGATTAGTTAAAAAACAAAGAAAGAGATTTGTTAGAAAGAAAGATAGATTAGTTAGAAAGATAGATTAGTTAGAAAGAAAGATAGATTAGTTAGAAAGAAAGATAACTTAGTTAGAAATAAAGAAAGATAGATTATTTAAAAAACAAAGAAAGATGGATTTGATAGAAAGAAAGATAGATTAGCTAGAAAGATAGATTAGTTAGAAAAAAAGAAAGATAGATTAGTTAGAAAGAAAGAAAGATAAATTAGTTAGAAAGTAAGATAGATTAGTTAGAAAGAAAGATAGATTAGTTAGAAAGAAAGAAAGATAGATTAGTTAGAAAGATAGATAGATAAGTTAGAAAGAAAGAAAGAAAGATTAGTTAGAAAGAAAGAAAGATAGATTGGTTAGAAAGAAAGAAAGATTAGTTAGAAAGAAAGATAGATAGATTAGTTAGAAATAAAAAAGATAGATTAGTTAGAAAGAAAGAAAGTAAGAAAGAAAGAAAGAAAGATTGGTTAGAAAGAAAGATTAGTTAGAAAGATAGAAAGAAAGATAGATTAGTTAGAAAGAAAGAAACATAGATTAGTTAGAAAGAAAGAAAGAAAGATAGATTAGTTAGAAAGAAAGAAAGATTAGTTAGTTAGAAAGAAAGAAAGATAGATTAGTTAGAAAGAAAGATAGATTAGTTAGAAAGATAGATAGATAGATAGATTAGTTAGAAAGAAAGAAAGATAGATTAGTTAGAAAGAAAGATAGATAGATTAGTTAGAAAGAAAGATAGATTAGTTAGAAAGAAAGATAGATTAGTTAGAAAGATAGATAGATAGATAGATTAGTTAGAAAGAAAGAAAGAAAGATAGATTAGTTAGAAAGAAAGATAGATAGATTAGTTAGAAAGAAAGATAGATTAGTTAGAAAGAAAGAAAGATAGATTAGTTAGAAAGAATGAAAAAAGAAAGAAAGAAAGAAAGATTGGTTAGAAAGAAAGAGAGATTAGTTAGTAAGAAAGATATAAAGAAAGATGGATTAGTTAGAAAGAAAGAAACATAGATTAGGTAGAAAGAAAGAAAGAAAGAAAGATAGATTAGTTAGAAAGACTAGTTAGTTAGAAAGAAAGAGATAGATTAGTTAGAAAGAAAGATAGATAGATAGATAGATTAGTTAGAAAGAAAGAAAGATAGATTAGTTAGAAAGAAAGAAAGATATATTAGTTAGAAAGAAAGATAGATAGATTAGTTAGAAAAAAAAGATAGATTAGTTAGAAAGAAAGAAAGAATGATAGATTGGTTAGAAAGAAAGAAAGATAGATTAGTAAGAAAGAAAGAAAGGAATAAAGAACGATAGATTAGTTAGAAATAAAGATAAAGTAGTTAGAAAGAAAGATAGATAGATTAGTTAGAAAGAAAGATAGATAGATAGATTAGTTAGAAAGAAAGATAGATTATTTAGAAAGAAAGAAAGATAGATTAGTTAGAAAGAAAGAAAGATTAGTTAGAAAGAAAGAAAGATTAGTCAGAAAGAAAGATAGATAGATTAGTTAGAAAGAAAAAAAGACAGAAAGAAAGAAAGAAAGAAAAATTGGTTAGAAAGAAAGATAGATTAGTTTGAAAGATAGAGATTAGTTAGAAAGAAAGAAAAGATTAGTTAGAATGAAAGAAAGATAGATAGATTAGTTAGAAAGAAAGAAAGATAGACAGATTAGTTAGAAAGAAAGAAAGATTAGTTAGAAAGAAAAAAGATAGATTAGTTAGAAAGAAAGAATAAAAGAAAGTAAGAAAGAAAGAATGAAAGATTGGTTAGAAAGAAAGAGATTAGTTAGAAAGATAGATAGATTAGTTAGAAAGAAAGAAAAGTTAGAATGAAAGAAAGATAGAGTAGTTAGAAAGAAAGAAAGATAGATAGATTAGTTAGAAAGAAAGATAGATTAGTTAGAAAGAAAGTAAGGTAGATTAGTTAGAAAGAAAGATAGATTAGTTAGAAAGAAGAAAGATAGATTAGTTAGAAAGAAAGAAAGATTAGTTAGAAAGAAAGAAAGATAGATCAGTTAGCAAGAAAGAAATATTAGTTAGAAAGAAAGAAAGATTAGTTTGAAAGAAAGAAAGATTAGTTTGAAAGAAAGATAGATTAGTTAGAAAAAAGAAAGAAAGATTCGTTTGAAAAAAGAAAGAAAGAAAGAAAGATTTGTTTGAAAAAAGAAAGAAAGATAGATAGATAAGTTAGAAAGAAAGAAAGATAGATTAGTTAGAAAGAAAGATAGATAGATTAGTTAGAAAGAAAGATAGATTAGTTAGAAAGAAAGAAAGATAGATTAGTTAGAAAGAAAGAAAGATAGATTAGTTAGAAAGAAAGAAAGAACGATAGATTAGTTAGAAATAAAGAAAGATAGATAGATAGATTAGTTAGAAAGAAAGAAAGAAAGAAAGATTAGTTAAATCGTGAGAAAGAATGATAGATTGGTTAGAAAGAAAGAAAGATAGATTAGTAAGAAAGGAAGAAAGAACGATAGATAAGTTAGAAAGAAAGATAGATTAGTTAGAAAGAAAGATAGATAGATTTGTTAGAAAGAAAGTTAGATAGAAAGATAGATTAGTTAGAAAGAAAGAAAGATAGATTAGTTAGAAAGAAAGAAAGATAGATTAGTTAGAAAGAAAGAAAGAACGATAGATTAGTTAGAAATAAAGAAAGATAGATAGATTAGTTAGAAAGAAAGAAAGAAAGAAAGATTAGTTAAATCGTGAGAAAGAATGATAGATTGGTTAGAAAGAAAGAAAGATAGATTAGTAAGAAAGGAAGAAAGAACGATAGATAAGTTAGAAAGAAAGATAGATTAGTTAGAAAGAAAGATAGATAGATTTGTTAGAAAGAAAGTTAGATAGATTTGCTAGAAAGAAAGAAAGATTAGTTCGAAAGAAAGAAAGATTAGTTAGAAAGAAAGAAAGAAAGATATATTAGTTAGAAAGAAAGATAGATAGATTAGTTAGAAAGAAAGATAGATTAGTTAGAAAGAAAGAAAGATAGATTAGTTAGAAAGAAAGAAAGATAGATTAGTTAGAAAGAAAGAAAGAACGATAGATTAGTTAGAAATAAAGAAAGATGATAGATTAGTTAGAAATAAAGAAAGATAGATAGATAAGTTAGAAAGAAAGAAAGAAAGATTAGTTAGAAAGAAAGATAGATTAGTTAGAATGAAAGAAAGATAGAGTAGTTAGAAAGAAAGAAAGATAGATTAGTTAGAAAGAAAGATAGATAAGTTAGAAAGAAAGATAGATAGATTAGTTAGAAAGAAAGATAGATTAGTTAGAAAGAAAGATAGATTAGTTAGAATGAAAGAAAGATAGAGTAGTTAGAAAGAAAGAAAGATAGATTAGTTAGAAAGAAAGATAGATTAGTTAGAATGAAAGAAAGATAGAGTAGTTAAAAAGAAAGAAAGATAGATTAGTTAGCAAGAAAGATAGATTAGTTAGAATGAAAGAAAGATAGAGTAGTTAGAAAGAAAGAAAGATTAGTTAGAAAGAAAGATAGATTAGTTAGAAAGAAAGATAGATAGATTAGTTAGAAAGAAAGATAGATTAGTTAGAATGAAAGAAAGATAGAGTAGTTAGAAAGAAAGAAAGATAGATTAGTTAGAAAGAAAGTTCGATTAGTTAGAAAGAAAGAAAGAAAGATAGATTAGAAAGAAAGATAGATAGATAGATAGATTAGTTAGAAAGAAAGATACATATATTTGTTAGAAAGAAAGAAAGAAAGATAGATTAGTTAGAAAGAAAGAAAGATTAGTTAGTTAGAAAGAAAGAAAGATAGATTAGTTAGAAAGAAAGAAACATAGATTAGTTAGAAAGAAAGAAAGAAAGATAGATTAGTTAGAAAGAAAGAAAGATTAGTTAGTTAGAAAGAAAGAAAGATAGATTAGTTAGAAAGAAAGATAGATTAGTTAGAAAGATAGATAGATAGATAGATTATTTAGAAAGAAAGAAAGATAGATTAGTTAGAAAGAAAGATAGATAGATTAGTTAGAAAGAAAGATAGATTAGTTAGAAAGAAAGATAGATTAGTTAGAAAGATAGATAGATAGATAGATTAGTTAGAAAGAAAGAAAGATAGATTAGTTAGAAAGATAGATAGATTAGTTAGAAAGAAAGATAGATTACTTAGAAAGAAAGAAAGATAGATTAGTTAGAAAGAATGAAAAAAGAAAGAAAGAAAGAAAAAAAGATTGGTTAGAAAGAAAGATAGATTAGTTAGTAAGAAAGATATAAAGAAAGATGGATTAGTTAGAAAGAAAGAAACATAGATTAGTTAGAAAGAAAGAAAGAAAGAAAGATAGATTAGTTAGAAAGACTAGTTAGTTAGAAAGAAAGAGATAGATTAGTTAGAAAGAAAGATAGATAGATAGATTAGTTAGAAAGAAAGAAAGATAGATTAGTTAGAAAGAAAGAAAGATATATTAGTTAGAAAGAAAGATAGATAGATTAGTTAGAAAAAAAAGATAGATTAGTTAGAAAGAAAGAAAGATAGATTAGTTAGAAAGAAAGATAGATAGATTAGTTAGAAAGAAAGAAAGATTAGTTAGAAAGAAAGAAAGAATGATAGATTGGTTAGAAAGAAAGAAAGATAGATTAGTAAGAAAGAAAGAAAGGAATAAAGAACGATAGATTAGTTAGAAATAAAGATAAAGTAGTTAGAAAGAAAGATAGATAGATTAGTTAGAAAGAAAGATAGATAGATAGATTAGTTAGAAAGAAAGATAGATTATTTAGAAAGAAAGATAGATTAGTTAGAAAGAAAGAAAGATTAGTTAGAAAGAAAGAAAGATTAGTTAGAAAGAAAGATAGATAGATTAGTTAGAAAGAAAAAAAGAAAGAAAGAAAGAAAGAAAGAAAAATTGGTTAGAAAGAAAGATAGATTAGTTTGAAAGATAGAGATTAGTTAGAAAGAAAGAAAAGATTAGTTAGAATGAAAGAAAGATAGATAGATTAGTTAGAAAGAAAGATAGATAGATAGATTAGTTAGAAAGAAAGAAAGATTAGTTAGAAAGAAAAAAGATAGATTATTTAGAAAGAAAGAATAAAAGAAAGTAAGAAATAAAGAATGAAAGATTGGTTAGAAAGAAAGAGATTAGTTAGAAAGATAGATAGATTAGTTAGAAAGAAAGAAAGATAGATAGATTAGTTAGAAAGAAAGATAGATTAGTTAGAAAGAAAGTAAGGTAGATTAGTTAGAAAGAAAGATAGATTAGTTAGAAAGAAGAAAGATAGATTAGTTAGAAAGAAAGAAAGATTAGTTAGAAAGAAAGAAAGATAGATCAGTTAGCAAGAAAGAAATATTAGTTAGAAAGAAAGAAAGATTAGTTTGAAAGAAAGAAAGATTAGTTTGAAAGAAAGATAGATTATAAGAAAGAAAGAAATAAAGAAAGATTAGGTAGAAAGAAAGAAAGATTAGTTAGAAAGAAAGAAAGATAAGTTAGAAAGATAGATAGATAGATAGATAGATATATAGATAGATAGATAGATAGATAGATAGATAGATAGATAGATAGATAGATAAAGTTCTTTAGTACATATAGAATGGTAGTTTAATTGAATCTAGGGCTTCAGGGAGTTTAGATTTGAGTTTTTGTGTTGTTCACTACTGGGCCACCGTAGTCTTGGCTCAATTTGAACTGTTGCAATGAAAGTCAATGGGATTTTTATGAGTTTTAATATTAATTTTTAAGAAATCTGAAAGTCAAATCAGTTTGAAAAGATATAGCACACCGAGTCAGAACAGTCTGAAGGTCTGACCCGAGTTTGGAGTTTGTAGAGTTAAAGCTCTAGGACGAGTTAGAGTCAGAATTTTTTGGGTAAGAAAAATAAGAAGAAGAAGAAGAAGAAGAATAATAAGTTTAAATAGGATTTCAGTAAGTTGGCTTTTCCAAGCCAACTTAATAATAACTAGAAAAAGTTTGTCGAGACAAACTTTAAGTTGGCTTGTGAAAGTTTGGACCAATAAGTTTGAAGAAGTTTAAAGAAGTTTAAAGTTTAATTAGTTTATAGTTTAGTAAGAAAGAAAGAAAGATAGATTAGTTAAAAAGAAAGAAAGAAAAAAAGATTAGTAAGAAAGAAAGAAAGATAGATTAGTTAGAAAGAAAGAAAGAAAGAAAGAAAGAAAGATAGATAGATTAGTTAGAAAGAAAGATAGATTAGTAAGAAATAAAGAAAGAAATAAATATAGATAAGTTAGAAAGAAAGAAAGATATATTAGTTAGAAAAAAAGAAAGAAAAAAAGATTAGTAAGAAAGAAAGAAAGATAGATTAGTTAGAAAGAAAAAAGGAAAGAAAGATAGATTAGTAAGAAAGAAAGAAAGAAAGATAAATTAGTAAGAAAGAAAAAAGTTTGATTAGTAAGAAAGATAGAAAGATAGATAGATTAGTTAGAAAGAAAGAAAAAAAGATTAGTGAGAAAGAAAGATAGATTAGTTAGAAAGAAAGAAAGAAAGAGATTAGTTAGAAAGAAAAAGAAAGATAGATTAGTTAGAAAGAAAGAAAGATAGATTAGTTAGAAAGAAAGAAAGATAGATTAGTTAGAAAGAAAGAAAGAAAGAAAGTTAATTAAAAAGAAAGAAAGAAAGATAGATTAGGTTGAAAGAAAGATAGAAAGATAGATAGATTAGTTAGAAAGAAAGAAAGAAAGATAGATAGATTAGTTAGAAAGAAAGAAAAAAAGATTAGTTAGAAAGAAAGAAAGATAGATTAGTTAGAAAAAAAGAAAGTAAAAAGATTAGTAAGAAAGAAAGAAAGATAGATTAGTTAGAAAGAAAAAAGGAAAGAAAGATAGATTAGTAAGAAAGAAAGAAAGAAAGAAAAATTAGTAAGAAAGAAAGAAAGATTGATTAGTAAGAAAGATAGAAAGATAGATAGATTAGTTAGAAAGAAAGAAAGAAAAAAAGATTAGTGAGAAAGAAAGATAGATTAGTTATAAAGAAAGAAAGAGATTAGTTAGAAAGAAAAAGAAAGATAGATTAGTTAGAAAGAAAGAAAGATAGATTAGTTAGAAAGAAAGAAAGAAAGAAAGAAAGAAAGTTAATTAAAAAGAAAGAAAGAAAGATAGATTAGGTAGAAAGAAAGATAGAAAGATAGATAGATTAGTTAGAAAGAAAGAAAGAAAGTTAATTAAAAAGAAAGAAAGAAAGATTAGTTAGAAAGATAGATTAGTTAGAAAGAAAGAAAGAAAAAAAGATTAGTAAGAAAGAAAGATAGATTAGTTAGAAAGAAAGAAAGAATGAAAGAAAGAAAGAAAGAAAGAAATATAGATAAGTTAGAAAGAAAGAAAGATAGATTAGTTAGAAAGAAAGAAAAAAAGATTAGTTAGAAAGAAAGAAAGATAGATTAGTAAGAAAAAAAGATTAGTAAGAAAGAAAGAAAGATAGATTAGTTAGAAAGAAAAAAGGAAAGAAAGATAGATTAGTAAGAAAGAAAGAAAGAAAGATAGATTAGTGAGAAAGATAGATTAGTTAGAAAGAAAGAAAGAAAAAAAGATTAGTGAGAAAGAAAGATAGATTAGTTAGAAAGAAAGAAAGAAAGATTAGTTAGAAAGAAAAAGAAAGATAGATTAGTTAGAAAGAAAGAAAGATAGATAGTTTAGTTAGAAAGAAAAATAGATTTGTTAGAATAAAAGATAGATTAGTTAAAAAGAAAGAAAGATAGATAGATTAGTTAGAAAGAAAAAAGATAGATTAGTTAGAAAGAAAGAAAGAGATTTGTTAGAATGAAGGAAAGATAGATTAGTTAGAAAGAAAGAAAGATAGATAGATTAGTTAGAAAGAAAGATAGATTAGTCAAAACGAAAAGATGGATTAGTTAGAAAGAAAGAAAAATTGATTTGTTAGAATAAAAGATAGATTAGTTAAAAAGAAAGAAAGATAGATAGATTAGTTAGAAAGAAAGTTAGATTAGTTAGAAAGAAAGAAAGATAGATTAGAAAGAAAGATAGATAGATAGATTAGTTAGAAAGAAAGATAAATAGATTAGTTAGAAAGAAAGAAAGAAAGATAGATTAGTTAGTTAGAAAGAAAGTTAGATTAGTTAGAAAGAAAGATAGATTAGTTAGAATGAAAGAAAGATAGAGTAGTTAGAAAGAAAGAAAGATAGATTAGTTAGAAAGAAAGATAGATAAGTTAGAAAGAAAGATAGATAGATTAGTTAGAAAGAAAGATAGATTAGTTAGAAAGAAAGATAGATTAGTTAGAATGAAAGAAAGATAGAGTAGTTAGAAAGAAAGAAAGATAGATTAGTTAGAAAGAAAGATAGATTAGTTAGAATGAAAGAAAGATAGAGTAGTTAGAAAAAAGAAAGATAGATTAGTTAGCAAGAAAGATAGATTAGTTAGAATGAAAGAAAGATAGAGTAGTTAGAAAGAAAGAGAGATTAGTTAGAAAGAAAGATAGATAGATTAGTTAGAAAGAAAGATAGATTAGTTAGAATGAAAGAAAGATAGAGTAGTTAGAAAGAAAGAAAGATAGATTAGTTAGAAAGTTCGATTAGTTAGAAAGAAAGAAAGATAGATTAGAAAGAAAGATAGATAGATAGATAGATAGATAGATTAGTTAGAAAGAAAGATAAATAGATTTGTTAGAAAGAAAGAAAGAAAGATAGATTAGTTAGTTAGAAAGAAAGTTAGATTAGTTAGAAAGAAAGATAGATTAGTTAGAATGAAAGAAAGATAGAGTAGTTAGAAAGAAAGAAAGATAGATTAGTTAGAAAGAAAGATAGATAAGTTAGAAAGAAAGATATATAGATTAGTTAGAAAGAAAGATAGATTAGTTAGAATGAAAGAAAGATAGAGTAGTTAGAAAGAAAGAAAGATTAGTTAGAAAGAAAGATAGATTAGTTAGAAAGAAAGATAGATTAGTTAGAAAGAAAGATAGATTAGTTAGAAAGAAAGATAGATTAGTTAGAATGAAAGAAAGATAGAGTAGTTAGAAAGAAAGAAAGATAGATTAGTTAGAAAGAAAGATAGATTAGTTAGAATGAAAGAAAGATAGAGTAGTTAGAAAGAAAAAAGATAGATCAGTTAGAAAGAAAGATAGATTAGTTAGAAAGAAAAAAGATAGATTAGTTAGAATGAAAGAAAAAATAGATTAGTTAGAAAGAAAGAAAGAAAGAGATGTATAGATAGAAAGAGAGATATATAGTTGAAAGAGATAGATGGGTAGATAGATAGATAGATAGATAGATAGATAGATAGATAGATAGATAATAAGTTTATTAGTACATATAGAATGGCAGTTTAATTGAGTCTAGGGCTTCAGGGAGTTTAGATTTGAGTTTATTTGGTGTCCACTGCTGGGCCACCGTAGTCTTGGCTTAATTTGAACTGTTGCAATGAAAGTCAATGGGATTTTTATGATTTTTCATATTAATTTTTAAGAAATCTGAAAGTCAAATCAGTTTGAAAAGATATAGCACGCCGAGTCAGAACAGTCTGAAGGTCTGACCCGAGTTTGGAGTTTGTAGAGTTAAAGCTCTAGGACGAGTTAGAGTCAGAATTTTTTGGGTAAGAAAAATAAGAAGAAGAATAATAACTAGAAAAAGTTCGTCGAGACAAACTTTAAGTTGGCTTGTGAAAGTTTGGACCAATAAGTTTGAAGAAGTTTAAAGAAGTTTAAAGTTTAATTCGTTTATAGTTTAGTAAGAAAGAAAGAAAGATAGATTAGTTAGAAAGAAAAAAAAAAGATTAGTAAGAAAGAAAGAAAGATAGATTAGTTAGAAAGAAAGAAAGAAAGATAGATTAGTTAGAAAGAAAGATAGATTAGTAAGAAAGAAAGAAAGAAAGAAAGAAATATAGATAAGTTAGAAAGAAAGAAAGAAAAAAAGATTAGTTAGAAAGAAAGAAAGAAAGATAGATTAGTTAGAAAGAAAGAAAGAAAGAGATTAGTTAGAAAGAAAGATAGATTAGTAAGAAAGAAAGAAAGAAAGAAATATAGATAAGTTAGAAAGAAAGAAAGATAGATTAGTTAGAAAGAAAGAAAGAAAAAAAGATTAGTAAGAAAGAAAGAAAGAAAGATAAATTAGTAAGAAAGAAAGAAAGATTGATTAGTAAGAAAGATAGAAAGATAGATAGATTAGTTAGAAAGAAAGAAAAAAAGATTAGTGTGAAAGAAAGAAAGAAAGAAAGAAAGAAAGATAGATTAGTTAGAAAGAAAGAAAGAAAGAAAGATTAGTTAGAAAGAAAAAAGGAAAGAAAGATAGATTAGTAAGAAAGAAAGAAAGAAAGATAAATTAGTAAGAAAGAAAGAAAGATTGATTAGTAAGAAAGATAGAAAGATAGATAGATTAGTTAGAAAGAAAGAAAGAAAAAGAGATTAGTGAGAAAGAAAGATAGATTAGTTAGAAAGAAAGAAAGAAAGAAAGAAAGAAAGAAAGAAAGAAAGAAAGAAAGTTAATTAAAAAGAAAGAAAGAAAGATAGATTAGGTAGAAAGAAAGATAGAAAGATAGATAGATTAGTTAGAAAGAAAAAGAAAGATAGTTTTTATTTAGAAAGAAAGAAAGATAGATTAGTTAGAAAGAAAGAAAGAAAGAAAGAAAGAAAGTTAATTAAAAAGAAAGAAAGAAAGATAGATTAGGTAGAAAGAAAGATAGAAAGATAGATAGATTAGTTAGAAAGAAAGAAAGAAAGTTAATTAAAGAGAAAGAAAGAAAGATTAGTTAGAAAGATAGATTAGTTAGAAAGAAAGAAAGAAAAAAAGATTAGTAAGAAAGAAAGATAGATTAGTTAGAAAGAAAGAAAGAAAGAAAGAAAGAGAAAGAAAGAAATATAGATAAGTTAGAAAGAAAGAAAGATAGATTAGTTAGAAAGAAAGAAAGATGGATTAGTTAGAAAGAAAGAAAAAAGATTAGTTAGAAAGAAAGAAAGATAGATTAGTTAGAAAGAAAGAAAGAAAGAGATTAGTTAGAAAGAAAAAGAAAGATAGATTAGTTAGAAAGAAAGAAAGATAGATTAGTTAGAAAGAAAGAAAGAAAGAAAGTTAATTAAAAAGAAAGAAAGAAAGATTAGTTAGAAAGATAGATTAGTTAGAAAGAAAGAAAGAAAAAAAGATTAGTAAGAAAGAAAGAAAGAAAGAAAGATAGATTAGTTAGAAAGAAAGAAAAAAAGATTAGTTAGAAAGAAAGAAACATAGATTAGTTAGAAAAAAGAAAGAAAAAAAGATTAGTAAGAATGAAAGATAGATTAGTTAGAAAGAAAAAAGGAAAGAAAGATAGATTAGTAAGAAAGAAAGAAAGAAAAAAAGATTAGTGAGAAAGAAAGATAGATTAGTTAGAAAGAAAGAAAGAAAGATTAGTTAGTAAGAAAAAGAAAGATAGATTAGTTAGAAAGAAAGAAAGATAAATTAGTTAGAAAGAAAGAAAGAAAGAAAGAAAGTTAATTAAAAAGAAAGAAAGAAAGATAGATTAGGTAGAAAGAAAGATAGAAAGATAGATAGATTAGTTAGAAAGAAAGAAAGTTAATTAAAAAGAAAGAAAGAAAGATTAGTTAGAAAGATAGATTAGTTAGAAAGAAAGAAAGAAAAAAAGATTAGTAAGAAAGAAAGATAGATTAGTTAGAAAGAAAGAAAGAAAGAAAGAAAGAAAGAAAGAAAGAGAAAGAAAGAAAGAGAAAGAAAGAAAGAAATATAGATAAGTTAGAAAGAAAGAAAGATAGATTAGTTAGAAAGAAAGAAAGATGGATTAGTTAGAAAGAAAGAAAAAAGATTAGTTAGAAAGAAAGAAAGAAAGATAGATTAGTTAGAAAGAAAAAAGGAAAGAAAGATAGATTAGTAAGAAAGAAAGGAAGAAAGATAGATTAGTGAGATAGATTAGTTAGAAAGAAAGAAAGAAAAAAGATTAGTGAGAAAGAAAGATAGATTAGTTAGAGAGAAAGAAAGATGGATTAGTTAGAAAGAAAGAAAAAAAGATTAGTAAGAAAGAAAGAAAGATAGATTAGTTAGAAAGAAAAAAGGAAAGAAAGATAGATTAGTAAGAAAGAAAGGAAGAAAGATAGATTAGTGAGATAGATAGATTAGTTAGAAAGAAAGAAAGAAAAAAGATTAGTGAGAAAGAAAGATAGATTAGTTTGAAAGAAAGAGATTAGTTAGAAAGAAAAAGAAAGATAGATTAGTTAGAAAGAAAGAAAGATAGATTAGTTAGAAAGAAAGAAAGAAAGAAAGTTAATTAAAAAGAAAAAAAGAAATATAGATTAGGTAGAAAGAAAGATAGATAGATTAGTTAGAAAGAAAGAAAGAAAGAAAGTTAATTAAAAAGAAAGAAAGAAAGATTAGTTAGAAGGATAGATTAGTTAGAAAGAAAGAAAGAAAGAAAAAAAGATTAGTAAGAAAGAAAGATAGATTAGTTAGTTAGAAAGAAAGAAAGAAAGAAAGAAAGAAAGAAAGAAATATAGATAAGTTAGAAAGAAAGAAAGATAGATTAGTTAGAAAGAAAGAAAAAAAAGATTAGTTAGAAAGAAAGAATGAAAGATAGATAGATTAGTTAGAAAAAAAGAAAGAAAAAAGATTAGTAAGAAAGAAAGAAAGATAGATTAGTTAGAAAGAAAAAAGGAAAGAAAGATATATTAGTAAGAAAGAAAGAAAGAAAGATAGATTAGTGAGAAAGATAGATTAGTTAGAAAGAAAGAAAGAAAGATAGATTAGTTAGAAAGAAAAAGAAAGATAGATTAGTTAGAAAGAAAGATAGATTAGTTAGAAAGAAAGAAATAAATAAAGTTAATTAAAAAGAAAGAAAGAAAGAAAGAAAGAAAGATAGATTAGTTAGAAAGAAAGAAAGATAGATTGGTTAGAAAGAAAGAAAGAAAGAAAGTTAATTAAAAAGAAAGAAAGAAAGAAAGATTAGTTAGAAAGATAAATTAGTTAGAAAGAAAGATAGATTAGTTAAAAAACAAAGAAAGAGATTTGTTAGAAAGAAAGATAGATTAGTTAGAAAGATAGATTAGTTAGAAAGAAAGATAGATTAGTTAGAAAGAAAGATAACTTAGAAATAAAGAAAGATAGATTATTTAAAAAACAAAGAAAGATGGATTTGATAGAAAGAAAGATAGATTAGCTAGAAAGATAGATTAGTTAGAAAAAAAGAAAGATAGATTAGTTAGAAAGAAAGAAAGATAAATTAGTTAGAAAGTAAGATAGATTAGTTAGAAAGAAAGATAGATTAGTTAGAAAGAAAGAAAGATAGATTAGTTAGAAAGATAGATAGATAAGTTAGAAAGAAAGAAAGAAAGATTAGTTAGAAAGAAAGAAAGATAGATTGGTTAGAAAGAAAGAAAGATTAGTTAGAAAGAAAGATAGATAGATTAGTTAGAAAGAAAAAAGATAGATTAGTTAGAAAGAAAGAAAGTAAGAAAGAAAGAAAGAAAGATTGGTTAGAAAGAAAGATAGATTAGTTAGAAAGATAGAAAGAAAGATAGATTAGTTAGAAAGAAAGAAACAGATTAGTTAGAAAGAAAGAAAGAAAGATAGATTAGTTAGAAAGAAAGAAAGATTAGTTAGTTAGAAAGAAAGAAAGATAGATTAGTTAGAAAGAAAGATAGATTAGTTAGAAAGATAGATAGATAGATAGATTAGTTAGAAAGAAAGAAAGATTATTTAGAAAGAAAGAAAGATAGATTAGTTAGAAAGAAAGAAAGATTAGTTAGAAAGAAAGAAAGATTAGTTAGAAAGAAAGATAGATAGATTAGTTAGAAAGAAAAAAAGAAAGAAAGAAAGAAAGAAAGAAAAATTGGTTAGAAAGAAAGATAGATTAGTTTGAAAGATAGAGATTAGTTAGAAAGAAAGAAAAGATTAGTTAGAATGAAAGAAAGATAGATAGATTAGTTAGAAAGAAAGAAAGATAGATAGATTAGTTAGAAAGAAAGAAAGATTAGTTAGAAAGAAAAAAGATAGATTAGTTAGAAAGAAAGAATAAAAGAAAGTAAGAAAGAAATAATGAAAGATTGGTTAGAAAGAAAGAGATTAGTTAGAAAGATAGATAGATTAGTTAGAAAGAAAGAAAAGTTAGAATGAAAGAAAGATAGAGTAGTTAGAAAGAAAGAAAGATAGATAGATTAGTTAGAAAGAAAGATAGATTAGTTAGAAAGAAAGTAAGGTAGATTAGTTAGAAAGAAAGATAGATTAGTTAGAAAGAAGAAAGATAGATTAGTTAGAAAGAAAGAAAGATTAGTTAGAAAGAAAGAAAGATAGATCAGTTAGCAAGAAAGAAATATTAGTTAGAAAGAAAGAAAGATTAGTTTGAAAGAAAGATTAGTTTGAAAGAAAGATAGATTAGTAAGAAAGAAAGAAATAAAGAAAGATTAGGTAGAAAGAAAGAAAGATTAGTTAGAAAGAAAGAAAGATAAGTTAGAAAGATAGATAGATAGATAGATAGATAGATAGATAGATAGATAGATAGATAGATAGATAAAGTTCATTAGTACATATAGAATGGTAGTTTAATTGAATCTAGGGCTTCAGGGAGTTTAGATTTGAGTTTATTTGGTGTCCACTGCTGGGCCACCGTAGTCTTGGCTCAATTTGAACTGTTGCAATGAAAGTCAATGGGATTTTTATGATTTTTAATATTAATTTTTAAGAAATCTGAAAGTCAAATCAGTTTGAAAAGATATAGCACACCGAGTCAGAACAGTCTGAAGGTCTGACCCGAGTTTGGAGTTTGTAGAGTTAAAGCTCTAGGACGAGTTAGAGTCAGAATTTTTTGGGTAAGAAAAATAAGAAGAAGAAGAAGAAGAAGAATAACTAGAAAAAGTTCGTCGAGACAAACTTTAAGTTGGCTTGTGAAAGTTTGGACCAATAAGTTTGAAGAAGTTTAAAGAAGTTTAAAGTTTAATTAGTTTATAGTTTAGTAAGAAAGAAAGAAAGATAGATTAGTTAGAAAGAAAGAAAAAAAGATTAGTAAGAAAGAAAGAAAGATAGATTAGTTAGAAAGAAAGAAAGAAAGAAAGATAGATTAGTTAGAAAGAAAGATAGATTAGTAAGAAAGAAAGAAAGAAAGAAATATAGATAAGTTAGAAAGAAAGAAAGAAAAAAAGATTAGTTAGAAAGAAAGAAAGAAAGATAGATTAGTTAGAAAAAAGAAAGAAAAAAAGATTAGTAAGAAAGAAAGAAAGATAGATTAGTTAGAAAGAAAGAAAGAAAGAGATTAGTTAGAAAGAAAGATAGATTAGTAAGAAAGAAAGAAAGAAAGAAATATAGATAAGTTAGAAAGAAAGAAAGATAGATTAGTTAGAAAGAAAGAAAGAAAAAAAGATTAGTAAGAAAGAAAGAAAGAAAGATAAATTAGTAAGAAAGAAAGAAAGATTGATTAGTAAGAAAGATAGAAAGATAGATAGATTAGTTAGAAAGAAAGAAAAAAAGATTAGTGAGAAAGAAAGAAAGAAAGAAAGAAAGAAAGATAGATAGATTAGTTAGAAAGAAAGAAAAAAAGATTAGTAAGAAAGAAAGAAAGATAGATTAGTTAGAAAGAAAGAAAGAAAGAAAGATAGATTAGTTAGAAAGAAAGATAGATTAGTAAGAAAGAAAGAAAGAAAGAAATATAGATAAGTTAGAAAGAAAGAAAGAAAAAAAGATTAGTTAGAAAGAAAGAAAGAAAGATAGATTAGTTAGAAAAAAGAAAGAAAAAAAGATTAGTAAGAAAGAAAGAAAGATAGATTAGTTAGAAAGAAAGAAAGAAAGAGATTAGTTAGAAAGAAAGATAGATTAGTAAGAAAGAAAGAAAGAAAGAAATATAGATAAATTAGAAAGAAAGAAAGATAGATTAGTTAGAAAGAAAGAAAGAAAAAAAGATTAGTAAGAAAGAAAGAAAGAAAGAAAGATAAATTAGTAAGAAAGAAAGAAAGATTGATTAGTAAGAAAGATAGAAAGATAGATAGATTAGTTAGAAAGAAAGAAAAAAAGATTAGTGAGAAAGAAAGAAAGAAAGAAAGAAAGATAGATTAGTTAGAAAGAAAGAAAGAAAGAAAGATTAGTTAGAAAGAAAAAAGGAAAGAAAGATAGATTAGTAAGAAAGAAAGAAAGAAAGATAAATTAGTAAGAAAGAAAGAAAGATTGATTAGTAAGAAAGATAGAAAGATAGATAGATTAGTTAGAAAGAAAGAAAGAAAAAGAGATTAGTGAGAAAGAAAGATAGATTAGTTAGAAAGAAAGAAAGAAAGAAAGACAGAAAGTTAATTAAAAAGAAAGAAACAAAGATAGATTAGGTAGAAAGAAAGATAGAAAGATAGATAGATTAGTTAGAAAGAAAAAGAAAGATAGTTTTTATTTAGAAAGAAAGAAAGATAGATTAGTTAGAAAGAAAGAAAGAAAGAAAGAAAGTTAATTAAAAAGAAAGAAAGAAAGATAGATTAGGTAGAAAGAAAGATAGAAAGATAGATAGATTAGTTAGAAAGAAAGAAAGAAAGAAAGAAAGTTAATTAAAAAGAAAGAAAGAAAGATAGATTAGGTAGAAAGAAAGATAGAAAGATAGATAGATTAGTTAGAAAGAAAAAGAAAGTTAATTAAAGAGAAAGAAAGAAAGATTAGTTAGAAAGATAGATTAGTTAGAAAGAAAGAAAGAAAAAAAGATTAGTAAGAAAGAAAGATGGATTAGTTAGAAAGAAAGAAAAAAGATTAGTTAGAAAGAAAGAAAGAAAGATAGATTAGTTAGAAAGAAAGAAAGAAAGAAAGAGATTAGTTAGAAAGAAAAAGAAAGATAGATTAGTTAGAAAGAAAGAAAGATAGATTAGTTAGAAAGAAAGAAAGAAAGAAAGTTAATTAAAAAGAAAGAAAGAAAGATTAGTTAGAAAGATAGATTAGTTAGAAAGAAAGAAAGAAAAAAAGATTAGTAAGAAAGAAAGAAAGAAAGAAAGATAGATTAGTTAGAAAGAAAGAAAAAAAGATTAGTTAGAAAGAAAGAAACATAGATTAGTTAGAAAAAAGAAAGAAAAAAGATTAGTAAGAAAGAAAGATAGATTAGTTAGAAAGAAAAAAGGAAAGAAAGATAGATTAGTAAGAAAGAAAGAAAGAAAAAAAGATTAGTGAGAAAGAAAGATAGATTAGTTAGAAAGAAAGAAAGAAAGATTAGTTAGTAAGAAAAAGAAAGATAGATTAGTTAGAAAGAAAGAAAGATAAATTAGTTTAGAAAGAAAGAAAGAAAGAAAGTTAATTAAAAAGAAAGAAAGAAAGATAGATTAGGTAGAAAGAAAGATAGAAAGATAGATAGATTAGTTAGAAAGAAAGAAAAAAAGATTAGTAAGAAAGAAAGATAGATTAGTTAGAAAGAAAGAAAGAAAGAAAGAAAGAAAGAAAGAAAGAGAAAGAAAGAAAGAAATATAGATAAGTTAGAAAGAAAGAAAGATAGATTAGTTAGAAAGAAAGAAAGATGGATTAGTTAGAAAGAAAGAAAAAAGATTAGTTAGAAAGAAAGAAAGAAAGATAGATTAGTTAGAAAGAAAAAAGGAAAGAAAGATAGATTAGTAAGAAAGAAAGGAAGAAATATAGATTAGTGAGATAGATAGATTAGTTAGAAAGAAAGAAAGAAAAAAGATTAGTGAGAAAGAAAGATAGATTAGTTAGAGAGAAAGAAAGATGGATTAGTTAGAAAGAAAGAAAAAAAGATTAGTAAGAAAGAAAGAAAGATAGATTAGTTAGAAAGAAAAAAGGAAAGAAAGATAGATTAGTAAGAAAGAAAGGAAGAAAGATAGATTAGTGAGATAGATAGATTAGTTAGAAAGAAAGAAAGAAAAAAGATTAGTGAGAAAGAAAGATAGATTAGTTAGAAAGAAAGAGATTAGTTAGAAAGAAAAAGAAAGATAGATTAGTTAGAAAGAAAGAAAGATAGATTAGTTAGAAAGAAAGAAAGAAAGAAAGAAAGTTAATTAAAAAGAAAAAAAGAAATATAGATTAGGTAGAAAGAAAGATAGATAGATTAGTTAGAAAGAAAGAAAGAAAGTTAATTAAAAAGAAAGAAAGAAAGATTAGTTAGAAGGATAGATTAGTTAGAAAGAAAGAAAGAAAGAAAAAAAGATTAGTAAGAAAGAAAGATAGATTAGTTAGTTAGAAAGAAAGAAAGAAAGAAAGAAAGAAAGAAATATAGATAAGTTAGAAAGAAAGAAAGATAGATTAGTTAGAAAGAAAGAAAAAAAAGATTAGTTAGAAAGAAAGAATGAAAGATAGATAGATTAGTTAGAAAAAAAGAAAGAAAAAAAGATTAGTAAGAAAGAAAGAAAGATAGATTAGTTAGAAAGAAAAAAAGGAAAGAAAGATATATTAGTAAGAAAGTAAGAAAGAAAGATAGATTAGTGAGAAAGATAGATTAGTTAGAAAGAAAGAAAGAAAGATAGATTAGTTAGAAAGAAAAAGAAAGATAGATTAGTTAGAACGAAAGATAGATTAGTTAGAAATAAATAAATAAATAAAGTTAATTAAAAAGAAAGAAAGAAAGAAAGATAGATAGATTAGTTAGAAAGAAAGAAAGAAAAAAAGATTAGTAAGAAAGAAAGAAAGATTAGTTAGAAAGAAAGAAAGATAGATTAGTTACAAAGAAAAAGAAAGATAGATTAGTTAGAAAGAAAGAAAGATAGATTGGTTAGAAAGAAAGAAAGAAAGTTAATTAAAAAGAAAGAAAGAAAGAAAGATTAGTTAGAAAGATAGATTAGTTAGAAAGAAAGAAAGAAAAAAATATTAGTAAGAAAGAAAGATAGATTAGTTAGAAAGAAAGAAAGAAAGATAGATTAGTAAGAAAGAAAGAAAGATTAGTTAGAAAGAAAGAAAGATAGATTAGTTAGAAAGAAAAAGAAAGATAGATCAGTTAGAAAGAAAGAAAGATAGATTAGTTAGAAAGAAAGAAAGAAAGAAAGTTAATTAAAAAGAAAGAAAGAAAGTAAGATAGATTAGTTAGAAAGAAAGATAGATTAGAAAGAAAGAAAGATAGATTAGTTAGAAAGATAAATTAGTTAGAAAGAAAGATAGATTAGTTAAAAAACAAAGAAAGAGATTTGTTAGAAAGAAAGATAGATTAGTTAGAAAGATAGATTAGTTAGAAAGAAAGATAGATTAGTTAGAAAGAAAGATAACTTAGTTAGAAATAAAGAAAGATAGATTATTTAAAAAACAAAGAAAGATGGATTTGATAGAAAGAAAGATAGATTAGCTAGAAAGATAGATTAGTTAGAAAAAAAGAAAGATAGATTAGTTAGAAAGAAAGAAAGATAAATTAGTTAGAAAGTAAGATAGATTAGTTAGAAAGAAAGATAGATTAGTTAGAAAGAAAGAAAGATAGATTAGTTAGAAAGATAGATAGATAAGTTAGAAGGAAAGAAAGAAAGATTAGTTAGAAAGAAAGAAAGATAGATTGGTTAGAAAGAAAGAAAGATTAGTTAGAAAGAAAGATAGATAGATTAGTTAGAAATAAAAAAGATAGATTAGTTAGAAAGAAAGAAAGTAAGAAAGAAAGAAAGAAAGATTGGTTAGAAAGAAAGATTAGTTAGAAAGATAGAAAGAAAGATAGATTAGTTAGAAAGAAAGAAACATAGATTAGTTAGAAAGAAAGAAAGAAAGATAGATTAGTTAGAAAGAAAGAAAGATTAGTTAGTTAGAAAGAAAGAAAGATAGATTAGTTAGAAAGAAAGATAGATTAGTTAGAAAGATAGATAGATAGATAGATTAGTTAGAAAGAAAGAAAGATAGATTAGTTAGAAAGAAAGATAGATAGATTAGTTAGAAAGAAAGATAGATTAGTTAGAAAGAAAGATAGATTAGTTAGAAAGATAGATAGATAGATAGATTAGTTAGAAAGAAAGAAAGAAAGATAGATTAGTTAGAAAGAAAGATAGATAGATTAGTTAGAAAGAAAGATAGATTAGTTAGAAAGAAAGAAAGATAGATTAGTTAGAAAGAATGAAAAAAGAAAGAAAGAAAGAAAGATTGGTTAGAAAGAAAGATAGATTAGTTAGTAAGAAAGATATAAAGAAAGATGGATTAGTTAGAAAGAAAGAAACAGATTAGTTAGAAAGAAAGAAAGAAAGAAAGATAGATTAGTTAGAAAGACTAGTTAGTTAGAAAGAAAGAGATAGATTAGTTAGAAAGAAAGATAGATAGATAGATAGATTAGTTAGAAAGAAAGAAAGATAGATTAGTTAGAAAGAAAGAAAGATATATTAGTTAGAAAGAAAGATAGATAGATTAGTTAGAAAAAAAAGATAGATTAGTTAGAAAGAAAGAAAGAATGATAGATTGGTTAGAAAGAAAGAAAGATAGATTAGTAAGAAAGAAAGAAAGGAATAAAGAACGATAGATTAGTTAGAAATAAAGATAAAGTAGTTAGAAAGAAAGATAGATAGATTAGTTAGAAAGAAAGATAGATAGATAGATTAGTTAGAAAGAAAGATAGATTATTTAGAAAGAAAGAAAGATAGATTAGTTAGAAAGAAAGAAAGATTAGTTAGAAAGAAAGAAAGATTAGTCAGAAAGAAAGATAGATAGATTAGTTAGAAAGAAAAAAAGAAAGAAAGAAAGAAAGAAAGAAAGAAAAATTGGTTAGAAAGAAAGATAGATTAGTTTGAAAGATAGAGATTAGTTAGAATGAAAGAAAAGATTAGTTAGAATGAAAGAAAGATAGATAGATTAGTTAGAAAGAAAGAAAGATAGATAGATTAGTTAGAAAGAAAGAAAGATTAGTTAGAAAGAAAAAAGATAGATTAGTTAGAAAGAAAGAATAAAAGAAAGTAAGAAAGAAAGAATGAAAGATTGGTTAGAAAGAAAGAGATTAGTTAGAAAGATAGATAGATTAGTTAGAAAGAAAGAAAAGTTAGAATGAAAGAAAGATAGAGTAGTTAGAAAGAAAGAAAGATAGATAGATTAGTTAGAAAGAAAGATAGATTAGTTAGAAAGAAAGTAAGGTAGATTAGTTAGAAAGAAAGATAGATTAGTTAGAAAGAAGAAAGATAGATTAGTTAGAAAGAAAGAAAGATTAGTTAGAAAGAAAGAAAGATAGATCAGTTAGCAAGAAAGAAATATTAGTTAGAAAGAAAGTAAGATTAGTTTGAAAGAAAGAAAGATTAGTTTGAAAGAAAGATAGATTAGTTAGAAAAAAGAAAGAAAGATTCGTTTGAAAAAAGAAAGAAAGAAAGAAAGATTTGTTTGAAAAAAGAAAGAAAGATAGATAGATAAGTTAGAAAGAAAGAAAGATAGATTAGTTAGAAAGAAAGATAGATTAGTTAGAAAGAAAGATAGATTAGAAAGAAAGAAAGATAGATTAGTTAGAAAGAAAGAAAGATAGATTAGTTAGAAAGAAAGAAAGAACGATAGATTAGTTAGAAATAAAGAAAGATAGATAGATAGATTAGTTAGAAAGAAAGAAAGAAAGAAAGATTAGTTAAATCGTGAGAAAGAATGATAGATTGGTTAGAAAGAAAGAAAGATAGATTAGTAAGAAAGGAAGAAAGAACGATAGATAAGTTAGAAAGAAAGATAGATTAGTTAGAAAGAAAGATAGATAGATTTGTTAGAAAGAAAGTTAGATAGAAAGATAGATTAGTTAGAAAGAAAGAAAGATAGATTAGTTAGAAAGAAAGAAAGATAGATTAGTTAGAAAGAAAGAAAGAACGATAGATTAGTTAGAAATAAAGAAAGATAGATAGATTAGTTAGAAAGAAAGAAAGAAAGAAAGATTAGTTAAATCGTGAGAAAGAATGATAGATTGGTTAGAAAGAAAGAAAGATAGATTAGTAAGAAAGGAAGAAAGAACGATAGATAAGTTAGAAAGAAAGATAGATTAGTTAGAAAGAAAGATAGATAGATTTGTTAGAAAGAAAGTTAGATAGATTTGCTAGAAAGAAAGAAAGATTAGTTCGAAAGAAAGAAAGATTAGTTAGAAAGAAAGAAAGAAAGATATATTAGTTAGAAAGAAAGATAGATAGATTAGTTAGAAAGAAAGATAGATTAGTTAGAAAGAAAGAAAGATAGATTAGTTAGAAAGAAAGAAAGATAGATTAGTTAGAAAGAAAGAAAGAACGATAGATTAGTTAGAAATAAAGAAAGATGATAGATTAGTTAGAAATAAAGAAAGATAGATAGATAAGTTAGAAAGAAAGAAAGAAAGATTAGTTAGAAAGAAAGATAGATTAGTTAGAATGAAAGAAAGATAGAGTAGTTAGAAAGAAAGAAAGATAGATTAGTTAGAAAGAAAGATAGATAAGTTAGAAAGAAAGATAGATAGATTAGTTAGAAAGAAAGATAGATTAGTTAGAAAGAAAGATAGATTAGTTAGAATGAAAGAAAGATAGAGTAGTTAGAAAGAAAGAAAGATAGATTAGTTAGAAAGAAAGATAGATTAGTTAGAATGAAAGAAAGATAGAGTAGTTAAAAAGAAAGAAAGATAGATTAGTTAGCAAGAAAGATAGATTAGTTAGAATGAAAGAAAGATAGAGTAGTTAGAAAGAAAGAAAGATTAGTTAGAAAGAAAGATAGATTAGTTAGAAAGAAAGATAGATAGATTAGTTAGAAAGAAAGATAGATTAGTTAGAAAGAAAGATAGATTAGTTAGAATGAAAGAAAGATAGAGTAGTTAGAAAGAAAGAAAGATAGATTAGTTAGAAAGAAAGATAGATTAGTTAGAATGAAAGAAAGATAGAGTAGTTAAAAAGAAAGAAAGATAGATTAGTTAGCAAGAAAGATAGATAGATAGATTAGTTAGAAAGAAAGAAAGATAGATAGATTAGTTAGAAAGAAAGAAAGATTAGTTAGAAAGAAAAAAGATAGATTAGTTAGAAAGAAAGAATAAAAGAAAGTAAGAAAGAAAGAATGAAAGATTGGTTAGAAAGAAAGAGATTAGTTAGAAAGATAGATAGATTAGTTAGAAAGAAAGAAAGATAGATTAGTTAGAAAGAAAGATAGATAGATTAGTTAGAAAGAAAGATAGATTAGTTAGAAAGAAAGAAAGATAGATTAGTTAGAAAGAAAGAAAGATAGATTAGTTAGAAAGAAAGAAAGAACGATAGATTAGTTAGAAATAAAGAAAGATAGATAGATAGATTAGTTAGAAAGAAAGAAAGAAAGAAAGATTAGTTAAATCGTGAGAAAGAATGATAGATTGGTTAGAAAGAAAGAAAGATAGATTAGTAAGAAAGGAAGAAAGAACGATAAATAAGTTAGAAAGAAAGATAGATTAGTTAGAAAGAAAGATAGATAGATTTGTTAGAAAGAAAGTTAGATAGAAAGATAGATTAGTTAGAAAGAAAGAAAGATAGATTAGTTAGAAAGAAAGAAAGATAGATTAGTTAGAAAGAAAGAAAGAACGATAGATTAGTTAGAAATAAAGAAAGATAGATAGATTAGTTAGAAAGAAAGAAAGAAAGAAAGATTAGTTAAATCGTGAGAAAGAATGATAGATTGGTTAGAAAGAAAGAAAGATAGATTAGTAAGAAAGGAAGAAAGAACGATAGATAAGTTAGAAAGAAAGATAGATTAGTTAGAAAGAAAGATAGATAGATTTGTTAGAAAGAAAGTTAGATAGATTTGCTAGAAAGAAAGAAAGATTAGTTCGAAAGAAAGAAAGATTAGTTAGAAAGAAAGAAAGAAAGATATATTAGTTAGAAAGAAAGATAGATAGATTAGTTAGAAAGAAAGATAGATTAGTTAGAAAGAAAGAAAGATAGATTAGTTAGAAAGAAAGAAAGATAGATTAGTTAGAAAGAAAGAAAGAACGATAGATTAGTTAGAAATAAAGAAAGATGATAGATTAGTTAGAAATAAAGAAAGATAGATAGATAAGTTAGAAAGAAAGAAAGAAAGATTAGTTAGAAAGAAAGATAGATTAGTTAGAATGAAAGAAAGATAGAGTAGTTAGAAAGAAAGAAAGATAGATTAGTTAGAAAGAAAGATAGATAAGTTAGAAAGAAAGATAGATAGATTAGTTAGAAAGAAAGATAGATTAGTTAGAAAGAAAGATAGATTAGTTAGAATGAAAGAAAGATAGAGTAGTTAGAAAGAAAGAAAGATAGATTAGTTAGAAAGAAAGATAGATTAGTTAGAATGAAAGAAAGATAGAGTAGTTAAAAAGAAAGAAAGATAGATTAGTTAGCAAGAAAGATAGATTAGTTAGAATGAAAGAAAGATAGAGTAGTTAGAAAGAAAGAAAGATTAGTTAGAAAGAAAGATAGATTAGTTAGAAAGAAAGATAGATAGATTAGTTAGAAAGAAAGATAGATTAGTTAGAAAGAAAGATAGATTAGTTAGAATGAAAGAAAGATAGAGTAGTTAGAAAGAAAGAAAGATAGATTAGTTAGAAAGAAAGATAGATTAGTTAGAATGAAAGAAAGATAGAGTAGTTAAAAAGAAAGAAAGATAGATTAGTTAGCAAGAAAGATAGATTAGTTAGAATGAAAGAAAGATAGAGTAGTTA
This sequence comes from Semotilus atromaculatus, assembly GCA_031834385.1. Lineage (NCBI taxonomy): Eukaryota > Metazoa > Chordata > Actinopteri > Cypriniformes > Leuciscidae > Semotilus > Semotilus atromaculatus. The sequence goes on along the minus strand of JAULUF010000044.1, from coordinate 177,451 downwards.
GAAAGAAAGAAAGATTAGTTAGAAAGAAAGATAGATTAGTTAGAAAGAAAGATAGATAGATTAGTTAGAAAGAAAGATAGATTAGTTAGAATGAAAGAAAGATAGAGTAGTTAGAAAGAAAGAAAGATAGATTAGTTAGAAAGAAAGTTCGATTAGTTAGAAAGAAAGAAAGAAAGATAGATTAGAAAGAAAGATAGATAGATAGATAGATAGATAGATTAGTTAGAAAGAAAGATAAATAGATTTGTTAGAAAGAAAGAAAGAAAGATAGATTAGTTAGAAAGAAAGAAAGATTAGTTAGTTAGAAAGAAAGAAAGATAGATTAGTTAGAAAGAAAGAAACATAGATTAGTTAGAAAGAAAGAAAGAAAGATAGATTAGTTAGAAAGAAAGAAAGATTAGTTAGTTAGAAAGAAAGAAAGATAGATTAGTTAGAAAGAAAGATAGATTAGTTAGAAAGATAGATAGATAGATAGATTATTTAGAAAGAAAGAAAGATAGATTAGTTAGAAAGAAAGATAGATAGATTAGTTAGAAAGAAAGATAGATTAGTTAGAAAGAAAGATAGATTAGTTAGAAAGATAGATAGATAGATAGATTAGTTAGAAAGAAAGAAAGATAGATTAGTTAGAAAGATAGATAGATTAGTTAGAAAGAAAGATAGATTACTTAGAAAGAAAGAAAGATAGACTAGTTAGAAAGAATGAAAAAAGAAAGAAAGAAAGAAAGAAAGATTGGTTAGAAAGAAAGATAGATTAGTTAGTAAGAAAGATATAAAGAAAGATGGATTAGTTAGAAAGAAAGAAACATAGATTAGTTAGAAAGAAAGAAAGAAAGAAAGATAGATTAGTTAGAAAGACTAGTTAGTTAGAAAGAAAGAGATAGATTAGTTAGAAAGAAAGATAGATAGATAGATTAGTTAGAAAGAAAGAAAGATAGATTAGTTAGAAAGAAAGAAAGATATATTAGTTAGAAAGAAAGATATATAGATTAGTTAGAAAAAAAAGATAGATTAGTTAGAAAGAAAGAAAGATAGATTAGTTAGAAAGAAAGATAGATAGATTAGTTAGAAAGAATGATAGATTGGTTAGAAAGAAAGAAAGAATGATAGATTGGTTAGAAAGAAAGAAAGATAGATTAGTAAGAAAGAAAGAAAGGAATAAAGAACGATAGATTAGTTAGAAATAAAGATAAAGTAGTTAGAAAGAAAGATAGATAGATTAGTTAGAAAGAAAGATAGATAGATAGATTAGTTAGAAAGAAAGATAGATTATTTAGAAAGAAAGATAGATTAGTTAGAAAGAAAGAAAGATTAGTTAGAAAGAAAGAAAGATTAGTTAGAAAGAAAGATAGATAGATTAGTTAGAAAGAAAAAAAGAAAGAAAGAAAGAAAGAAAGAAAAATTGGTTAGAAAGAAAGATAGATTAGTTTGAAAGATAGAGATTAGTTAGAAAGAAAGAAAAGATTAGTTAGAATGAAAGAAAGATAGATAGATTAGTTAGAAAGAAAGAAAGATAGATAGATTAGTTAGAAAGAAAGAAAGATTAGTTAGAAAGAAAAAAGATAGATTATTTAGAAAGAAAGAATAAAAGAAAGTAAGAAATAAAGAATGAAAGATTGGTTAGAAAGAAAGAGATTAGTTAGAAAGATAGATAGATTAGTTAGAAAGAAAGAAAAGTTAGAATGAAAGAAAGATAGAGTAGTTAGAAAGAAAGAAAGATAGATAGATTAGTTAGAAAGAAAGATAGATTAGTTAGAAAGAAAGTAAGGTAGATTAGTTAGAAAGAAAGATAGATTAGTTAGAAAGAAGAAAGATAGATTAGTTAGAAAGAAAGAAAGATTAGTTAGAAAGAAAGAAAGATAGATCAGTTAGCAAGAAAGAAATATTAGTTAGAAAGAAAGAAAGATTAGTTTGAAAGAAAGAAAGATTAGTTTGAAAGAAAGATAGATTAGTAAGAAAGAAAGAAATAAAGAAAGATTAGGTAGAAAGAAAGAAAGATTAGTTAGAAAGAAAGAAAGATAAGTTAGAAAGATAGATAGATAGATAGATAGATATATAGATAGATAGATAGATAGATAGATAGATAGATAGATAGATAGATAGATAGATAGATAGATAGATAAAGTTCTTTAGTACATATAGAATGGTAGTTTAATTGAATCTAGGGCTTCAGGGAGTTTAGATTTGAGTTTTTGTGTTGTTCACTACTGGGCCACCGTAGTCTTGGCTCAATTTGAACTGTTGCAATGAAAGTCAATGGGATTTTTATGAGTTTTAATATTAATTTTTAAGAAATCTGAAAGTCAAATCAGTTTGAAAAGATATAGCACACCGAGTCAGAACAGTCTGAAGGTCTGACCCGAGTTTGGAGTTTGTAGAGTTAAAGCTCTAGGACGAGTTAGAGTCAGAATTTTTTGGGTAAGAAAAATAAGAAGAAGAAGAAGAAGAACTAGAAAAAGTTCGTCGAGACAAACTTTAAGTTGGCTTGTGAAAGTTTGGACCAATAAGTTTGAAGAAGTTTAAAGAAGTTTAAAGTTTAATTAGTTTATAGTTTAGTAAGAAAGAAAGAAAGATAGATTAGTTAAAAAGAAAGAAAAAAAGATTAGTAAGAAAGAAAGAAAGATAGATTAGTTAGAAAGAAAGAAAGAAAGAAAGAAAGATAGATAGATTAGTTAGAAAGAAAGATAGATTAGTAAGAAATAAAGAAAGAAAGAAATATAGATAAGTTAGAAAGAAAGAAAGATATATTAGGTAGAAAAAAAGAAAGAAAAAAAGATTAGTAAGAAAGAAAGAAAGATAGATTAGTTAGAAAGAAAAAAGGAAAGAAAGATAGATTAGTAAGAAAGAAAGAAAGATAGATAGCTTAGTTAGAAAGAAAGAAAAAAAGATTAGTGAGAAAGAAAGATAGATTAGTTAGAAAGAAAGAAAGAAAGAGATTAGTTAGAAAGAAAAAGAAAGATAGATTAGTTAGAAAGAAAGAAAGATAGAGATTAGTTAGAAAGAAAAAGAAAGATAGATTAGTTAGAAAGAAAGAAAGATAGATTAGTTAGAAAGAAAGAAAGAAAGTTAATTAAAAAGAAAGAAAGAAAGATAGATTAGGTAGAAAGAAAGATAGAAAGATAGATAGATTAGTTAGAAAGAAAGAAAGAAAGATAGATAGATTAGTTAGAAAGAAAGAAAAAAAGATTAGTTAGAAAGAAAGAAAGAAAGATAGATTAGTTAGAAAAAAAGAAAGAAAAAAGATTAGTAAGAAAGAAAGAAAGATAGATTAGTTAGAAAGAAAAAAGGAAAGAAAGATAGATTAGTAAGAAAGAAAGAAAGAAAGATAAATTAGTAAGAAAGAAAGAAAGATTGATTAGTAAGAAAGATAGAAAGATAGATAGATTAGTTAGAAAGAAAGAAAGAAAAAAAGATTAGTGAGAAAGATAGATTAGTTATAAAGAAAGAAAGAAAGAGATTAGTTAGAAAGAAAAAGAAAGATAGATTAGTTAGAAAGAAAGAAAGATAGATTAGTTAGAAAGAAAGAAAGAAAGATAGATTAGGTAGAAAGAAAGATAGAAAGATAGATAGATTAGTTAGAAAGAAAGAAAGAAAGTTAATTAAAAAGAAAGAAAGAAAGATTAGTTAGAAAGATAGATTAGTTAGAAAGAAAGAAAGAAAAAAAGATTAGTAAGAAAGAAAGATAGATTAGTTAGAAAGAAAGAAAGAAAGAAAGAAAGAAAGAAAGAAAGAAAGAAAGAAAGAAATATAGATAAGTTAGAAAGAAAGAAAGATAGATTAGTTAGAAAGAAAGAAAAAAAGATTAGTTAGAAAGAAAGAAAAAAAGATAGATTAGTTAGAAAAAAAGAAAGAAAAAAAGATTAGTAAGAAAGAAAGAAAGATAGATTAGTTAGAAAGAAAAAAGGAAAGAAAGAAAGATTAGTAAGAAAGAAAGAAAGAAAGATAGATTAGTGAGAAAGATAGATTAGTTAGAAAGAAAGAAAGAAAAAAAGATTAGTGAGAAAGAAAGATAGATTAGTTAGAAAGAAAGAAAGAAAGAGATTAGTTAGAAAGAAAAAGAAAGATAGATTAGTTAGAAAGAAAAAAGGAAAGAAAGATAGATTAGTAAGAAAGAAAGAAAGATAAATTAGTAAGAAAGAAAGAAAGATTGATTAGTAAGAAAGATAGAAAGATAGATAGATTAGTTAGAAAGAAAGAAAGAAAAAAAGATTAGTGAGAAAGAAAGATAGATTAGTTAGAAAGAAAGAAAGAAAGAAAGAAAGAAAGAAAGAAAGTTAATTAAAAAGAAAGAAAGAAAGATAGATTAGGTAGAAAGAAAGATAGAAAGATAGATAGATTAGTTAGAAAGAAAGAAAGAAAGTTAATTAAAAAGAAAGAAAGAAAGATTAGTTAGAAAGATAGATTAGTTAGAAAGAAAGAAAGAAAAAAAGATTAGTAAGAAAGAAAGATAGATTAGTTAGAAAGAAAGAAAGAATGAAAGAAAGAATGAAAGAAAGAAAGAAAGTAAGAAAGAAAGAAAGAAATATAGATAAGTTAGAAAGAAAGAAAGATAGATTAGTTAGAAAGAAAGAAAAAAAGATTAGTTAGAAAGAAAGAAAGATAGATTAGTTAGAAAGAAAGAAAGAAAGATAGATTAGTTAGAAAAAAAGAAAGAAAAAAAGATTAGTAAGAAAGAAAGAAAGATAGATTAGTTAGAAAGAAAAAAGGAAAGAAAGATAGATTAGTAAGAAAGAAAGAAAGAAAGATAGATTAGTGAGAAAGATAGATTAGTTAGAAAGAAAGAAAGAAAAAAAGATTAGTGAGAAAGAAAGATAGATTAGTTAGAAAGAAAGAAAGAAAGAGATTAGTTAGAAAGAAAAAGAAAGAGATTAGTTAGAAAGAAAGAAAGATAGATAGTTTAGTTAGAAAGAAAGAAAAATAGATTTGTTAGAATAAAAGATAGATTAGTTAAAAAGAAAGAAAGATAGATAGATTAGTTAGAAAGAAAAAAGATAGATTAGTTAGAAAGAAAGAAAGAGATTTGTTAGAATGAAGGAAAGATAGATTAGTTAGAAAGAAAGATAGATAGATTAGTTAGAAAGAAAGATAGATTAGTCAAAACGAAAAGATGGATTAGTTAGAAAGAAAGAAAAATAGATTTGTTAGAATAAAAGATAGATTAGTTAAAAAGAAAGAAAGATAGATAGATTAGTTAGAAAGAAAGTTAGATTAGTTAGAAAGAAAGAAAGATAGATTAGAAAGAAAGATAGATAGATAGATTAGTTAGAAAGAAAGATAAATAGATTAGTTAGAAAGAAAGAAAGAAAGATAGATTAGTTAGTTAGAAAGAAAGTTAGATTAGTTAGAAAGAAAGATAGATTAGTTAGAATGAAAGAAAGATAGAGTAGTTAGAAAGAAAGAAAGATAGATTAGTTAGAAAGAAAGATAGATAAGTTAGAAAGAAAGATAGATAGATTAGTTAGAAAGAAAGATAGATTAGTTAGAAAGAAAGATAGATTAGTTAGAATGAAAGAAAGATAGAGTAGTTAGAAAGAAAGAAAGATAGATTAGTTAGAAAGAAAGATAGATTAGTTAGAATGAAAGAAAGATAGAGTAGTTAGAAAAAAGAAAGATAGATTAGTTAGCAAGAAAGATAGATTAGTTAGAATGAAAGAAAGATAGAGTAGTTAGAAAGAAAGAAAGATTAGTTAGAAAGAAAGATAGATTAGTTAGAAAGAAAGATAGATAGATTAGTTAGAAAGAAAGATAGATTAGTTAGAATGAAAGAAAGATAGAGTAGTTAGAAAGAAAGAAAGATTAGTTAGAAAGAAAGATAGATTAGTTAGAAAGAAAGATAGATAGATTAGTTAGAAAGAAAGATAGATTAGTTAGAATGAAAGAAAGATAGAGTAGTTAGAAAGAAAGAAAGATAGATTAGTTAGAAAGAAAGTTCGATTAGTTAGAAAGAAAGAAAGATAGATAGATAGATAGATTAGTTAGAAAGAAAGATAAATAGATTTGTTAGAAAGAAAGAAAGAAAGATAGATTAGTTAGTTAGAAAGAAAGTTAGATTAGTTAGAAAGAAAGATAGATTAGTTAGAATGAAAGAAAGATAGAGTAGTTAGAAAGAAAGAAAGATAGATTAGTTAGAAAGAAAGATAGATAAGTTAGAAAGAAAGATATATAGATTAGTTAGAAAGAAAGATAGATTAGTTAGAAAGAAAGTTAGATTAGTTAGAAAGAAAGATAGATTAGTTAGAATGAAAGAAAGATAGAGTAGTTAGAAAGAAAGAAAGATAGATTAGTTAGAAAGAAAGATAGATAAGTTAGAAAGAAAGATATATAGATTAGTTAGAAAGAAAGATAGATTAGTTAGAAAGAAAGTTAGATTAGTTAGAAAGAAAGATAGATTAGTTAGAATGAAAGAAAGATAGAGTAGTTAGAAAGAAAGAAAGATAGATTAGTTAGAAAGAAAGATAGATAAGTTAGAAAGAAAGATATATAGATTAGTTTGAAAGAAAGATAGATTAGTTAGAAAGAAAGATAGATTAGTTAGAATGAAAGAAAGAGAGTAGTTAGTAAGAAAGAAAGATTAGTTAGAAAGAAAGATAGATTAGTTAGAAAGAAAGATAGATTAGTTAGAAAGAAAGATAGATTAGTTAGAATGAAAGAAAGAGAGTAGTTAGAAAGAAAGAAAGATAGATTAGTTAGAAAGAAAGATAGATTAGTTAGAATGAAAGAAAGATAGAGTAGTTAGAAAGAAAAAAGATAGATCAGTTAGAAAGATAGATTAGTTAGAAAGAAAAAAGATAGATTAGTTAGAATGAAAGAAAAAATAGATTAGTTAGAAAGAAAGAAAAATAGATTTGTTAGAATAAAAGATAGATTAGTTAAAAAGAAAGAAAGATAGATAGATTAGTTAGAAAGAAAGTTAGATTAGTTAGAAAGAAAGAAAGATAGATTAGAAAGAAAGATAGATAGATAGATTAGTTAGAAAGAAAGATAAATAGATTAGTTAGAAAGAAAGAAAGAAAGATAGATTAGTTAGTTAGAAAGAAAGTTAGATTAGTTAGAAAGAAAGATAGATTAGTTAGAATGAAAGAAAGATAGAGTAGTTAGAAAGAAAGAAAGATAGATTAGTTAGAAAGAAAGATAGATAAGTTAGAAAGAAAGATAGATAGATTAGTTAGAAAGAAAGATAGATTAGTTAGAAAGAAAGATAGATTAGTTAGAATGAAAGAAAGATAGAGTAGTTAGAAAGAAAGAAAGATAGATTAGTTAGAAAGAAAGATAGATTAGTTAGAATGAAAGAAAGATAGAGTAGTTAGAAAAAAGAAAGATAGATTAGTTAGCAAGAAAGATAGATTAGTTAGAATGAAAGAAAGATAGAGTAGTTAGAAAGAAAGAAAGATTAGTTAGAAAGAAAGATAGATTAGTTAGAAAGAAAGATAGATAGATTAGTTAGAAAGAAAGATAGATTAGTTAGAATGAAAGAAAGATAGAGTAGTTAGAAAGAAAGAAAGATAGATTAGTTAGAAAGAAAGATAGATTAGTTAGAATGAAAGAAAGATAGAGTAGTTAGAAAAAAGAAAGATAGATTAGTTAGCAAGAAAGATAGATTAGTTAGAATGAAAGAAAGATAGAGTAGTTAGAAAGAAAGAAAGATTAGTTAGAAAGAAAGATAGATTAGTTAGAAAGAAAGATAGATAGATTAGTTAGAAAGAAAGATAGATTAGTTAGAATGAAAGAAAGATAGAGTAGTTAGAAAGAAAGAAAGATTAGTTAGAAAGAAAGATAGATTAGTTAGAAAGAAAGATAGATAGATTAGTTAGAAAGAAAGATAGATTAGTTAGAATGAAAGAAAGATAGAGTAGTTAGAAAGAAAGAAAGATAGATTAGTTAGAAAGAAAGTTCGATTAGTTAGAAAAAAAGAAAGATAGATAGATAGATAGATAGATTAGTTAGAAAGAAAGATAAATAGATTTGTTAGAAAGAAAGAAAGATAGATTAGTTAGTTAGAAAGAAAGTTAGATTAGTTAGAAAGAAAGATAGATTAGTTAGAATGAAAGAAAGATAGAGTAGTTAGAAAGAAAGAAAGATAGATTAGTTAGAAAGAAAGATAGATAAGTTAGAAAGAAAGATATATAGATTAGTTAGAAAGAAAGATAGATTAGTTAGAAAGAAAGTTAGATTAGTTAGAAAGAAAGATAGATTAGTTAGAATGAAAGAAAGATAGAGTAGTTAGAAAGAAAGAAAGATAGATTAGTTAGAAAGAAAGATAGATAAGTTAGAAAGAAAGATATATAGATTAGTTAGAAAGAAAGATAGATTAGTTAGAAAGAAAGATAGATTAGTTAGAAAGAAAGATAGATTAGTTAGAATGAAAGAAAGATAGAGTAGTTAGTAAGAAAGAAAGATTAGTTAGAAAGAAAGATAGATTAGTTAGAAAGAAAGATAGATTAGTTAGAAAGAAAGATAGATTAGTTAGAAAGAAAGATAGATTAGTTAGAATGAAAGAAAGAGAGTAGTTAGAAAGAAAGAAAGATAGATTAGTTAGAAAGAAAGATAGATTAGTTAGAATGAAAGAAAGATAGAGTAGTTAGAAAGAAAAAAGATAGATCAGTTAGAAAGAAAGATAGATTAGTTAGAAAGAAAAAGATAGATTAGTTAGAATGAAAGAAAAAATAGATTAGTTAGAAAGAAAGAAAAATAGATTTGTTAGAATAAAAGATAGATTAGTTAAAAAGAAAGAAAGATAGATAGATTAGTTAGAAAGAAAGTTAGATTAGTTCGAAAGAAAGAAAGATAGATTAGAAAGAAAGATAGATAGATAGATTAGTTAGAAAGAAAGATAAATAGATTAGTTAGAAAGAAAGAAAGAAAGATAGATTAGTTAGTTAGAAAGAAAGTTAGATTAGTTAGAAAGAAAGATAGATTAGTTAGAATGAAAGAAAGATAGAGTAGTTAGAAAGAAAGAAAGATAGATTAGTTAGAAAGAAAGATAGATAAGTTAGAAAGAAAGATAGATAGATTAGTTAGAAAGAAAGATAGATTAGTTAGAAAGAAAGAAAGATAGATTAGTTAGAATGAAAGAAAGATAGAGTAGTTAGAAAGAAAGAAAGATTAGTTAGAAAGAAAGATAGATTAGTTAGAAAGAAAGATAGATAGATTAGTTAGAAAGAAAGATAGATTAGTTAGAATGAAAGAAAGATAGAGTAGTTAGAAAGAAAGAAAGATAGATTAGTTAGAAAGAAAGTTCGATTAGTTAGAAAGAAAGAAAGATAGATAGATAGATAGATAGATTAGTTAGAAAGAAAGATAAATAGATTTGTTAGAAAGAAAGAAAGAAAGATTAGTTAGAATGAAAGAAAGATAGAGTAGTTAGAAAGAAAAAAGATAGATCAGTTAGAAAGAAAGATAGATTAGTTAGAAAGAAAAAAGATAGATTAGTTAGAATGAAAGAAAAAATAGATTAGTTAGAAAGAAAGAGATGTATAGATAGAAAGAGAGATAGATAGTTGAAAGAGATAGATAGATAGATAGATAGATAGATAGATAGATAGATAGATAAGTTTATTAGTACATATAGAATGGTAGTTTAATTGAGTCTAGGGCTTCAGGGAGTTTAGATTTGAGTTTATTTGGTGTCCACTGCTGGGCCACCGTAGTCTTGGCTCAATTTGAACTGTTGCAATGAAAGTCAATGGGATTTTTATGATTTTTCATATTAATTTTTAAGAAATCTGAAAGTCAAATCAGTTTGAAAAGATATAGCACGCCGAGTCAGAACAGTCTGAAGGTCTGACCCGAGTTTGGAGTTTGTAGAGTTAAAGCTCTAGGACGAGTTAGAGTCAGAATTTTTTGGGTAAGAAAAATAAGAAGAAGAAGAAGAAGAAGAATAATAATAAGTTTAAATAGGATTTCAGTAAGTTGGCTTTTCCAAGCCAACTTAATAATAATAAGTTTAAATAGGATTTCAGTAAGTTGGCTTTTCCAAGCCAACTTAATTAGTTTATAGTTTAGTAAGAAAGAAAGAAAGATAGATTAGTTAAAAAGAAAGAAAAAAAGATTAGTAAGAAAGAAAGAAAGATAGATTAGTTAGAAAGAAAGAAAGAAAGAAAGAAAGAAAGATAGATAGATTAGTTAGAAAGAAAGATAGATTAGTAAGAAATAAAGAAAGAAAGAAATATAGATAAGTTAGAAAGAAAGAAAGATATATTAGTTAGAAAAAAAGAAAGAAAAAAAGATTAGTAAGAAAGAAAGAAAGATAGATTAGTTAGAAAGAAAAAAGGAAAGAAAGATAGATTAGTAAGAAAGAAAGAAAGAAAGATAAATTAGTAAGAAAGAAAAAAGATTGATTAGTAAGAAAGATAGAAAGATAGCTTAGTTAGAAAGAAAGAAAAAAAGATTAGTGAGAAAGAAAGATAGATTAGTTAGAAAGAAAGAAAGATAGATTAGTTAGAAAGAAAGAAAGAAAGTTAATTAAAAAGAAAGAAAGAAAGATAGATTAGGTAGAAAGAAAGATAGAAAGATAGATAGATTAGTTAGAAAGAAAGAAAGAAAGATAGATAGATTAGTTAGAAAGAAAGAAAAAAAGATTAGTTAGAAAGAAAGAAAGAAAGATAGATTAGTTAGAAAAAAAGAAAGAAAAAAGATTAGTAAGAAAGAAAGAAAGATAGATTAGTTAGAAAGAAAAAAGGAAAGAAAGATAGATTAGTAAGAAAGAAAGAAAGAAAGATAAATTAGTAAGAAAGAAAGAATGATTGATTAGTAAGAAAGATAGAAAGATAGATAGATTAGTTAGAAAGAAAGAAAGAAAAAAAGATTAGTGAGAAAGATAGATTAGTTATAAAGAAAGAAAGAAAGAGATTAGTTAGAAAGAAAAAGAAAGATAGATTAGTTAGAAAGAAAGAAAGATAGATTAGTTAGAAAGAAAGAAAGAAAGAAAGAAAGAAAGTTAATTAAAAAGAAAGAAAGAAAGATAGATTAGGTAGAAAGAAAGATAGAAAGATAGATAGATTAGTTAGAAAGAAAGAAAGAAAGTTAATTAAAAAGAAAGAAAGAAAGATTAGTTAGAAAGATAGATTAGTTAGAAAGAAAGAAAGAAACAAAGATTAGTAAGAAAGAAAGATAGATTAGTTAGAAAGAAAGAAAGAATGAAAGAAAGAAAGAAAGAAAGTAAGAAAGAAAGAAATATAGATAAGTTAGATAGAAAGAAAGATAGATTAGTTAGAAAGAAAGAAAAAAAGATTAGTTAGAAAGAAAGAAAGAAAGATAGATTAGTTAGAAAAAAAGAAAGAAAAAAAGATTAGTAAGAAAGAAAGAAAGATAGATTAGTTAGAAAGAAAAAAGGAAAGAAAGAAAGATTAGTAAGAAAGAAAGAAAGAAAGATAGATTAGTGAGAAAGATAGATTAGTTAGAAAGAAAGAAAGAAAAAAAGATTAGTGAGAAAGAAAGATAGATTAGTTAGAAAGAAAGAAAGAAAGAGATTAGTTAGAAAGAAAAAGAAAGATAGATTAGTTAGAAAGAAAAAAGGAAAGAAAGATAGATTAGTAAGAAAGAAAGAAAGATAAATTAGTAAGAAAGAAAGAAAGATTGATTAGTAAGAAAGATAGAAAGATAGATAGATTAGTTAGAAAGAAAGAAAGAAAAAAAGATTAGTGAGAAAGAAAGATAGATTAGTTATAAAGAAAGAAAGAAAGAGATTAGTTAGAAAGAAAAAGAAAGATAGATTAGTTAGAAAGAAAGAAAGATAGATTAGTTAGAAAGAAAGAAAGAAAGATAGATTAGGTAGAAAGAAAGATAGAAAGATAGATAGATTAGTTAGAAAGAAAGAAAGAAAGTTAATTAAAAAGAAAGAAAGAAAGATTAGTTAGAAAGATAGATTAGTTAGAAAGAAAGAAAGAAAAAAAGATTAGTAAGAAAGAAAGATAGATTAGTTAGAAAGAAAGAAAGAATGAAAGAAAGAATGAAAGAAAGAAAGAAAGTAAGAAAGAAAGAAAGAAATATAGATAAGTTAGAAAGAAAGAAAGATAGATTAGTTAGAAAGAAAGAAAAAAAGATTAGTTAGAAAGAAAGAAAGAAAGATAGATTAGTTAGAAAAAAAGAAAGAAAAAAAGATTAGTAAGAAAGAAAGAAAGATAGATTAGTTAGAAAGAAAAAAGGAAAGAAAGATAGATTAGTAAGAAAGAAAGAAAGAAAGATAGATTAGTGAGAAAGATAGATTAGTTAGAAAGAAAGAAAGAAAAAAAGATTAGTGAGAAAGAAAGATAGATTAGTTAGAAAGAAAGAAAGAAAGAGATTAGTTAGAAAGAAAAAGAAAGATAGATTAGTTAGAAAGAAAGAAAGATAGATAGTTTAGTTAGAAAGAAAGAAAAATAGATTTGTTAGAATAAAAGATAGATTAGTTAAAAAGAAAGAAAGATAGATAGATTAGTTAGAAAGAAAAAAGATAGATTAGTTAGAAAGAAAGAAAGAGATTTGTTAGAATGAAGGAAAGATAGATTAGTTAGAAAGAAAGAAAGATAGATAGATTAGTTAGAAAGAAAGATAGATTAGTCAAAACGAAAAGATGGATTAGTTAGAAAGAAAGAAAAATAGATTTGTTAGAATAAAATATAGATTAGTTAAAAAGAAAGAAAGATAGATAGATTAGTTAGAAAGAAAGTTAGATTAGTTAGAAAGAAAGAAAGATAGATTAGAAAGAAAGATAGATAGATAGATTAGTTAGAAAGAAAGATAAATAGATTAGTTAGAAAGAAAGAAAGAAAGATAGATTAGTTAGTTAGAAAGAAAGTTAGATTAGTTAGAAAGAAAGATAGAGTAGTTAGAAAGAAAGAAAGATAGATTAGTTAGAAAGAAAGATAGATAAGTTAGAAAGAAAGATAGATAGATTAGTTAGAAAGAAAGATAGATTAGTTAGAAAGAAAGATAGATTAGTTAGAATGAAAGAAAGATAGAGTAGTTAGAAAGAAAGATAGATTAGTTAGAAAGAAAGATAGATTAGTTAGAATGAAAGAAAGATAGAGTAGTTAGAAAAAAGAAAGATAGATTAGTTAGCAAGAAAGATAGATTAGTTAGAATGAAAGAAAGATAGAGTAGTTAGAAAGAAAGAAAGATTAGTTAGAAAGAAAGATAGATTAGTTAGAAAGAAAGATAGATAGATTAGTTAGAAAGAAAGATAGATTAGTTAGAATGAAAGAAAGATAGAGTAGTTAGAAAGAAAGAAAGATAGATTAGTTAGAAAGAAAGTTCGATTAGTTAGAAAGAAAGAAAGATAGATTAGAAAGAAAGATAGATAGATAGATAGATAGATTAGTTAGAAAGAAAGATAAATAGATTTGTTAGAAAGAAAGAAAGAAAGATAGATTAGTTAGTTAGAAAGAAAGTTAGATTAGTTAGAAAGAAAGATAGATTAGTTAGAATGAAAGAAAGATAGAGTAGTTAGAAAGAAAGAAAGATAGATTAGTTAGAAAGAAAGATAGATAAGTTAGAAAGAAAGATATATAGATTAGTTAGAAAGAAAGATAGATTAGTTAGAAAGAAAGATAGATTAGTTAGAATGAAAGAAAGATAGAGTAGTTAGAAAGAAAGAAAGATTAGTTAGAAAGAAAGATAGATTAGTTAGAAAGAAAGATAGATTAGTTAGAAAGAAAGATAGATTAGTTAGAATGAAAGAAAGATAGAGTAGTTAGAAAGAAAGAAAGATAGATTAGTTAGAAAGAAAGATAGATTAGTTAGAATGAAAGAAAGATAGAGTAGTTAGAAAGAAAAAAGATAGATCAGTTAGAAAGAAAGATAGATTAGTTAGAAAGAAAAAAGATAGATTAGTTAGAATGAAAGAAATAAAGAAAGATTAGGTAGAAAGAAAGAAAGATTAGTTAGAAAGATAGATAGATAGATAGATAGATAGATAGATAGATAGATAGATAGATAGATAGATAGATAGATAGATAAGTTTATTAGTACATATAGAATGGTAGTTTAATTGAGTCTAGGGCTTCAGGGAGTTTAGATTTGAGTTTATTTGGTGTCCACTGCTGGGCCACCGTAGTCTTGGCTCAATTTGAACTGTTGCAATGAAAGTCAATGGGATTTTTATGATTTTTCATATTAATTTTTAAGAAATCTGAAAGTCAAATCAGTTTGAAAAGATATAGCACGCCGAGTCAGAACAGTCTGAAGGTCTGACCCGAGTTTGGAGTTTGTAGAGTTAAAGCTCTAGGACGAGTTAGAGTCAGAATTTTTTGGGTAAGAAAAATAAGAAGAAGAAGAAGAAGAAGAAGAATAACTAGAAAAAGTTCGTCGAGACAAACTTTAAGTTGGCTTGTGAAAGTTTGGACCAATAAGTTTGAAGAAGTTTAAAGAAGTTTAAAGTTTAATTAGTTTATAGTTTAGTAAGAAAGAAAGAAAGATAGATTAGTTAGAAAGAAAGAAAAAAAGATTAGTAAGAAAGAAAGAAAGATAGATTAGTTAGAAAGAAAGATAGATTAGTAAGAAAGAAAGAAAGAAAGAAATATAGATAAGTTAGAAAGAAAGAAAGAAAAAAAGATTAGTTAGAAAGAAAGAAAGAAAAAAAGATTAGTTAGAAAGAAAGAAAGAAAGAGATTAGTTAGAAAGAAAGATAGATTAGTAAGAAAGAAAGAAATATAGATAAGTTAGAAAGAAAGAAAGATAGATTAGTTAGAAAGAAAGAAAGAAAAAAAGATTAGTAAGAAAGAAAGAAAGAAAGATAAATTAGTAAGAAAGAAAGAAAGATTGATTAGTAAGAAAGATAGAAAGATAGATAGATTAGTTAGAAAGAAAGAAAAAAAGATTAGTGAGAAAGAAAGAAAGAAAGAAAGATAGATTAGTTAGAAAGAAAGAAAGAAAGAAAGAAAGATTAGTTAGAAAGAAAAAAGGAAAGAAAGAAAGATTAGTAAGAAAGAAAGAAAGAAAGATAAATTAGTAAGAAAGAAAGAAAGATTGATTAGTAAGAAAGATAGAAAGATAGATAGATTAGTTAGAAAGAAAGAAAGAAAAAGAGATTAGTGAGAAAGAAAGATAGATTAGTTAGAAAGAAAGAAAGAAAGAAAGAAAGTTAATTAAAAAGAAAGAAAGAAAGATAGATTAGGTAGAAAGAAAGAGAAAGATAGATAGATTAGTTAGAAAGAAAAAGAAAGATAGTTTTTATTTAGAAAGAAAGAAAGAAAGATAGATTAGTTAGAAAGAAAGAAAGAAAGAAAGAAAGAAAGTTAATTAAAAAGAAAGAAAGAAAGATAGATTAGGTAGAAAGAAAGATAGAAAGATAGATAGATTAGTTAGAAAGAAAGAAAGAAAGTTAATTAAAGAGAAAGAAAGAAAGATTAGTTAGAAAGATAGATTAGTTAGAAAGAAAGAAAGAAAAAAAGATTAGTAAGAAAGAAAGATAGATTGGTTAGAAAGAAAGAAAGAAAGAAAGAAAGAAAGAGAAAGAAAGAAAGAAATATAGATAAGTTAGAAAGAAAGAAAGATAGATTAGTTAGAAAGAAAGAAAGATGGATTAGTTAGAAAGAAAGAAAAAAGATTAGTTAGAAAGAAAGAAAGAAAGATAGATTAGTTAGAAAGAAAGAAAGAAAGAGATTAGTTAGAAAGAAAAAGAAAGATAGATTAGTTAGAAAGAAAGAAAGATAGATTAGTTAGAAAGAAAGAAAGTTAATTAAAAAGAAAGAAAGAAAGATCAGTTAGAAAGATAGATTAGTTAGAAAGAAAGAAAGAAAAAAAGATTAGTAAGAAAGAAAGAAAGAAAGAAAGAAAGATAGATTAGTTAGAAAAAAGAAAGAAAAAAAGATTAGTAAGAAAGAAAGATAGATTAGTTAGACTGAAAAAAGGAAAGAAAGATAGATTAGTAAGAAAGAAAGAAAGAAAAAAAGATTAGTGAGAAAGAAAGATAGATTAGTTAGAAAGAAAGAAAGAAAGATTAGTTAGTAAGAAAAAGAAAGATAGATTAGTTAGAAAGAAAGAAAGATAAATTAGTTAGAAAGAAAGAAAGAAAGAAAGAAAGAAAGTTAATTAAAAAGAAAGATAGATTAGGTAGAAAGAAAGATAGAAAGATAGATAGATTAGTTAGAAAGAAAGAAAGAAAAAGAGATTAGTGAGAAAGAAAGATAGATTAGTTAGAAAGAAAGAAAGAAAGAAAGAAAGAAAGTTAATTAAAAAGAAAGAAAGAAAGATAGATTAGGTAGAAAGAAAGAAAAAGAAAGTTTAGTTAGAAAGAAAGATAGATTAGTTAGAAAGAAAGAAAGATAGATTAGTTAGAATGAAAGAAAGATAGATTATTTAGAAATAAAGAAAGATAGATTACTTAGAAAGAAATATAGATTAGTTAAAAAGAAAGAAAAAAGAAAGATAGATTAGTTAGAATGAAAGAAAGATAGATTAGTTGGAAAGAAAGAAAGAAAGAAAGAAAGAAAGAAAGAAAGAAAGAAAGAAAGAAAGAAAGAAAGAAAGAAAGAAAGAAAGATTAGTTGGAAAGAAAGATAGATTAGTTAGAAAGAAAGAAAGATAGATTAGTTAGAATGAAAGAAAGATTAGTTAGAAAGAAAGAAAGATAGATTGGAAAGAAAGATAGATTAGTTAGAATGAAAGAGAAAAAGATTAGTTAGAAAGAAAGAAAAAAAGATAGATTAGTTAGAAAGAAAGAAAGAAAGAAAGAAAGAAAGAAAGATAGATTAGTTAGAAAGAAAGAGAAAGAAAGTTTAGTTAGAAAGAAATATAGATTAGTTAGAAAGAAAGATAGATTAGTTAGAAAGAAAGAAAGATAGATTAGTTAGAATGAAAGAAAGATAGATTATTTAGAAATAAAGAAGGATAGATTACTTAGAAAGAAATATAGATTAGTTAAAAAGAAAGAAAAAAGGAAAGATAGATTAGTTAGAATGAAAGAAAGATAGATTAGTAAGAAAGAAAGAAAGAAAGAAAGATAGATTAGTTAGAATGAAAGAAAGATAGTTAGAAAGAAAGAAAGAAAGAAAGAAAGATAGATTAGTTAGAAAGAAAGAGAAAGAAAGATTAGTTAGAAAGAAAGAAAGATTAATTAGAATGAAAGAAAGATAGATTAGTTAGAAAGAAAGAAAGATAGATTAGTTCGAATAAAAGAAAGATAGATTAGTTAGAAAGAAAGAAAGAAAGATTAGTTAGAATGAAAGAAAGATAGATTAGTTAGAAATAAAGAAAGAAAGAAATAAAGATAGATTAGTTAGAAAGAAAGAAAGATAGATTAGTTTGAAAGAAATAAAGAAAGATAGATTAGTTAGAAATAAAGATATATAGATAGATTAGTTAGAAAAAAAGAAAGAAAGAAAGAAAGAAAGATAGATAGATAGATAGATAGATAGATAGATAGATAGATAGATAGATAGATAGATAGATAGATAAGAAAGAAAGATAGATTAGTTAGAAAGAAAGATAGATTAGTTAGAAAGAAAGAAAGATAGATTAGTTAGAAAGAAAGAGATTAGTTAGAAAGAAAGAAAGAGATTAGTTAGAAAGAAAGATAGATAGATTAGTTAGAAAGAAAGATAGATAGATTAGTTAGAAAGAAAGATAGATTAGTTAGAAAGAAACAGATAGATTAGTTAGAAGGAAAGAAAGATAGATTAGTTAGAAGAATACATTAGTTAGAAAGATAGATTAGTTAGAAGAATACATTAGTTAGAAAGATTAGTTAGAAAGAAAGAAAGATAGATTAGTTTAGAAATAAAGAGATTAGTTAGAAAGAAAGAAAGATAGATTAGTTAGAAAGAAAGAAAGATAGATTAGTTAGAAAGAAAGAAAGAAAGATAGATTAGTTTGAAAGAAATAAAGAAAGATAGATTAGTTAGAAATAAAGATATATAGATAGATTAGTTAGAAAAAAAGAAAGAAAGAAAGAAAGAAAGATAGATAGATAGATAGATAGATAGATAGATAGATAGATAGATAGATAAGAAAGAAAGAAAGATTAGTTAGAAAGAAAGAAAGATAGATTAGTTAGAAAGAAAGAAAGATAGATTAGTTAGAAAGAAAAAAAGATAGATTAGTTAGAAAGAAAGAGATTAGTTAGAAAGAAAGAAAGAGATTAGTTAGAAAGAAAGAGATTAGTTACAAAGAAAGATAGATAGATTAGTTAGAAAGAAAGATAGATAGATTAGTTAGAAAGAAAGATAGATTAGTTAGAAAGAAACAGATAGATTAGTTAGAAAGAAAGAAAGATAGATTAGTTAGAAGAATATATTAGTTAGAAAGATTAGTTAGAAAGAAAGAAAGATAGATTAGTTTAGAAATAAAGAGATTAGTTAGAAAGAAAGAAAGATAGATTAGTTAGAAAGAAAGAAAGATAGATTAGTTAGAAAGAAAGAAAGAAAGATAGATTAGTTAGAAAGAAAGAAAGAAAGATAGATTAGTTTGAAAGAAATAAAAAAAGATAGATTAGTTAGAAATAAAGATATATAGATAGATTAGTTAGAAAGAAAGAAAGAAAGAAAGAAAGAAAGAAAGAAAGAAAGATAGATAGATAGATAGATAGATAGATAGATAGATAGATAGATAGATAGATAAGAAAGAAAGATAGATTAGTTAGAAAGAAAGAAAGAAAGAAAGAAAGATAGATAGATAGATAGATAGATAGATAGATAGATAGATAGATAGGAAAGAAAGATAGATTAGTTAGAAAGAAAGAAAGAAAGAAAGATAGATTAGTTTGAAAGAAATAAAGAAAGATAGATTAGTTAGAAATAAAGATATATAGATAGATTAGTTAGAAAGAAAGAAAGAAAGAAAGATAGATAGATAGATAGATAGATAGATAGATAGATAGATAGATAAGAAAGAAAGAAAGATAGATTAGTTAGAAAGAAAGATAGATTAGTTAGAAAGAAAGAAAGATAGATTAGTTAGAAAGAAAGAAAGATAGATAGATTAGTTAGAAAGAAAGAAAGAAAGATAGATTAGTTTGAAAGAAATAAAAAAAGATAGATTAGTTAGAAATAAAGATATATAGATAGATTAGTTAGAAAGAAAGAAAGAAAGAAAGAAAGAAAGAAAGAAAGATAGATAGATAGATAGATAGATAGATAGATAGATAGATAGATAGATAGATAGATAGATAGATAGATAGATAAGAAAGAAAGAAAGAAAGATAGATTAGTTAGAAAGAAAGAAAGAAAGAAAGAAAGATAGATAGATAGATAGATAGATAGATAGATAGATAGATAGATAGATAGATAGATAGATAGATAGATAGATAGATAGATAGGAAAGAAAGAAAGATAGATTAGTTAGAAAGAAAGAAAGAAAGATAGATTAGTTTGAAAGAAATAAAGAAAGATAGATTAGTTAGAAATAAAGATATATAGATAGATTAGTTAGAAAGAAAGAAAGAAAGAAAGAAAGAAAGAAAGAAAGATAGATAGATAGATAGATAGATAGATAGATAGATAGATAGATAGATAGATAGATAGATAGATAAGAAAGAAAGAAAGATAGATTAGTTAGAAAGAAAGATAGATTAGTTAGAAAGAAAGAAAGATAGATTAGTTAGAAAGAAAGAAAGATAGATTAGTTAGAAAGAAAAAAAGATAGATTAGTTAGAAAGAAAGAGATTAGTTAGAAAGAAAGAAAGAGATTAGTTAGAAAGAAAGAGATTAGTTAGAAAGAAAGATAGATAGATTAGTTAGAAAGAAAGAGATTAGTTAGAAAGAAAGATAGATAGATTAGTTAGAAAGAAACATAGATAGATTAGTTAGAAAGAAAGATAGATTAGTTAGAAAGAAACATAGATAGATTAGTTAGAAAGAAATAAAGAAATAAAGATAGATTAGTTAGAAAGAAAGAAAGATAGATTAGTTAGAAAGAAAGAAAGATAGATTAGTTAGAAAGAAAAAAGATAGATTAGTTTGAAAGAAATAAAGAAAGATAGATTAGTTAGAAAGAAAAAAAGATAGATTAGTTAGAAAGAAAGAGATTAGTTAGAAAGAAAGAGATTAGTTAGAAAGAAAGATAGATAGATTAGTTAGAAAGAAAGATAGATAGATTAGTTAGAAAGAAAGAGATTAGTTAGAAAGAAAGAGATTAGTTAGAAAGAAAGATAGATAGATTAGTTAGAAAGAAAGATAGATAGATTAGTTAGAAAGAAAGAGATTAGTTAGAAAGAAAGAGATTAGTTAGAAAGAAAGATAGATAGATTAGTTAGAAAGAAAGAAAGAAAGATAGATTAGTTTGAAAGAAATAAAGAAAGATAGATTAGTTAGAAATAAAGATATATAGATAGATTAGTTAGAAAGAAAGAAAGAAAGAAAGAAAGATAGATAGATAGATAGATAGATAGATAGATAGATAGATAGATAGATAGATAGATAGATAAGAAAGAAAGAAAGAAAGAAAGATAGATTAGTTAGAAAGAAAGAGATTAGTTAGAAAGAAAGAAAGATAGATTAGTTAGAAAGAAAGAAAGATAGATTAGTTAGAAAGAAAAAAGAGATTAGTTAGAAAGAAAGAGATTAGTTAGAAAGAAAGATAGATAGATTAGTTAGAAAGAAACATAGATAGATTAGTTAGAAAGAAAGATAGATTAGTTAGAAAGAAACATAGATAGATTAGTTAGAAAGAAATAAAGAAATAAAGATAGATTAGTTAGAAAGAAAGAAAGATAGATTAGTTAGAAAGAAAGAAAGATAGATTAGTTAGAAAGAAAAAAAGATAGATTAGTTAGAAAGAAAGAGATTAGTTAGAAAGAAAGAAAGAGATTAGTTAGAAAGAAAGAGATTAGTTAGAAAGAAAGATAGATAGATTAGTTAGAAAGAAAGAGATTAGTTAGAAAGAAAGATAGATAGATTAGTTAGAAAGAAACATAGATAGATTAGTTAGAAAGAAAGATAGATTAGTTAGAAAGAAACATAGATAGATTAGTTAGAAAGAAATAAAGAAATAAAGATAGATTAGTTAGAAAGAAAGAAAGATAGATTAGTTAGAAAGAAAGAAAGATAGATTAGTTAGAAAGAAAAAAGATAGATTAGTTTGAAAGAAATAAAGAAAGATAGATTAGTTAGAAAGAAAAAAAGATAGATTAGTTAGAAAGAAAGAGATTAGTTAGAAAGAAAGAGATTAGTTAGAAAGAAAGATAGATAGATTAGTTAGAAAGAAAGATAGATAGATTAGTTAGAAAGAAAGAGATTAGTTAGAAAGAAAGAGATTAGTTAGAAAGAAAGATAGATAGATTAGTTAGAAAGAAAGATAGATAGATTAGTTAGAAAGAAAGAGATTAGTTAGAAAGAAAGAGATTAGTTAGAAAGAAAGATAGATAGATTAGTTAGAAAGAAAGAAAGAAAGATAGATTAGTTTGAAAGAAATAAAGAAAGATAGATTAGTTAGAAATAAAGATATATAGATAGATTAGTTAGAAAGAAAGAAAGAAAGAAAGAAAGATAGATAGATAGATAGATAGATAGATAGATAGATAGATAGATAAGAAAGAAAGAAAGAAAGAAAGATAGATTAGTTAGAAAGAAAGAGATTAGTTAGAAAGAAAGAAAGATAGATTAGTTAGAAAGAAAGAAAGATAGATTAGTTAGAAAGAAAAAAGAGATTAGTTAGAAAGAAAGAGATTAGTTAGAAAGAAAGATAGATAGATTAGTTAGAAAGAAACATAGATAGATTAGTTAGAAAGAAAGATAGATTAGTTAGAAAGAAACATAGATAGATTAGTTAGAAAGAAATAAAGAAATAAAGATAGATTAGTTAGAAAGAAAGAAAGATAGATTAGTTAGAAAGAAAGAAAGATAGATTAGTTAGAAAGAAAAAAAGATAGATTAGTTAGAAAGAAAGAGATTAGTTAGAAAGAAAGAAAGAGATTAGTTAGAAAGAAAGAGATTAGTTAGAAAGAAAGATAGATAGATTAGTTAGAAAGAAAGAGATTAGTTAGAAAGAAAGATAGATAGATTAGTTAGAAAGAAACATAGATAGATTAGTTAGAAAGAAAGATAGATTAGTTAGAAAGAAACATAGATAGATTAGTTAGAAAGAAATAAAGAAATAAAGATAGATTAGTTTGAAAGAAATAAAGAAAGATAGATTAGTTAGAAAGAAACATAGATAGATTAGTTAGAAAGAAATAAAGAAATAAAGATAGATTAGTTAGAAAGAAAGAAAGATAGATTAGTTAGAAAGAAAGAAAGATAGATTAGTTAGAAAGAAAAAAAGATAGATTAGTTAGAAAGAAAGAGATTAGTTAGAAAGAAAGAAAGAGATTAGTTAGAAAGAAAGAGATTAGTTAGAAAGAAAGATAGATAGATTAGTTAGAAAGAAAGAAAGATAGATTAGTTAGAAGGAAATATTAGTTAGAAAGAAAGAAAGATAGATTAGTTAGAAAGAAAGAAAGATAGATTAGTTTGAAAGAAATAAAGAAAGATAGATTAGTTAGAAAGAAAGAAAGAAAGAAAGAAAGATAGATAGATAGATAGATAGATAGATAGATAGATAGATAGATAGATAGATAGATAGATAGATAGATAGATAAGAAAGAAAGATAGATTAGTTAGAAATAAAGATATATAGATAGATTAGTTAGAAAGAAAGATAGATAGATAGATAGATAGATAGATAGATAGATAGATAGATAGATAGATAGATAGATAGATAGATAAGAAAGAAAGATAGATTAGTTAGAAAGAAAGATAGATTAGTTAGAAAGAAAGAAAGATAGATTAGTTAGAAAGAAAAAAAGATAGATTAGTTAGAAAGAAAGAGATTAGTTAGAAAGAAAGAAAGAGATTAGTTAGAAAGAAAGAGATTAGTTACAAAGAAAGATAGATAGATTAGTTAGAAAGAAAGATAGATAGATTAGTTAGAAAGAAAGATAGATTAGTTAGAAAGAAACAGATAGATTAGTTAGAAAGAAAGAAAGATAGATTAGTTAGAAGAATATATTAGTTAGAAAGATTAGTTAGAAAGAAAGAAAGATAGATTAGTTTAGAAATAAAGAGATTAGTTAGAAAGAAAGAAAGATAGATTAGTTAGAAAGAAAGAAAGATAGATTAGTTAGAAAGAAAGAAAGAAAGATAGATTAGTTAGAAAGAAAGAAAGAAAGATAGATTAGTTTGAAAGAAATAAAAAAAGATAGATTAGTTAGAAATAAAGATATATAGATAGATTAGTTAGAAAGAAAGAAAGAAAGAAAGAAAGAAAGAAAGAAAGAAAGATAGATAGATAGATAGATAGATAGATAGATAGATAGATAGATAGATAGATAAGAAAGAAAGATAGATTAGTTAGAAAGAAAGAAAGAAAGAAAGAAAGATAGATAGATAGATAGATAGATAGATAGATAGATAGATAGATAGATAGGAAAGAAAGATAGATTAGTTAGAAAGAAAGAAAGAAAGAAAGATAGATTAGTTTGAAAGAAATAAAGAAAGATAGATTAGTTAGAAATAAAGATATATAGATAGATTAGTTAGAAAGAAAGAAAGAAAGAAAGATAGATAGATAGATAGATAGATAGATAGATAGATAGATAGATAAGAAAGAAAGAAAGATAGATTAGTTAGAAAGAAAGATAGATTAGTTAGAAAGAAAGAAAGATAGATTAGTTAGAAAGAAAGAAAGATAGATAGATTAGTTAGAAAGAAAGAAAGAAAGATAGATTAGTTTGAAAGAAATAAAAAAAGATAGATTAGTTAGAAATAAAGATATATAGATAGATTAGTTAGAAAGAAAGAAAGAAAGAAAGAAAGAAAGAAAGATAGATAGATAGATAGATAGATAGATAGATAGATAGATAGATAGATAGATAGATAGATAAGAAAGAAAGAAAGAAAGATAGATTAGTTAGAAAGAAAGAAAGAAAGAAAGAAAGATAGATAGATAGATAGATAGATAGATAGATAGATAGATAGATAGATAGATAGATAGATAGATAGATAGATAGGAAAGAAAGAAAGATAGATTAGTTAGAAAGAAAGAAAGAAAGATAGATTAGTTTGAAAGAAATAAAGAAAGATAGATTAGTTAGAAATAAAGATATATAGATAGATTAGTTAGAAAGAAAGAAAGAAAGAAAGAAAGAAAGAAAGAAAGATAGATAGATAGATAGATAGATAGATAGATAGATAGATAGATAGATAGATAGATAGATAGATAGATAGATAAGAAAGAAAGAAAGATAGATTAGTTAGAAAGAAAGATAGATTAGTTAGAAAGAAAGAAAGATAGATTAGTTAGAAAGAAAGAAAGATAGATTAGTTAGAAAGAAAAAAAGATAGATTAGTTAGAAAGAAAGAGATTAGTTAGAAAGAAAGAAAGAGATTAGTTAGAAAGAAAGAGATTAGTTAGAAAGAAAGATAGATAGATTAGTTAGAAAGAAAGAGATTAGTTAGAAAGAAAGATAGATAGATTAGTTAGAAAGAAACATAGATAGATTAGTTAGAAAGAAAGATAGATTAGTTAGAAAGAAACATAGATAGATTAGTTAGAAAGAAATAAAGAAATAAAGATAGATTAGTTAGAAAGAAAGAAAGATAGATTAGTTAGAAAGAAAGAAAGATAGATTAGTTAGAAAGAAAAAAGATAGATTAGTTTGAAAGAAATAAAGAAAGATAGATTAGTTAGAAAGAAAAAAAGATAGATTAGTTAGAAAGAAAGAGATTAGTTAGAAAGAAAGAGATTAGTTAGAAAGAAAGATAGATAGATTAGTTAGAAAGAAAGATAGATAGATTAGTTAGAAAGAAAGAGATTAGTTAGAAAGAAAGAGATTAGTTAGAAAGAAAGATAGATAGATTAGTTAGAAAGAAAGATAGATAGATTAGTTAGAAAGAAAGAGATTAGTTAGAAAGAAAGAGATTAGTTAGAAAGAAAGATAGATAGATTAGTTAGAAAGAAAGAAAGAAAGATAGATTAGTTTGAAAGAAATAAAGAAAGATAGATTAGTTAGAAATAAAGATATATAGATAGATTAGTTAGAAAGAAAGAAAGAAAGAAAGAAAGATAGATAGATAGATAGATAGATAGATAGATAGATAGATAGATAGATAGATAGATAGATAGATAAGAAAGAAAGAAAGAAAGAAAGATAGATTAGTTAGAAAGAAAGAGATTAGTTAGAAAGAAAGAAAGATAGATTAGTTAGAAAGAAAGAAAGATAGATTAGTTAGAAAGAAAAAAGAGATTAGTTAGAAAGAAAGAGATTAGTTAGAAAGAAAGATAGATAGATTAGTTAGAAAGAAACATAGATAGATTAGTTAGAAAGAAAGATAGATTAGTTAGAAAGAAACATAGATAGATTAGTTAGAAAGAAATAAAGAAATAAAGATAGATTAGTTAGAAAGAAAGAAAGATAGATTAGTTAGAAAGAAAGAAAGATAGATTAGTTAGAAAGAAAAAAAGATAGATTAGTTAGAAAGAAAGAGATTAGTTAGAAAGAAAGAAAGAGATTAGTTAGAAAGAAAGAGATTAGTTAGAAAGAAAGATAGATAGATTAGTTAGAAAGAAAGAGATTAGTTAGAAAGAAAGATAGATAGATTAGTTAGAAAGAAACATAGATAGATTAGTTAGAAAGAAAGATAGATTAGTTAGAAAGAAACATAGATAGATTAGTTAGAAAGAAATAAAGAAATAAAGATAGATTAGTTAGAAAGAAAGAAAGATAGATTAGTTAGAAAGAAAGAAAGATAGATTAGTTAGAAAGAAAAAAGATAGATTAGTTTGAAAGAAATAAAGAAAGATAGATTAGTTAGAAAGAAAAAAAGATAGATTAGTTAGAAAGAAAGAGATTAGTTAGAAAGAAAGAGATTAGTTAGAAAGAAAGATAGATAGATTAGTTAGAAAGAAAGATAGATAGATTAGTTAGAAAGAAAGAGATTAGTTAGAAAGAAAGAGATTAGTTAGAAAGAAAGATAGATAGATTAGTTAGAAAGAAAGATAGATAGATTAGTTAGAAAGAAAGAGATTAGTTAGAAAGAAAGAGATTAGTTAGAAAGAAAGATAGATAGATTAGTTAGAAAGAAAGAAAGAAAGATAGATTAGTTTGAAAGAAATAAAGAAAGATAGATTAGTTAGAAATAAAGATATATAGATAGATTAGTTAGAAAGAAAGAAAGAAAGAAAGAAAGATAGATAGATAGATAGATAGATAGATAGATAGATAGATAGATAGATAGATAGATAAGAAAGAAAGAAAGAAAGAAAGATAGATTAGTTAGAAAGAAAGAGATTAGTTAGAAAGAAAGAAAGAGATTAGTTAGAAAGAAAGAGATTAGTTACAAAGAAAGATAGATAGATTAGTTAGAAAGAAAGATAGATAGATTAGTTAGAAAGAAAGATAGATTAGTTAGAAAGAAACAGATAGATTAGTTAGAAAGAAAGAAAGATAGATTAGTTAGAAGAATATATTAGTTAGAAAGATTAGTTAGAAAGAAAGAAAGATAGATTAGTTTAGAAATAAAGAGATTAGTTAGAAAGAAAGAAAGATAGATTAGTTAGAAAGAAAGAAAGATAGATTAGTTAGAAAGAAAGAAAGAAAGATAGATTAGTTAGAAAGAAAGAAAGAAAGATAGATTAGTTTGAAAGAAATAAAAAAAGATAGATTAGTTAGAAATAAAGATATATAGATAGATTAGTTAGAAAGAAAGAAAGAAAGAAAGAAAGAAAGAAAGAAAGAAAGATAGATAGATAGATAGATAGATAGATAGATAGATAGATAGATAGATAGATAAGAAAGAAAGATAGATTAGTTAGAAAGAAAGAAAGAAAGAAAGAAAGATAGATAGATAGATAGATAGATAGATAGATAGATAGATAGATAGATAGATAGGAAAGAAAGATAGATTAGTTAGAAAGAAAGAAAGAAAGAAAGATAGATTAGTTTGAAAGAAATAAAGAAAGATAGATTAGTTAGAAATAAAGATATATAGATAGATTAGTTAGAAAGAAAGAAAGAAAGAAAGATAGATAGATAGATAGATAGATAGATAGATAGATAGATAGATAAGAAAGAAAGAAAGATAGATTAGTTAGAAAGAAAGATAGATTAGTTAGAAAGAAAGAAAGATAGATTAGTTAGAAAGAAAGAAAGATAGATAGATTAGTTAGAAAGAAAGAAAGAAAGATAGATTAGTTTGAAAGAAATAAAAAAAGATAGATTAGTTAGAAATAAAGATATATAGATAGATTAGTTAGAAAGAAAGAAAGAAAGAAAGAAAGAAAGAAAGATAGATAGATAGATAGATAGATAGATAGATAGATAGATAGATAGATAGATAGATAGATAAGAAAGAAAGAAAGAAAGATAGATTAGTTAGAAAGAAAGAAAGAAAGAAAGAAAGATAGATAGATAGATAGATAGATAGATAGATAGATAGATAGATAGATAGATAGATAGATAGATAGATAGATAGATAGGAAAGAAAGAAAGATAGATTAGTTAGAAAGAAAGAAAGAAAGATAGATTAGTTTGAAAGAAATAAAGAAAGATAGATTAGTTAGAAATAAAGATATATAGATAGATTAGTTAGAAAGAAAGAAAGAAAGAAAGAAAGAAAGAAAGAAAGATAGATAGATAGATAGATAGATAGATAGATAGATAGATAGATAGATAGATAGATAGATAGATAGATAAGAAAGAAAGAAAGATAGATTAGTTAGAAAGAAAGATAGATTAGTTAGAAAGAAAGAAAGATAGATTAGTTAGAAAGAAAGAAAGATAGATTAGTTAGAAAGAAAAAAAGATAGATTAGTTAGAAAGAAAGAGATTAGTTAGAAAGAAAGAAAGAGATTAGTTAGAAAGAAAGAGATTAGTTAGAAAGAAAGATAGATAGATTAGTTAGAAAGAAAGAGATTAGTTAGAAAGAAAGATAGATAGATTAGTTAGAAAGAAACATAGATAGATTAGTTAGAAAGAAAGATAGATTAGTTAGAAAGAAACATAGATAGATTAGTTAGAAAGAAATAAAGAAATAAAGATAGATTAGTTAGAAAGAAAGAAAGATAGATTAGTTAGAAAGAAAGAAAGATAGATTAGTTAGAAAGAAAAAAGATAGATTAGTTTGAAAGAAATAAAGAAAGATAGATTAGTTAGAAAGAAAAAAAGATAGATTAGTTAGAAAGAAAGAGATTAGTTAGAAAGAAAGAGATTAGTTAGAAAGAAAGATAGATAGATTAGTTAGAAAGAAAGATAGATAGATTAGTTAGAAAGAAAGAGATTAGTTAGAAAGAAAGAGATTAGTTAGAAAGAAAGATAGATAGATTAGTTAGAAAGAAAGATAGATAGATTAGTTAGAAAGAAAGAGATTAGTTAGAAAGAAAGAGATTAGTTAGAAAGAAAGATAGATAGATTAGTTAGAAAGAAAGAAAGAAAGATAGATTAGTTTGAAAGAAATAAAGAAAGATAGATTAGTTAGAAATAAAGATATATAGATAGATTAGTTAGAAAGAAAGAAAGAAAGAAAGAAAGATAGATAGATAGATAGATAGATAGATAGATAGATAGATAGATAGATAGATAGATAGATAGATAGATAAGAAAGAAAGAAAGAAAGAAAGATAGATTAGTTAGAAAGAAAGAGATTAGTTAGAAAGAAAGAAAGATAGATTAGTTAGAAAGAAAGAAAGATAGATTAGTTAGAAAGAAAAAAGAGATTAGTTAGAAAGAAAGAGATTAGTTAGAAAGAAAGATAGATAGATTAGTTAGAAAGAAACATAGATAGATTAGTTAGAAAGAAAGATAGATTAGTTAGAAAGAAACATAGATAGATTAGTTAGAAAGAAATAAAGAAATAAAGATAGATTAGTTAGAAAGAAAGAAAGATAGATTAGTTAGAAAGAAAGAAAGATAGATTAGTTAGAAAGAAAAAAAGATAGATTAGTTAGAAAGAAAGAGATTAGTTAGAAAGAAAGAAAGAGATTAGTTAGAAAGAAAGAGATTAGTTAGAAAGAAAGATAGATAGATTAGTTAGAAAGAAAGAGATTAGTTAGAAAGAAAGATAGATAGATTAGTTAGAAAGAAACATAGATAGATTAGTTAGAAAGAAAGATAGATTAGTTAGAAAGAAACATAGATAGATTAGTTAGAAAGAAATAAAGAAATAAAGATAGATTAGTTAGAAAGAAAGAAAGATAGATTAGTTAGAAAGAAAGAAAGATAGATTAGTTAGAAAGAAAAAAGATAGATTAGTTTGAAAGAAATAAAGAAAGATAGATTAGTTAGAAAGAAAAAAAGATAGATTAGTTAGAAAGAAAGAGATTAGTTAGAAAGAAAGAGATTAGTTAGAAAGAAAGATAGATAGATTAGTTAGAAAGAAAGATAGATAGATTAGTTAGAAAGAAAGAGATTAGTTAGAAAGAAAGAGATTAGTTAGAAAGAAAGATAGATAGATTAGTTAGAAAGAAAGATAGATAGATTAGTTAGAAAGAAAGAGATTAGTTAGAAAGAAAGAGATTAGTTAGAAAGAAAGATAGATAGATTAGTTAGAAAGAAAGAAAGAAAGATAGATTAGTTTGAAAGAAATAAAGAAAGATAGATTAGTTAGAAATAAAGATATATAGATAGATTAGTTAGAAAGAAAGAAAGAAAGAAAGAAAGATAGATAGATAGATAGATAGATAGATAGATAGATAGATAGATAGATAGATAGATAAGAAAGAAAGAAAGAAAGAAAGATAGATTAGTTAGAAAGAAAGAGATTAGTTAGAAAGAAAGAAAGATAGATTAGTTAGAAAGAAAGAAAGATAGATTAGTTAGAAAGAAAAAAGAGATTAGTTAGAAAGAAAGAGATTAGTTAGAAAGAAAGATAGATAGATTAGTTAGAAAGAAACATAGATAGATTAGTTAGAAAGAAAGATAGATTAGTTAGAAAGAAACATAGATAGATTAGTTAGAAAGAAATAAAGAAATAAAGATAGATTAGTTAGAAAGAAAGAAAGATAGATTAGTTAGAAAGAAAGAAAGATAGATTAGTTAGAAAGAAAAAAAGATAGATTAGTTAGAAAGAAAGAGATTAGTTAGAAAGAAAGAAAGAGATTAGTTAGAAAGAAAGAGATTAGTTAGAAAGAAAGATAGATAGATTAGTTAGAAAGAAAGAGATTAGTTAGAAAGAAAGATAGATAGATTAGTTAGAAAGAAACATAGATAGATTAGTTAGAAAGAAAGATAGATTAGTTAGAAAGAAACATAGATAGATTAGTTAGAAAGAAATAAAGAAATAAAGATAGATTAGTTTGAAAGAAATAAAGAAAGATAGATTAGTTAGAAAGAAACATAGATAGATTAGTTAGAAAGAAATAAAGAAATAAAGATAGATTAGTTAGAAAGAAAGAAAGATAGATTAGTTAGAAAGAAAGAAAGATAGATTAGTTAGAAAGAAAAAAAGATAGATTAGTTAGAAAGAAAGAGATTAGTTAGAAAGAAAGAAAGAGATTAGTTAGAAAGAAAGAGATTAGTTAGAAAGAAAGATAGATAGATTAGTTAGAAAGAAAGAAAGATAGATTAGTTAGAAGGAAATATTAGTTAGAAAGAAAGAAAGATAGATTAGTTAGAAAGAAAGAAAGATAGATTAGTTTGAAAGAAATAAAGAAAGATAGATTAGTTAGAAAGAAAGAAAGAAAGAAAGAAAGATAGATAGATAGATAGATAGATAGATAGATAGATAGATAGATAGATAGATAGATAAGAAAGAAAGATAGATTAGTTAGAAATAAAGATATATAGATAGATTAGTTAGAAAGAAAGATAGATAGATAGATAGATAGATAGATAGATAGATAGATAGATAGATAGATAGATAGATAGATAGATAAGAAAGAAAGATAGATTAGTTAGAAAGAAAGATAGATTAGTTAGAAAGAAAGAAAGATAGATTAGTTAGAAAGAAAGAAAGATAGATTAGTTAGAAAGAAAGAAAGATAGATTAGTTAGAAAGAAAAAAAGATAGATTAGTTAGAAAGAAAGAGATTAGTTAGAAAGAAAGAAAGAGATTAGTTAGAAAGAAAGAGATTAGTTAGAAAGAAAGATAGATAGATTAGTTAGAAAGAAAGATAGATAGATTAGTTAGAAAGAAACATAGATAGATTAGTTAGAAAGAAAGAAAGATAGATTAGTTAGAAGGAAATATTAGTTAGAAAGAAAGATTAGTTAGAAAGAAAGAAAGATAGATTAGTTTAGAAATAAAGAGATTAGTTAGAAAGAAAGAAAGATAGATTAGTTAGAAAGGAAGAAAGATAGATTAGTTAGAAAGGAAGAAAGATCAGATAGATAGATAGATAGATAGATAGATAGATAGATAGATAGATAGATAAGTTAGAAAGAGATAGATAGATAGATAGATAGATAGATAGATAGATAGATAGATAGATAGATAGATAGATAGATAGATAGATAGAGTTCATAAGTACATATAGAATGGGAGTTTAATTGAGTCCAAGGCTTTAGGGAATTTAGATTTGAGTTTATTTGGTGTAGACTACTGGGCCACCGTAGTCTTGGCTCATTTTGAACTGTTACAATGAAAGTCAATGGGATTTTTATGATTTTTAATATTAATTTTTAAGAAATCTGAAAGTCAAATCAGTCTGAAAAGATATAGCACACTAAGTCAGAACAGTTTGAAGGTCTGACCCGAGTTTGGAGTTTGTAGAGTTAAAGCTCTAGGACGAGTTAGAGTTTAAATTTTAGAGTCAGAAGAATAATAATAATAATTAAAGCTGCAAGCAGCATTTAGCGGTGTTCAAGCATTTAAAGCCTTTAGGCACATAAGCATTTAAGACATTAAGTTTTATTACAGCCAAAACAGCCAATTTACCATAGGAAATACATGGTTTCAAAGCTTTTTGACAGTTATAGCGCCACCTATGGTCCAATCTCCATAAAATGTTCCATGTTTGTTAATGATGTTATGTCACATATGCTCACCAATTTTTGTGAAGTTCTGAGTTTTTATTTCAGATTTATAGGCTTTTGAGTGTATTTTGTCACGCCCCCTTTTCTAAATGACCCTGTTACAGTGAACCAAAGGGCAAATTTAAACTTTTTTTCGATAATTATTGATCTAGAGAGTCCAGAGAATTGTCCTAGACTGGTCTGGTTCCGATCGGGCGAAAAACCAGGGACTAGTTCGCGAAAGTAGGTTTTGGACAAAATTGGACATAGCAGAACATTTTCTGGCCTAAATCGATTTTGGAGATGTACATTTTGACCGCCTTGAGCCAAGGATCACAGTGGTGCAAAAAGTTTGATTCTAAGTCAAACGGTCTAGGAGTTATGAGCAATTTAGTACTTTTGGTTGCTGTAGCGCCACCTATGGGCCAATCGGGCTCATTCTCTGATAGGTTCTTCCCACACTGAGGCCCTACCATCTGGCCAGGTTTCAAGTCTCTAGGCCTTACGGTTTGGGCTGCACGATGTGTTTTAGGGGATTTTTATTTTTTTCCAAATAGCAATTACAATAGGTTTTCAGCACTTCGTGCTTGAACACCTAATAATAGGCGACCTTTTTGGCCGTTATAGCGCCACCTATGGTCCGATCTCCATGAAACTTTGCATGCTTCTTCACCATGTTACTACACATGTGCTCATCAATTTTTGTGAAGTTCTGAGTTTTTATGCATGATTTATAGGCTTTTGAGTGTATTTTGACACGCCCCCTTTTCTAAATGACCCTGTTACAGTGAACCAAAGGGCAAATTTAAACTTTTTTTCGATAATTATTGATCTAGAGAGTCCAGAGAATTGTCCTAGACTGGTCTGGTTCCGATCGGGCGAAAAACCAGGGACTAGTTCGCGAAAGTAGGTTTTGGACAAAATTGGACATAGCAGAACATTTTTCTGGCCTAAATCGATTTTGGAGATGTACATTTTGACCGCCTTGAGCCAAGGATCACAGTGGTGCAAAAAGTTTGATTCTAAGTCAAACGGTCTAGGAGTTATGAGCAATTTAGTACTTTTGGTTGCTGTAGCGCCACCTATGGGCCAATCGGGCTCATTCTCTGATAGGTTCTTCCCACACTGAGGCCCTACCATCTGGCCAGGTTTCAAGTCTCTAGGCCTTACGGTTTGGGCTGCACGATGCGTTTTAGGGGATTTTTATTTTTTTCCAAATAGCAATTACAATAGGTTTTCAGCACTTCGTGCTTGAACACCTAATAATAGGCGACCTTTTTGGCCGTTATAGCGCCACCTATGGTCCGATCTCCATGAAACTTTGCATGCTTCTTCACCATGTTACTACACATGTGCTCATCAATTTTTGTGAAGTTCTGAGTTTTTATGCATGATTTATAGGCTTTTGAGTGTATTTTGACACGCCCCCTTTTCTAAATGACCCTGTTACAGTGAACCAAAGGGCAAATTTAAACTTTTTTTCGATAATTATTGATCTAGAGAGTCCAGAGAATTGTCCTAGACTGGTCTGGTTCCGATCGGGCGAAAAACCAGGGACTAGTTCGCGAAAGTAGGTTTTGGACAAAATTGGACATAGCAGAACATTTTTCTGGCCTAAATCGATTTTGGAGATGTACATTTTGACCGCCTTGAGCCAAGGATCACAGTGGTGCAAAAAGTTTGATTCTAAGTCAAACGGTCTAGGAGTTATGAGCAATTTAGTACTTTTGGTTGCTGTAGCGCCACCTATGGGCCAATCGGGCTCATTCTCTGATAGGTTCTTCCCACACTGAGGCCCTACCATCTGGCCAGGTTTCAAGTCTCTAGGCCTTACGGTTTGGGCTGCACGATGCGTTTTAGGGGATTTTTTTTTTTTTTCAAATAGCAATTACAATAGGTTTTCAGCACTTCGTGCTTGAACACCTAATAATAAGTTTAAATAGGATTTCAGTAAGTTGGCTTTCTCAAGCCAACTTAATAAGTTTAAATAGGATTTCAGTAAGTTGGCTTTTCCAAGCCAACTTAATAAGTTTAAATAGGATTTCAGTAAGTTGGCTTTTCCAAGCCAACTTAATAAGTTTAAATAGGATTTCAGTAAGTTGGCTTTCTCAAGCCAACTTAATAAGTTTAAATAGGATTTCAGTAAGTTGGCTTTTCCAAGCCAACTTAATAATAAGTTTAAATAGGATTTCAGTAAGTTGGCTCTCACAAGCCAACTTAATAATAAGTTTAAGTACAATATCAGTAAGTTGGCTCTCACAAGCCAACTTAATAAGTTTAAATAGGATTTCAGTAAGTTGGCTCTCACAAGCCAACTTAATTAATTGGTGTCAGCTGTTTATAGAGCAGGAATGAATATTGGACAAACAGGTGTTCCACATGGGTTCAGATAGTTCCACACCTAACTCTTCTTTCCAAGTATCCCTAGTTTTCACAGTGTGCGCAGCAATACAGTCATCAAATAGACGTACAATTCCCGAAATAAGACGCTTGGAGAAAGGGGGGCTCTTACAAATATCATAAATGTCATGCTCCAGGGGTAGATTTAGAAAATCTTTCATTTTTGATTGGGTGTAATGCCTAACCTGCAAATACCGAAAGAAATGGGAGTTAGGGAGATTATATTTTCCTTTCAGTTGGTTGAATGATGCAAATTTACCGTCAATGTACAGATTATTAACTGAAACCAAGCCCCTCTTTCTCCAGTCATGGTATGATGTGTCATGCCAGGGAGGGAGAAAACAATGGTTAAAACATATAGGTGTTTGTACTGATGTATTTGGTAGTTTTAGAAAGCACCTAACCTGGTTTAAAATTCTTATTGACTGCTTTACCACAAAGCATAAATTCTTATAGGGCTCTAGCTTTTCAAACAAAAAAAGCTATTGGAAAATAACATAGCTGGCAATGAAGAATTATTCACAGAGTTGGCCTCTATCTTAAGCCACAAAGGAGTTGTATGTGTCTGATTATCCAGGAGTCCCTGCTGCCAGAACACTAGTGCCCTAACATTGGCAGCCCAGTAATAGTGTTTAAATACAGGCAGGCCCAACCCTCCCTCTAATCTAGACTTCTGTAAGTGTGCCTTTGAAATTCTGGCATTTTTGCCATTCCAAATATAGGACAAAATAATTGAGTCCAGGTCTTTAAAAAAGGCTGCGGTGAGATAAACGGGGAGATTTTGACATAAGTATAAAAATTTGGGGAGGGAGATCATTTTAATTGAGTTTATGCGTCCAATCATTGATAAGGGAAGAATTTTCCAACATGCAATAATTTGTTTTAATTTTGAAATAAATTCTGCGAAATTTAATTTGAATATTAGTTTTGGATCCTTAGGTATAGTCAGACCAAGGTAGGTGAAATGGTCATTAACTATTTTGAATGGAATACTTTGTAAAAAACCTGGTGAATAAGTACTGGAACGAGGCATAAACTCACTCTTTGACCAGGTGATCGTGTATTCTGATATTTTATCAAAAGACTCGATCAACTCTAGAAGAAGAGGAACTGATTTTTCAGCATTACATAAATACAGGCGTTTCCACACCTCCAATCTGTAGCCCCTTCACCTGTGGGTGTTCTCTTATTATTACAGCAAGAGGCTCCAGAGCGATAGCAAAGAGCGCCGGAGACATTGGACAGCCTTGCTGAACCGAACGCTGCAAAACAAAAGGGGCTGATCGATCACCATTTGACAGAACAGCACGGTTTTGCATATATCAGTTTCACCCAAGAGATAAAAATTTCCCAGAATCCAAACCTGCGTAGTGACTCAAACACATAAGGCCACTCGACCTGATCAAAAGCTTTGTGTGCGTCAAGGGACAAAATAGAAGCTCCATTAGTACCACTAAAATCAGAGTAAATAGTATTGAGCAGCCACCTGACATTAGAAAAAGAAAGTCTGCCGGGAATAAACCCTGTCTGGTCAAGATGGATGATAGAAGCCAGATATTTGTTCAATCTAGTAGCCAAGATTTTAGTTATTATTTTGCGATCAAAGTTTTGAAGCGCAATTGGCCTAAAGCTTGCAGGGTCGGTCTCGTCTCTGCCCTTTTTTAAAATTAGAGAAATGTTTGCTTCATTTAGGGTTTTGGGCAGTTTCCCATCATTTTTTGAATTATGCATCATCCTGAGCATAAGTGGTGCAAGAATATCACAGAATCTCTTGTAGAATTCTGCGCAGTAACCATCAGGCCCAGCAGCCTTGCCTGATGGAAATGACTTTATGGCATTAATGACTTCCTGCAGTGTAAAGTCTGAATCAAGACATTTCGTAGCGGCATCACTCAATTTGGGCAGTGATATAGAGTCAAAGAAATCATTCAGATTAGATTGTGAAACATTGTGTTTAGAGGAGTAAAGCTCAGAATAGAATTTACTGAAACGATGGTTTATGTCAGCAGGATTGGTTAGAGGAATGCCTGTTTTAGACTTAACACCGCAAATTGCTCTTGAAGCCTGGGCACCTTTAAGTTGTTGTGTTAACAGTTTACCTGGTTTGTCCCCAAGCTCAAAGTGTTTCTGCCTTAATTTCAAAAGTAAGTTCTTAACTTGGCCACTCATAATATCATTGTATTCATATTTAAGCTTCAGTATCTCTTTATAGTGATCCGGTGATTTAGAATTCTGGTAAGCTCTTTCCAAAATAGGGAGAGTGTTGTTAATTTCAAGTAGCCTCATCTCTCTCTCCTTTTTAATGGCTGAGGTGTAGGAGATTATATCACCACGCAAAACGACTTTTAGTGTTTCCCATAGGGTCAAGACAGACACTTCACCATTATCATTTAATTCTATAAAATCTTTCAATTTAGGTTATATTCTTAACAAAGTTGTCATCACTAAGAAGATTTGGGTTAAAACGCCAAGAATAAGTCTGTTTTGGGAGCGAAATATTTAATGATATTGCTAAGGGGCTGTGGTCAGAAATCAAAATATTATGGTATTTGGAATTGGTGATTTGACAAATAAGCTTAGAGCTAGTCAAAAAATAATCAATCCTACTGTAGGATTTGTGAACATTCGAGTAGAATGAATACTCTTTGCTTGTAGGATGCTGAATCCTCCAAATATCTACTAGATTCCTAGTTTTCAAACGGTTGTTTAGAAGCTTTACAGATGCAATTTCAGGTGCTGGTCATGTAGATAATCTATCTAAGAAAGGATCTAGATAACAGTTAAAACCCCCGGCTATTATTATGTTTGAGTCACTATCGTCTGGAAGCAGATCAAAAACCTTTTTGAAAAAATTGGGCTCGTCCGTGTTCGTGTAACCTGGCCAATACGTTCAATATATTTTAATTCAAATAATACTGACTACGTTCTAGGGCTTCCCATCTACGCACTTAAATACACCGCCCCCATTTACCTCATCCAACCCATCCCATATAAGGGTCGTGACACCAACAGGGGACGGGAAATCCCCTCCTACTACATTTGGACCATATATAAAGCAGGGTTACTGAGAACGAGTTTATAGTACCAGAGACCAATAAACATCTACCCAGAGGGTCGTTGTTAACAGAAGTTACCTGGAATGGGATATTTTTTCGAAACAATATTGCCACACCAAGGGCATGCGAGGTAAATTGCGATTGATATATCTGAGATACCCAATTCCATTTCAACCTATGTTGCATAGCTGCTTTGATATGGGTCTCTTGTAAAAAAATTATATCCGCAGAAAGAGATTTCAGGTGTTTAAAAACTTTGCCCCTTTTGACTATACTACCAAGCCCTTTCACGTTCCATGAAATCAGTTGTAAATCTCTGCCTCCTACATGCATTTTACCTTGTGAGTCATTTTGAAAAAATGCGAATACAAAAAATGCGAAAATACAAATGCTGTTGCAATACCGAATACAAGTGAATAAAACATGTGCATCTGAGCCGAACAAGAACAACAACACAATCCCACAACCACCCCCCCCCTCCCTCACCTCCACGTCCCCCGAACCTGACGCGTATCTTCCCCTCTTGGTCAAAACAGGAGCTGCTGGACAAATAGTAGGCCCGACACAAGTAGCGCCCCCACCACAACTCAAATATAAGTTGAAAATTGAAAGCTAGTAACACATTTCAAAACAAAGTAAAATACGCCTTTAAAGAAATTGTCCTGCGCCCTGGTGTATTAATAATTGTCATGTGTCTGGACAGTCTCTCATTGCCACGCAGTTCGAAGAATGGTCAACAGTGTGGCGTATTTAGCACAGAGCAACGAACACGCTCACCTTGAATAGAAAGTAAAAATTATCATCACATTCTTTAACGATCTGCCGAGACGCTACGTTCCTTCAATGAACGAGCCGCTTCGGTTGCCGCTGGATCATTGAAAACCTCCGGAGTATTCTCCTCCTCATCCCAGTAAACATGAACATGTGCTTCAAGCACTTCCACAAGCTCTTCAAGTGCACTGGTCGTTTGCTCTTGACTGACCATGCAGTTTTGCAGGTTAGTTTGCACAGAGAGCACAGACTGAAACTTGGTGTCGAAAGCATCGAAGCGTTCATCAAGTCTCCCCAGAATCGTCTCTGACATTCCCTTACAGATTTCCTTGCACATCTCATACATGTGGGTTTTGTCTTTGGACATAGTATCTGAAGCGGTGGTCGGAGGTTTAACAGAGGACTCGTTGGAGCGGCTATCGCTAGCACTAGCCCCGCTAGCATTAGCACTGCTGATGTATCCATCGATGGTCTTGGGCTTCCCAGTAGGGTTTCTTTGCCGCGACATTTTCAAATTAGCGAAGTTCAACGGATGCAATAGGCGAGCGAGCAAAAAAGATCAGCTCTTGGACAGTTTTATCGTGGTGTTCGGTAATTTTGCATAAGTTGTGGTGGAGAGCACAAGCTAAGCACGTCTACATCCCACGCATGCGCACTAGCCCCCCGTCTATGGTTCAATGCCATAACATACTAGCTGTTGCCTCGTTGTGATTAGATTGCTAGTCAGTTTATTTTACATAGATAGCAGTGCTAAATGTTTGGGATTGAACTAACGTTACATTTTGATATCAAAATGTTAACTGAACTGTTGCCTACCTCATAATGTTTAGGCTTGAAGTTTGACACATCGTACCAATCTGATGTGTACTCACAGAGCTCTTGATGCAAGTTTGTCATATTAAAATTTAAGCTAGATTTACATTGAAGCTTCAAGGTTATTTATATTGTATTTGTACTGTTTGGGCATCAGTGCTAAAGAGCTGATGAAAACATTGGCTTCTAAGGCATTTGTGAAATAAAATTTAGTATATGACTAACATTTTTATTTTTTAATCAACAGATTGTGCACCTTTTCCAGATAAGTAAAAGTCTAATCTCTTGTTCATTGATGCTACTTGGGTTAAAGGTGCAGTTTGCAGTGTCCAAAGGTCTGACTTGATTGTCCTTGCACAGATAAGCAGCACCTCTGGAACTCATATAGCTAGTGCTCAGTTTTACACATGAAGGTGTTTTACCATTTTAATAGTAATTGTGATTATAATTTACATGTATAATACATTAAATGGACTACAAATAATGCCATAAGTGAAATGTTTAAATTTAATTATGTTTAACCATTTTAAAAGTGAATAATTGTAATTCAATGTAAACAAATTACATGAGTTCAGACTGATCTCATGAAATAGCGTATGTATGACACGCCAATTCGTATTTCCATTTTTGGCATGCTATCAACACGCATAATCGCTTTTCAGCGTGTTTATCAACGCCATTGACTTAACGTTACATTACTATATATAAATATATGACCTACCCCAACGACGTCCCTAAACCTACCCGTCACTGGGGTTAATAGCATTTATGACTCTTCCCCTACCATCCTAGGAAAAAAAATATCGCTCCCCAGATGTAGATATTCATTTTGCTTAGTTTCGCTCGGAAATTTAATGGCGTACACATACACGCGGAATCACTCGGACATTTAACGGCGTAGACATACACGCAAAAGATGACGGTTAGTTTCGGCGTGGACATACACGCGGATCGCTGAAAATGCGTATAGATAACACGCCACTTGATTTGAAAGTGGCGTGTATGTTTACGCAAAGTCATGATGTCATGTTGATGAGTTAATAAACTCCATTAGCGAAATATTGTATCTTCTTGCCAGTTTATGTACATATTTATAGCATGTTTACAAGGGCTGCACATATTCTGAGGATTTTGTCCATTTTGTCTGCCAAGTTGATGGGTACACTCTGGGAGATTATTTTGAACACTTTGAGCCTCCTGATAGCTCTTTCCACATGTATGCGCACATTTGCAATCCTCCTTGTGGCAGTTACATCCTCATCAGACAACTGCCCTCCTTTATGAGTGAACGCTGGCAGAACAAGGTTAACCCTTCTCTCAAACAGCAGATATCTGATGGTAAAGCCTCTGTCTGCCATCACTTCATCGCCGGGACGAAGATACTCCAGGAAGCCAGACTCCTGAGTGATGAACTTGTCACTACACCTGCCTCCATAAGCAGGAGAAATTAACATAACAAGCCCACACGGGGCAATAGCAAATACATACTTTATAGTATTGCTGGAATAATAATGGCTATATGACCTGCCTCTGGAGTCAAGGTTGTGTGGTTTCTGCAGGGTGGTCTCAGTGCAGTCAATGATGCAGGTGGTGTTGGGGAACTTCTCCCTGAAGCACTGAGGCATTGTGCTCTGGATTGTTTCCCGTGGCAGCCAAGGAATGTAGATTCTCATTTGCTCCTCCATTGTGTTTGTCCAGTAGGATCCTGCTTACTAACCCCTGGGACACAGCAAACCGTTCTGCAAGATCACCCTGGAGTAGATTCAACTGAAGTTTCATCATGGTTATCAATATTTGATCAATTACGTACATCTTAATGTTTGCTTTATAGAACTGTTCCAGATATTTAACATGATCAAAAAAGGCACTGAGAGAAAGGCCTGTGTACAACACACAGCTAGTGTCATTCTTCAGGATGGCATGGGCAAGGGGTTCTTCTCCACCACATTATGTTTCTCTGTCGCATACATCCTTCATCTTTTCTCCTAATATGGGTAGTTGACAAATGGCCAAGAAAAACAATTTTTTTTAGAAAACATAACTTTTTAAGAAAAAATACATATATTTATGGAGTATGAAAACTGCATTTTCAGAAAATAGTAGTGGTCACTCATTTTGTCATTGACTTCGCATATTTTTTTCACGTTTTCACTCAACAGTACTGTAATTGTGTCCTATGGTGTGACATTTAAAAAGTACTAAAAACTTATATTAACCCTCTGGGGACGGATTGGGCGGTACTGCCCAAAATGGCATACTTTTACAAATGTGTAATTATCTTAAAAACTATTAATGATAGAGAGGTGCAGTCTTTTTTGCCGTCTTCCTCAGATTCCACTGAAAACAGTGATAACAAACTTACCCGTCTTGTATACACACTTCCTTGTTGCGCAATACCACTACGTCAAAGGCCAATTAAATCGATGTTGTTTGGCAGATTCACAAGCAACAACCAATGAAAAAATTGCCGATGGAGGAATATTTTTCTTACCCAATCAGAGGAAGGTTACCATGACGTATTCTAGCAAATCGGAGGACTCTGTAGCCTTCCAAGGGGTGGTACTATATACTATTACGCAAACAGCGTTGAGTGGCAGAGACGACAGAAAGCGAACGGACGCGCCGTCGAGTATAAACAAGGCTTTACGGAGCGAGAGCGCACAGAGATATGAGAGAGAGACAGATATATATATATACATATACAATTATAGCATTATTTATTGTTTTAGCACTTTTATGATGGCAAGCAGTAAACGATTTACGGTGGTACAGGCTCTGGAACAATTGCTGGAGAGTGACGAGGAAAAAGCATTGCTTAGAAAATTCTAAGCATTCCTAAGAAAAACGCCTGGGACTATTTGTAAATAAAGTTAAATTTTTCATTGTTCTTTACACATTTTATTTAACAATTACACATGTCTGTCAAGCAAAGGCTTTGACAAATATATTTTTTTGTTCAAAAACTGTTCACTATTGTTGTGTGATGTGTGATTTTCAGAAATAAATGCCAAAAATAGAATTTCCGTTTTTTAAATTCTCTAGTTTACTGTACATTTTCACTCATACTTCCTTTATAAACATATTACATGCGTGCTTATGTTAGCTTAGGGTCTTCTGAATCCATAGATACCAAACACATAGTGTTCCATCTCCATTACATATAGTTTATAAGCCCAAATGTAAACATAGAGAAAACGGACCAAAAAGAGCTTAGTCCCCAGAGGGTTAAATAACATTAAAAAAAATACTTGAGAGAATTGTTCACATTATTAAAAACATTTTTTTATTAAAGTGATATTTATTTTACATGAAAGTACTAATTAGAATAATTTTAACCATGAATAGATCAACTTGATAAAATTTTGCCTACGAATGTCAATAAAACGTTTTCGCCAACCTTACAAAACTGTTTGGAATTGTACCTATCTAAGAGGAGATATTATTGTAACTCCCCTAATACCAAACTTGACTCTTTTTTTTAAAGATATTTTAAAATAAGTATATTTTTCTGTTGTTTTATGTTTGTCACACCATAGGACAAAACGTCACACCAAAGGACAAAGATAGTTATTGCATAAAAAGAGTCTGAATATACAGTGAAGAAAATAAGTATTTGAACACCCTGCTATTTTGCAAGCTCTCCCACTTAGAAATAATGGAGGGGTCTGAAATTGTCATCGTAGGTGCATGTCCACTGTGAGAGACATAATCAAAAAAAAAAAATCCAGAAATCACAATGTATGATTTTTTAACTATTTATTTGTAAGATACAGCTGCAAATAAGTATTTGAACACCTGTCTATCAGCTAGAATTCTGACCCTTAAAGACCTGTTAGTCTGCCTTTAAAATGTCCACCTCCACTCCATTTATTATCCTAAATTAGATGCACCTCTTTGAGGTCGTTAGCTGCATAAAGACCCCTGTCCACCCCATACAATCAGTAAGAATCCAACTACTAACATGGCCAAGACCAAAGAGCTGTTCAAAGACACTAGAGACAAAATTGTACAACTCCACAGGGCTGGAAAGGGCTACGGGGAAATTGCCAAGCAGCTTGGTGAAAAAAGGTCCACTGTTGGAGCAATCATTAGAAAATGGAAGAAGCTAAACATGACTGTCAATCTCCCTCGGACTGGGGCTCCATGCAAGATCTCACCTCGTGGGGTCTCAATGATCCTAAGAAAGGTGAAAAATCAGCCCAGAACTACATGGGAGGAGCTGGTCAATGACCTGAAAAGAGCTGGGACCACGGTTTCCAATGTTACTGTTGGTAATACACTAAGACGTCATGGTTTGAAATCATGCATGGCACGGAAGGTTCCCCTGCTTAAACCAGCACATGTCAAGGCCCGTCTTAAGTTTGCCAATGACCATTTGGATGATCCAGAGGAGTCATGGGAGAAAGTCATGTGGTCAGATGAGACCAAAATAGAACTTTTTGGTCATAATTTATCCCAAGAACACCATCCCTATTGTGAAGCATGGGGGTGGTAGCATCATGCTTTGGGGGTGTTTTTCTGCACATGGGACAGGGCGACTGCACTGTATTAAGGAGAGGATGACCGGGGCCATGTATTGCGAGATTTTAGGGAACGACCTCCTTCCCTCAGTTAGAGCATTGAAGATGGGTCGAGGCTGGGTCTTCCAACATGACAATGACCCAAAGCACACAGCCAGGATAACCAAGGAGTGGCTCTGTAAGAAGCATATCAAGGGTCTGGCGTGGCCTAGCCAGTCTCCAGACCTAAACCCAATAGAGAATCTTTGGAGGGAGCTCAAACTCCGTGTTTCTCAGCGACAGCCCAGAAACCTGACTGATCTAGAGAAGATCTGTGTGGAGGAGTGGGCCAAAATCCCTCCTGCAGTGTGTGCAAACCTGTTGAAAAACTACAGGAAACGTTTGACCTCTGTAATTGCAAACAAAGGCTACTGTACCAAATATTAACATTGATTTTCTCA
The DNA here is from genome assembly GCA_031834385.1 of Semotilus atromaculatus. Lineage (NCBI taxonomy): Eukaryota > Metazoa > Chordata > Actinopteri > Cypriniformes > Leuciscidae > Semotilus > Semotilus atromaculatus. The sequence continues at coordinate 133,614 of JAULUF010000044.1, read as the reverse complement.
GGTGGTCAAATACTTATTTGCAGCTGTATCATACAAATAAATAGTTACAAAATCATACATTGGGATTTCTGGATTTTTTTTTTTGATTATGTCTCTCACAGTGGACATGCACCTACGATGACAATTTCAGACCCCTCCATGATTTCTAAGTGGGAGAACTTGCAAAATAGCAGGGTGTTCAAATACTTATTTTCCTCACTGTATAGTGTTTAGTGTAACAATTATAAAGGAGGACATTTGTTTTTATTTTTTAACAATATAAACTGTGCAAAATAAAGCACACCAAAAGTAACTTTGATACTTATAGATCCATCAATAAGGAAACGTGGATGCATAAAATCTTTGACAAACATTGTCAAACTGCAAAATTCATGAGTTAAACAGTAACAGTAACAGTAACAGTGACATGAAAATAAAATTTGCAAACATTGCATAACATTCATGAAATCCATTCCATCTAAAACATTCTTAGAACAGTTTTTAATCATACTTAACACATTTAAACACATTGACACATTTAAAATCATGAACATTGCACACATTTCCTTTTTCAGTTTTTAGGTACTTTTGAATTCATTTTAAAATATTACCAGTCATGTATGAAATTTCTATAATAAAACAATTCCAGGAACTATATTTTTTATCAGATGCTTAACAACATAATCAATAGTGAGGTCATCTTAGCACGTGGCAGCATTCATCAATTAAGAATTGAACATCAACCAGTCAAGGGGTGTGAGTCGAGCAGCACGGTGCATTGGCTCCGGTTCAGATATGACACCAATTATCTTCTGCCGTGAATAGTAAATGCAGTCACGTTTCTCCGACCACACAAATGAATTCTCACTCTTTTGCTTCATGCAGTTTATTTTTAGTTCATCTCCATGAACCTCCACGATCTGCCCAACATATGGTCTGCCATCATACTCCACAATGACAAATTTTCCTTGTGTGCATCTATCTTCTTCCTCAAAGGAGTCATTTGATTCAGTCTCCACCAAAGTATTTCTAAAATCCACCTTCTTTGATTTGTGGCAAGAACACACTTCAGGATATGAACAGAAACAACTTAAGTCTCTGTGCAGGATCACTCCTGGTGATGATGACAAGACTTGGTGTGTACCTAGAATCCCTGTAACTGGTTTGATTGACGTAGGTAGCAGTTTGTCGTAGGCCTCAATATCTGACTCTTCAATCCATTTGAATTTCACACTCGTTTCTGTTTGGGAGGATAGAAACTTGTAGAAATCTCTTGGAGATTGCAAATCACTGCCTCTCAGAACATACTTGTCTGCTGTTCTTTTGACTGCTCCCCCAACACCGTCTGGGGATCCCTTGCCATGTGACCTTTCTGAGAAATTCCAAGTTACATGTTTAAAGCCCATTGTGAAGGGAACTTGGCTTAACAGAAAGCAGTTGGTTTTGTTTCTGTATTGTGTTACGGGACCATCACTGATGACATGCAGTGTGTCAATGGCTTGGTTATGTTCCAGCATCACATCTTCCAGAACAGGCACGATGTGTGCCCAAACAGCTCTCTCATCATGCCTTAATGATGGTGACAGAGTTGCATAGCTCTGGGTTCCTTTTGATGTGTAGGCAACTGCAGTATGCAGTGTGACTTGCTTTCGGCTTCCCTCAAAGTGATAAGACTGGATTTCTGAATTCAGCTTGCAACCGTAATTCTCTGAAAAGTCTATGTGCAAGACAATTTCATTTTGAGCAACATTTTCCTTCATTTCCCTAAACTTTTCTGCCTGATGCAACCAGTTTAATTGATGGCTACCGATGGATTCAAGCTCAAGTCTGAATTGCTCTACCAAGTTTTCGACTGTGCCAGACTTTTGACTTCTTTACCCAATTCTTAAAGACCCTATCACCAACAGTCACGTCATGGTTATGTTCCAGCATCACAGACAGAGTTGTGTCTGTCGCCTCTTTCGGGCTCTTTTGCCCAGCATTCCCATCTGGCAGAGTCAAGGGGGTTGTACTCTGCCAGCTGAACTTCTTCAAAGCAGCATTCAGTGCATGTTCTGTACATACACTATTTCTTATCAACATTACATGTAATGTTTTGAGCAGAGAGGATATGCTTTGCGTTTGAATTAAGCCCCTATGTGCCATGCTGTCAATTAGTAGGCGCATGTTTTCATGTTGAAAACAGGCGCAGGTATTGCGGTCGGTTACTCTGGCCTCTGTTATGTAAAATGACCTATATCTAGTAAATTGCCTGTAAGACATTCCGTATTTGCCTCCGGGATCTTTGAGGTAGTCATTGTGGAGGTCTCGCAGTGATTTTGTCAGAACTCTCCGCTGCTTCTTGTTCACCCTGCCCACAGTGTCTTTTTTCCCCGCAAGTAGTCTGCTGTTGGTGTCTCTTGACAAGAACAACTCTACTTCTTTTCTCTTTTCGACTGCATTTTGTTTCAGCTGTGGCTTGCTGCGCTTCTCCCTGACATTTTTGTTTACTTTATTTTCACAAAGACGGTTTAGTTTTTTTTTTGCATTTTACTGTTTTTTTTTTGTTCTATCCTGAATTTTATTTTTAAAAGTTTGTTCTCCCTCTCTAGACTGGTAAGCTTTCCCTTGATTTGTTTTGTATGTTCTTTTAATTTGGCTTCAGTGGCCTGTGTTGGCAATATTGGAGGCGTTGTTGGTGGCAACACTGGAAGATCAAGGGGAGGTTGGGTCCAGGTACAGTACACTGTCAGGAGACGGTGGTGTTGTGTTAAGAATGTAATGCCTTTTCCTTTACCCTAATTTTTTTTTTGGATTCCTTCCAAATCTTCCTCAATTCAGTTTGTCTCTTCCTTCCTAGTGCTTAAATGTTGAATTTATCCAATTCACCAAGAGCCTTCTTTTCATGATATCTGTTTGAAATAATGATGGAATATAGATGAATGGATCAACAAATTAATGTAATGTATACTCAATTATGAACTCATGACCATGTTTTCCCTACAAATGTAACCACTTGTCAATTTCTTATAAAACACAATATAGATTATTATTCTGTAATAACAAGCTTATTATGTAACTATTGTTGAACCTGAACCTTACACAGGTCTATTCTGATACTGAATAATAAGCAGTCATTCAGTCACTCAGCAAGATCCCTGAATTATTTTAAGTATATGTATATGATGTATATGGCAACATTTCAGTTTGAATTACTTTCTCCGTCGTTCTCTTAGGATCACCTCCTTTCTCTGTGGACCTTTTTAATTCGCTCCCTATATTGTCTGGTCCTCTCTTTTGCACTCATCTCTCCCTCAGTTCTTTCTGTTCTAAAAAAAGTTAAGTAGCGTTATAAGTAGTAGCACTGTATTTATGTACTTTATATTTGTTTATAGTTGTTACATTATACATTATAGTTGTTTTAGTAACACTTCAGAACATTTTATGTAGTCTCCAAAAAACGTCAATAAACATTAAAATCATTTTAAATGTAAGTTCTTATTGAATTTAAAAACATCATAACTGGTAAAAAAAAATGAAAAGTATGTTAACAAACTTTATGTATTTGTTTTAATAGCTTCTTAAGGAGGTCTTGTCCTATTGTGTGACATCTGTGTCCTATGGTGTGACAGGCCAAAGTGTCACACCAAAGGACATTTCCTGTCACACCATAGGACATTTAAGCTTTTGTGGCATGTTAATAACCATGCTAATGCTCGCTGAACTGTCATTAGCAATTGGAATGATACATTTGCATAATTTTACATAGTCCTGCTGTTGAAAATACAAATTTGAATAAAAAAATGAAATTTAGGGATGTCACACCAAAGGACACAAAAATGTAACAACTTCCGTGGTCTGAAAACATAGTTAAATATTTGAACAATTCTGAGAGAAATACTTACCATGTGCACTGCTCATGGGCTTCATATGGGTCTTCAGTCACATGATCTTGAATGGGGTCTTTCAATTAAATGTAGTTGTCCATGATATTGCCCAACTTAATATCAGGCTATTGCATAACACCAAAGGACATTTTTTTCTGTGACAAACTTTATGAAATTCCTACACTTTAAGAAATGTATGTATAGGAAAAGTGATGGCCACTTAGTGAAATAGACACTTGCACAATTATGCCAGGAGTGTCCATTAAGATTTTTAAACATTATTTTCTTTATTTATAAAAGTTAATATTTATTAAATAATTGTGTCTACCGTCACACCATAGGACGATTTTGAGATTTGGCTCAAAGTTGTAAAAAAAAAAAAAAAAAAAAACTCTGGTATTAAAACAACAAATTCATATAAAACAATAACATTTTTAACCATTTACAGTATTCTAAATTATGAAAATGTGAAATAAACTATTTTTTATCTTTTTTGACGGTGAAAAAGCCACGTCACGTCAACTACCCATATGTAGGTGTGATTCATCAGTGCCTGAACCTCCCACTGAGTGTCAGTATCTTTATGCATAGGTGACTATGGAACGGTCTGGTCAGCCTCCTCATCAAAGAGGCTGTCATCTGCCAAACACAAGACCACATAAGCCCACAACCAGTTTAAAGAACAACATAAAACATACCTAGACTATTACGTTAATGCCAAGCTAATGGAGCAACACCTGTATTAGTGCTCATTCAAATAATCATATTGCATACATTGCTTCCAATTTTTTACAAATGTTCTGGGCTAGCAGGGATGGAAAGAAAATACAAATATATCAATAAATATACAGAGAGAACAAACTTAAAAGACAGTTGGCTTTATGTGATAGCATATATTAACTGTAAAGAGGAACACAAACTGAGACCTAACAAGAGTTAACATTACCTTGCGTAGCAATTAAACATCCGCTAACTTAACTTACTTGTGTCTGCTAACCTCTTGACAGATCTCCTTGGAGTTTTTATTGGGACTTCGTAGCCCAGCCACTTTTCTGGTATCGGGTGGTCTTCTGTAGGTCTTGTGTACACGAAATGGGTTTCGAAGGGTTTCCTCATTCTTCGGCGGGTGGTGAAGGTTGTAGGGCGCCTCGCATCCACAGTCGGCTCTCATACACGTTCGATGATTAAAACACTCCTGCTCCATGTAAATCTTTCTTTTGTACCAGTTATTATGACAACCTCTAATTGCACAAACAATCCCGGTCTTTCTTGAAGCCATAAAGACGAGTTAGTTGTTACGAAGACTTGTTTGATTAACCGCTACAGTGAAAAGTGAGTTTGCTAGCCAGTGACCCGAAGTCCCAGACCGGAAGTCTCAAACAAAAAAACGTCAACGGCGAATAAGCAAAAGAAAAGAAAGAAAGAAAAAATAAATACATAAATACACTTTGGGGAACAACCTTAGCGTAATGCATCTGAAGTATGAATGAAACTAATCCAATCCTGATTGGTGGAGGGATGCAGTGTCTCGTTCCCTTCTCAGGGAACAAGGGTTACAGTCGTAATCCGAAACGTTTCCTTTCGAGGGAACTCAAACTGACTATGCCACAATGAGCCCTGCCTGACCAAGTGTGAATCTGCACACAGGCACACTTAGGACGAGATAACTAGAGTGCCTGGCGTAGAAGGAATGTCCAGGCTATAGAATCTGATAAAAGTATGAGGGCTGGCCCATCCTGCTGCATCGCACACGTCTTGGATCGGGGCCCCTGAAAGGAGGGCTCTAGTCTTGAGGATACCATGCCTCTGGTTGAATGAGCCCCTCAGGGCCAAAGGTGAAGGCAAACTGCACACCTGATAGGCCATAGAGATAGCCTGAACAATCTAGTTGCTAATGGTCTGCTTGGATGCTGGGACCTGAAACACACTAGCAACTGGTCTGACATCCGCCATAAAGAGGACCTCTGAATATATCATTTGAGAGCTCTAAAAGAGCAGAGCAGAGCAGGTGAAGCCTCTCCTCATACGCCGTCACGTGAGGTGGAGGATGAAAAGCCTGCAGAATTGTAGGCCGTGCCACATTGGATGGCACCTTAGGCAAATAACCTGAGATGCAAGATAGCCTTAATGTCGCCTGGAGCAAACTCCAGGCACCCATGAGATATAGAGAGCACCTGAAGATCTCCTACTCAGGGAAGTAATTACTAGTAAAAAAAAGCTACCTTGAGGGAAGGTTCTTGGCCTCAGCCGACTCTAGAGGTTTGAAGGGGGCCGCGACCAGCCCTTCAAGAACCACTGCCAGGTACCATGTGGGTACTCTGGTACGAGCCGCAGGTCTCATCCTCCGAGCCACACGGAGGAAACATACAATCAGCTGATATATGCCCAGAGGCCCATCTCCCAGAGGAGCATGGAAAGCCCCAATGGGGCTGGATGGGTGAGAGAAAACCACAGTGAACAGAGGGACGTCCCTTGAGATGCGAACAAATCCACTTCCACTGGGCCGAACCTCTCACATATAGACTTCACCACCTCGATGTGAAGTCTCCATTCCCTGGACCTCAGCCCCTGCCTCGACAGGATATCTGCTCTCTGATTCTGGTCCCCTGAGACTTTCCTTGCTCTGAGAGACAACAGTTTCCCCTGGGACAACAGGAGGATCTGATGTGGATAGAGGGTGCGATCTCAGAATCTCCTGATAAATCAAGTAGGAGACCACCAACACATTGCCTACGTGGTGACCCCTGAGGTCTGGGAGGAAGCTCCTCAGAGCCCTGCATCCATGACCGTGCCCCAGCCCGTGAGGGAGGGAGGCGTCTGTCGAAGTGGTTTTCCGGCAACATGACGCTCCCAGCACGGGGCCTTGGGACATAAACCAAGTTTTTTTCCACATAGATAGGGAACGAAGGCAAGGCATCTGCGTGTAACCCTGATCATGCAGAATGAGTTCCCCTTTAGGAAGAACCTTGGTTTTCAACCACCACTGCAGGGCCATCATGTGCAGCAGGCCAAATGGAATGTCTTTTGACACTGCTGCCATGAGCCCTAACACTCTCTGAAAATGTTTTACAGTGCTGGCTTGGCCTAGCTTTATCCTGGTCACCGTGGAAAGGATGGACTTGATCCGTGCAGGAGACAATTGTGCCTGCATCTTGACCGAGTCCCACACCACTCCCAGGAACGTGGTTCTCTGGGCTGGTACCAACACGCTTTTTTCGTGTTGAGTCTCAACCCCAGGGTCTGGATGTGGGCAAGGATGCCATCTCAATGCCGAACTGCCAGGTCTTGTGACTGGGCCATAATAAGCTAGTCGTCGATATAATTTAGCACCCTGATAACCTTTGAAGCTTCAGCGGAGCTAGAGCTGCATCCATGCATTTGGTAAACGTGCGAGGGGAGAGAGCTAGGGCGAACGGAACAACCAAATATTGGAAAGCTTCGCCCCGAAAGCGAACCTCAGGAACTTCCTGTGTGATGGAAGGATGGATATGTGGAAGTATGCGTCCTTTAGATCTATCGTGACAAACCAATCCTCAGATTTGATCTGACTCACGATGATGGGAACAATGAGCATCTTGAACCTGAATCTCCTCAGAGACCAATTCAAATGCCTTGGATCTAAAATTGGTGCAACCCTCCATCCTTCTTGGGAACTATGAAGTAGTGGCTGTAGAACCCGGACTCCCTGGCTGCGTTCGGAATCGCATACTCAATGAGTAGGTACTTAATTTCAATGAGTACTTACTTAACGAGCGCTAAAAGAGTAGGTACTTTATAGCCAAATCTCGTTGAGTATGAATGCGATCCGGACATCATCCGCCATGTTGACGTTATCATGTGACCTACGACGGGTTATCACACTTAAAAGATGAACGACACATTTAATTCATCTATCTGTAAATATCTTGATGAAACTTGCTCATTTTGTGGTAGCCTATTGTTGAAGAAACAGCTGTCCATCATTTTGTGAATACATTTAGGGTTGATTTAAGTTGTTATATTTTAAACCCTACTAATGTGACCCACAGTTTTATAGGGCCTAACGATATAACTTTTTATTAAGAAACCCCAACATCGTCATCTCTTGAATATGTTGTTAATTTCTTTATTTTATACCCAAAAAGTTTCTCCTTTAAGTTTTCCTCTTTTTCTTGATGAATTTACCTCTTGTTTGATCCCTCAGAATTTTTTATGTATTATGAAAAACTATTTAAAGATATTTAGCCTTGTTATTGTTCTTTTTTTCCTGTGTAGCCTATAAATATCATATTATGATGTACACAAACCAATGATCTTTATGTTTTCTGTTTTGTCATTATGATTGTTCATTGTTAGATACAACTATGGTATCTTTCCATGATCTTGTATGTAATAAGTTTAAATGATATGAGCGGCAGGTGCACTAACACCTCATAACATCAGTAACTCGACAGCACAACCTAGAACAGTTTTCTGCACAATTAATGTCTGCACAAAGGAGACGTGCGGCTGCTCGAAGATCTCTCCTTTGGAGGAAACTGTTGATTTTTTACTTTATATAAGTATCGCTCCTTAAAAATTAATATTACCTCAGAATGAATTGCATTGTTAGCCCACCCCAAAACTTGAACAATAATAATATTAAATGCTGACCAAAACTTAATTACATTACTTTTTTAAATACTAAAAATGCTATAATTTAATAAAACAAGCAAAATGTAATTTGTTTTGTCATATGACATAGTTATGCATGAATACACACTAGATAAATGCAGTGAAACATCTCAATTGTCAGTCAAGCAATGAATTAATGAATGCATACATTTAATTAAATAATTATATTTTATATACTGACAAAAATAAGAAACATGAATAAATGAGTAAAAGAACAAATAAAAGTAACCATCACAATAAACAAATGCATATACAAGTCAACAACACATGAAACAAAGCTTTATTCAAACTACAATCATGTATTTACAGGCGCTGAACCGCACATACTGCCATCTCAACACAGCGGCTCCCATTCTGTGGCTTTATTCTGATGAATTCACCAGAGGTGACCGTGCCGGTGTTTTGCCGAATTTCGACCCCCTGCCGAATTATTACCCCCCTCGTTGAAGTTAGTACCTGATTGCCTAATCCTAACCCCACCCCTAATCCTAACCCCACCCCCACAACTAATCCTAAACCTACCAATGCTAGGGGGGTAATAATTTGGCTGGGGTCGAAATTCGGCACAACACCGGAGCTTGTTGCTGCACTTCACAATCTGAGGCAATAAGGGCTGGTGGAGTGATGGAGGGACTCATAAGGGCTGGTGGAGTGATGGAGGGACTCATAAGGGCAGATGGAGTGATGGAGGGACTCATAAGGGCAGATGGAGGGATGGAGGGACTCATAAGGGCAGATGGAGTGATGGAGGGACTCATAAGGGCAGATGGAGTGATGGAGGGACTCATAAGGGCCGGTGGAGTGATGGAGGGACTCATAAGGGCAGATGGAGGGATGGAGGGACTCATAAGGGCAGATGGAGTGATGGAGGGACTCATAAGGGCAGATGGAGTGATGGAGGGACTCATAAGGGCAGATGGAGTGATGGAGGGTCTCATAAGGGCAGATGGAGTGATGGAGGGTCTCATAAGGGCAGATGGAGTGATGGAGGGTCTCATAAGGGCAGATGGAGTGATGGAGGGTCTCATAAGGGCAGATGGAGTGATGGAGGGACTCATAAGGGCAGATGGAGGGACTCATAAGGGCAGATGGAGTGATGGAGGGTCTCATAAGGGCAGATGGAGTGATGGAGGGACTCATAAGGGCAGATGGAGTGATGGAGGGTCTCATAAGGGCAGATGGAGTGATGGAGGGTCTCATAAGGGCAGATGGAGTGATGGAGGGTCTCATAAGGGCAGATGGAGTGATGGAGGGTCTCATAAGGGCAGATGGAGGGATGGAGGGACTCATAAGGGCAGATGGAGTGATGGAGGGACTCATAAGGGCAGATGGAGGGACTCATAAGGGCAGATGGAGGGATGGAGGGACTCATAAGGGCAGATGGAGGGATGGAGGGACTCATAAGGGCAGATGGAGGGATGGAGGGACTCATAAGGGCAGATGGAGGGATGGAGGGACTCATAAGGGCAGATGGAGGGATGGAGGGACTCATAAGGGCAGATGGAGGGATGGAGGGACTCATAAGGGCAGATGGAGTGATGGAGGGACTCATAAGGGCAGATGGAGGGACTCATAAGGGCAGATGGAGTGATGGAGGGACTCATAAGGGCAGATGGAGTGATGGAGGGACTCATAAGGGCAGATGGAGGGATGGAGGGACTCATCCATGGCACTGTTTCCAGGATTCAGCTCCTCATCCTCAGTGCTCAGACCAGTCTGCAGGCATTTCAGATCCTACAAAAATGCACAAACATTATACAAAAGCAGTCATGAACAGTAATAATAAGGAACATATAAAATATATAACATGTTTAGTTACTTTATAGATTTGATTATTTACAGCACATTTGTCTAATGTAAACAGTGTTGACAACAGTGAATTATCCTACATAATAATAGCACACATACATCACTCGTCTTTTTCATGTTGTGATTTGCTCATCTGCAATACTTATACAATATTTTCCTTACAGATGTAAATAGACATTTTAAATACGCGTGTTTAAGATGTATATGGTTATGTAAATCCCCTTTAGAGACGTAACGTTACGTGTGCTTACTGGAGCTCCCCTGTTAGCTACTACTATACATAATAAAACATGTTTTTACAGCAAAATCACAACTATACTATACTGTCTAACTCCTTTACACCTTGAACAGTTAAAGCGTTTAGTTTAACACATATGATTTAAACACAAGGAACCGTGTTTACTCACCTTTGAAAACCCCCGCGTCACTGATCTCCGTTATGTTGATAATGACGCATGCTCTCGCGTGGCCTCCTGGGATAGATAAGTACAAGATGAAAAGCACTCAAATGTCTGGGCGAAAGCAGGAGATCATCCGGGAACTTCTCACCTACTCTTTTAGGAATACTAATGTTTCGAACGTACTGCTTCTTTCACGTACTGTTTTCGCCTACTATATAGTAGGAAAGTAGGCATATTCGAACGCACTATCGTCCAAATCTCGCGATAATTAGTACATCACCCAGGTAATTCTCGCCTACTCTTTTATGAATACTGAGGATTTGAATACTTTTTCGCTCGCCTACTCTTTTCGCCTACTATATAGTAGGGAAGTATGCGATTCCGAACGCAGCCACAGTCTGGCGGAGGAACACGCTATATGGCCTCCTTTTCCAGCAGGCAGTTTACTTCCTGATCCAATAACCGACCCTGCTTTGGGTCGACAGCAGCCCAAACCAACCCGTTGTTTTTCGGTGGGTGGAATAGAACTGCAGCCTGTACCCCTTCTGAATGGTACGCAGGACCCAAGGAGAAATATTTGGCAGATCTTGCCATGCTTTGAAATATTCTACTAAAGGAACCAACCTCTTGAGACTGATTTCGGGTATTGTTCGAGATTCGTTCTCGGTCCCCTGTAGCGGCTCTCCGGCATGGTTTGGTCGAAGCGATTATCGATGTGCGAATGCGAGCTCTGCCTGGCCGCAAGCCTGTGGCACACTGAAGCACACTTGAAGCTGGATACAAACATAGATTTCCTGAGGGCTCCGCGGAGGAGCGATTCTTACTCAACCCTCCATGGGGGGGACAGCCCTGCTATTTTTGTCTCGTCTAACCGGCAGGGAAAAATCAAAAATGATTTTCGACGTATGCTGCTCATCATTTTAATACCTCAAAATTAAATGCAGCCAGAAACACTGGATAAGTGAAACAACGTCTGGATGTAGGCTGAATTTAAAGGTGCCCTAGAATGGTTTTTATTTTTATTGTATAATGTTTTCTGGGTTGCCCTTATAATGTTAGTATGTTTTTTTAGATAAAAAATTGTCATAATATAGAAATAAAAGGCATTTTTCCTAGCCTGATTTTAGCTTCTGATGTGAATGCTCTGTTTCAAGGGGCGTGTCTGCTGTGTGTAACCGGCCTCTGCTGTGATTGGCTGACATGCTTGCATATGAAATAGCTACATATTACATGTGAAACTCTCTCGAATACTTTTACTACAGATATTATACATTTTTACTATTACAGCTATCGTGATTAACGAATCGTGAGATAGTATTTAGATCTATTCCCATCACATAAAATGTTGCTGTGATGAGCATTGAGCAAATAGATGACAGTGTGTTGATCGCGAGAATAAAGATCTTATCATTGCAACGCAGTTTCTGCACTCTCTCTAATGCTTTCACCAATGCAAACACGATGATGTAAATATAGTATTGAACGATTTTGAGAGAAAGATTACCTGTCTGAACTTGAACAATTACACATTCAGAAAGTGTTTGTTGTGGCGAAAATTCATTAAACAAACATCACTGCATAAGAGACACTCATTGTCAAATTATAGAAATAGAAGTATTTATTCTTGCAAGAATAGGAGCAGTCTAATACACAGTTGTTACCCTGTGCAGAAGAGTGACACACCCCCAGACAGACTGAACTAGCTTTTATCTTAGTTTCAAGGCCTTCTTCCTCTTAGAGCCTTCCTCCCAGAAGTTTTCCATAGACGTCACTAGTTGGCCCACTAAGCCCCCCTGCACCAAATGGCCTTCTGACATCTAGGTCAGAGGTCCTTGTTCGTCTGTTCTCTGGAGTGTCTCCCCCCTTCTGCCTCCCCAGGTACATAAACAGAATCTTCTCTCACTACAAGTGAGAGACACACGTGACATTCTTTGAATCATCTATATTTTACTAAAGATCAATGAATATCATAAAATTGCCACCACAACTCCTCACTTTTTTATCATTCAGATTACTCATAATCACAATAATAAACAAAAAGAAAATTTTAAGTCGTATCATCACTCTTCTTAAACATTTGTGAAGCATTATTTAGAAAAGGGAAAAAGCTTAGGCTGTTTTTTGTAAGGATAGTCCCTCGAATATTAGCAAGCAAGTAAAGAATTTATCTGAAACCGGGCTGAATGAATAAACACTGCTATTGCACTCTCGACCTAGATCGAACCCTCAGTCATCTAAGTTAAATAAGAAATAGTGTACAGATTAGTTAGAAAACCAAAACCATCAATTCACTGGTTATAAAATACAAAGTATAAAAAAAAATCCTTCATTCCAAATTCAAAGCATTCATAAGAAGAAAAAGGAAGGAAAACATACCCCAACAATTAATACATTTCACTGTAATCGCTATTTGAATTGTCTGCATAATTTTGTTCATCATCATCATCATTCGGATAGACTGTCATTTTCACCAATTGAACAGACACTCCAGTTTTCTCATATTCCCATGAATAACAAAATTATCAGAATAACACATACCATTAATCCACCAAAATATTTTCTAGCCATATTCTGTTAACTTTTAAATCTTAAAACTTTACTTAGTATGCTCTATTTTATGCCTTATTCAAAAAAAATCTTTCCAGAAAAGTTTTATAATTTTATCAATTCTCCTAATCAATGTAGTTGTTCAAAATTAACACACATTTCCATTACTTCACCATAATTAATAGATTTTCTACTTTTCCTGAAAACATTTGCACTAATCAATCAAATCATTAGATCTATACCAATACATATTTTGATTCAATCAAATAAAATCATCAAAGTCATCACAAAAACACTCCTCTGCTAAACTTAAACCGTTAGTTTTACCACATCCTCCTCCAGGTGTGTTGACCATTGCCCCATCGACGTTCCGTCTTCGCCAGGTGTAGCTCTTTGCGAGCCGTAGCCCTGGGCTTCCCACGTTGGTGGGGGAGGTTACGTTACTAGCACGTCCTTTTCCCCCCCACGTTATGCTTCACGTTGGCGTCGGCGTTTTGGGGTATCTGAGGTTGATTGGTGAAGCTTAAGATGCTTTGACTTAGGTGTCACATCTCCAACCTCACAACCTTGTTTGAGGAGAGAGCCATTTCCTGGCTATTTTCACCTGTGAATGAAAAACCTAAGTATTTTTTTGTTACTGACCGCTTGTCTAGCCGGCCGTCCCTTTTGGTGTGACCTGTGGAACGTTCACCTTGTTTACATTTAGCCAATTTAACTCTGTTTCTTACCATTTTACTGAAACATATTATCACTAACATATTAGCACTTGCTGCCATAATAGCACTCAGGGTCCTTTTCCCCTGAAAAACACTCCCCCCTGTGCTCATATCAACAATACAATATTTATACATTTGGAACATAATCAGATCAAGTTGCCCTCAAAATGGCAATGATTTATTTTAACCTCTTTGATTCCAGCCATCCTGACATTCTGCAAAAGGAAAACTTTAAGTTATGTTCTGCGCAGGTGTGGCACCTTTTCTTTCAGTCATAATAATAACCCAGGCCAGGATAGTTAGCCAATTTCATCCATAGCCATTATTTTACTCTGCACATATTGCCCTGTATCAAAAATCTCAATTCTCTGTAAAGGAAAGCAAATGTTGAGGTTATTGTCCGTAAAGTACAGTTTCTTTTGTCTACTGTTCTCCCGTGGCGTTCGATGCCCTGGCGTTTCCTGTTGAAACAATCTTTGTTATTGGTGTGTGCGGCACACTCACAGACATCAATTTTGTTAGGCAGAAAAATGGCTTCTTTCAGGGCTTTTATCCAATTACCCCTAGTGTTCTCCCTACATTTATTCAGCAAATGTGAACCCCTTAATAAACCATATTTGGCAATTGTTATACCATCTCCCTCTTGATGCACGACACAACTCGAGCATCAATTTAATATAACATTTAACATAGTGTTTTTTATAAAGTTTCCCCATCAACACTAACCCAAACGTTGTCCTTCAGACAAATTTCCTCCAGACATCTTTCTCTGCCTCTGAAACAAAAATATTACATTCTTTACTTAAAGCCTCAATCTCAATCTCATCTTCTTATCGAAGTATTTAAAGGGCAACGGCCCTCAGTCTCACCGCGGATCCTGCTTTTCAGGCCTGTTGTTTGGTCTCTTAATTCAGTCATCTACAAACATTTTCAAAGTCATCACTTGTTTCTATCAAGTCAGGTCGTGGTGTACAGACTTGGTCAATGTCAGTCAAATAACATTCTCCTCCTTTGCTTACAATAATCATGAATGTGAGGGGCTCTCTTGATAATTTCATGTTGACTTAGCCAATAGGTCACTTTGTGTCTCCATCAAATCTACAACATTTTCATTTATCTCAGCCCATGCCAGATTGTGATCTACAACTCCACAATTCCAATTTACCCAAATACTTAAACTGATCCAGAACGTAATTCAAATCAACATCATAAAAGACAAAAGTAATTTTTACCAGACAGAGCTTGATGACCAATCAACTTAAAGCTCGTCCTATTTTCTGTATCATCTTTTCATCGGATCCACTTAGAATTATTGGCTTCTTTAATATTTGTCATTTGCCTTAACCCATCTGTAATGATAAAACACTCATTCCAGAGGTTAATGACACAATATCCACACTATTCAGGCGGAATATTAGTACCCCAAACTAACACATACAAGACCTAAAGTGCTGTCACCATCACACACACACTCATACTGGACACACATATCTTAACTGCTCATTCTCAATGATCGCCTTTCCTTATATCATCGTTAAAAGGATTTAAATTTTAAATAAGATTTTAAACTTTACATTTTTCCTGTAGCTTTTACCTAACTTTACTTAAACTTTACTCTTAACCAGTTTCAAAGCATGTCTGTTCATTATTCATTTAAAAAAAATTTCTCTAGAAAAGTCAGCTGGGTTGTTTTGGTTCATTATCATTATTTTGTTTAAGCTTGCCTTACCAGGCCTGATAACAGAAAGACAGACAGAATATCAACCCCTTCCTCCAGCAGTCTCTCTCACTATACAAATAATCTCTTCAACAGCCTCCTAAGACTGAAACTTAATTAATCATAGTCTAGAACCCTTAATAGTTCACAAATGTTAATATACAAATGTTTAACTCAAATTAGAACATTACAACAATCTAAAATACAAAAACTGTCTTAATCTTTAGTCACCACCATGTCTAATGACCTTCAGGAGTTAAAACCATCTTATAAACATATTAGTTCAAAATCAACACTTCTATAATTTTCCTTGCCCATAAGGCAACCAACATCATGTTCCTGATATAAACTAATAAGTTTTGTTACTGTCTCCCCAACACATAATGACAATACCCTCTTGAAAGCACATTTCCCATTAGCTCTTTATCTATAATTTCCATCAGGGTGTTGTCCCCTGGCATAGTTGCAGACACTTGTCACAATTGAAAACAAGCCATGCAGTGAATGCGGTTTTCTCATGAGTGGTATAGAGGAAACTCACATTTTCTGGGTCAGACTGCCGTAACTCCTCACAGCGCATCTCACCTCTCAATGCTCTGCTGACCCCGGTGGCCTCCAGTAATCAGCGCTCAACTCTCATACCTTTCTCACATATAACACCTCCATCCGGAGATGCCCAGTGTTCGTGACCCCCTGCGTTGGGCTGTCCCCTGGCCAGGAAGATCATCCCGTCATTGAGTAGCCACTCGTACACACTGGTGACCGCTCTTTCCCATCACACAATCAGTTATTTCAACAGAACTCAGCTGTTTTCTGGAGCTTAGGAAAGGCACATTCAAGAGTCACCAGAGCCATTCCTATTGCCTAATAGTGTTCACACAGGGAGACAGGTTAATAACAACCGTATTTAATCACTTAAATCCATTCTTAAAAGCAGAAACCTAGCTGCTTAGATTATGCTCAGTGAATTTAGATCACAACCGTACATTCAGTGTACTTCATCTGTAGCCGGAGCCATCGGTCCTGAATGGTGGAGACTAAATGAGCAAAGAAGTCACTGGTCCTAAAATAAGCTAATCAAAATGTCACTATCGGTTAAGGTCTGTATTACTATTTTAAAGACTTCTTTAAAGTCATTCAGGTTTACATTTAAAACATTTACAAATACAAATTGCCCTCTGCATGGCAATGATTTCTTTTAACTCTGTGTCTATAATTTTCAACTGAAACACTGTGCTTTACTATCAATAGCTTATTATCACTTATGACACAGGCTCAGATAACAGCTCTTATATTGAATGAGAGAGAGACTCTGAGGCATTCAGAACTGGTACACTGTACTTTCATAAACATCAAACATCATACTTTACCTACCATTCTTTAACTCTAGCCCAGCTTAAGGCATCTTTGCCAGAAATTACATGCGTGTTCAAATAAACATAATTTTTATTGTCTTGTGCCCATATATCAAGGAATTTAGACATTACAAATTTCCACTCAAATTGAGTCTCTGTCGCACTGGCACTTTCAGTCACACACACACCAGATTCAGATAAGCGAGCTGTTTCAGCCAAATCACAAGCTTATCTTTTAAACACCAAACCATCAGCGCTGTTCTTTTCATGGTCAACACTAACAGGCTTTTGTTTAATCAAATGCCTTTCTACACATTTTACATTTGGCAACTATTAATCCTATAACACTGATTCTGCTTATTTTATCTTAAAGAAAGAATAATAATTATTCTAGTTCTTAGTAACGTTTCAAATTTCATCTCAATTTTAGTTGTCAGGTTCTCAATTACCATCGTTTTAACACCTGACTTCAATGTTTTCTCTAGGAGTTTATCAATCTGCTATTAGGATCCACACTAACTTTGACAAGGCTACTCTGCATCTTTTGCAGTTCTAATAAATCATCTGTGAGATCTGTCTCTCTATATAACCTAAACCCTTTTTAAAATGTTTAATTAAAACACAATCATCCTTTTAGTTACTTCCATATTTTGCAACTCAAATTTCTTTTTAGTCATTATCTGTAATTTTACAACAACCGGTACATATTATAGATCTTTCCTTTAAAAGGAATTCCTTAAGTCTTCAATCTTATGACCTTATTTTTATCTCTTGTTCTTTCTCAGACGAAAACTTTAACATCGTCTTTTAAACACATTTTTAAACACCTTCTCGGTGGGCATTTACAGTTACCTGCTGATCAAAATTAAAACACTCTCTGTCGGCTCCAATTTACTGCACACCCTTGAAGCAGTGTGTCCCATTCAGGAATGCAAACAGAGCCACTGATAAGCAGTTCTGTATTCTTCTTACAGTCCACCAATGGCAGATACAACAATAGCCGAATCATAATCTTCATCATTATTATTATCATTGGCAATATTAATTTTCATAAGCTGCACGGAAATGCTAAAAACATTCTAAGGGGTTTTCACAAAGTTTCTGTTTATCTTTGTCACACTTGTCCAAGGAAATTATCCCCGACCCATAATTTCCTTTATAATACATACAATATATTTTCGCTTAAATGGCTTAATATCAACAAAATATCCGACATTTTACATTATTTGAATTCCAAAATCTGTCTTTACATCTCTCTAATTCGGTATTATCATCACCAACACTAATTACCATAGCAAGTACACATTTAACATCCGGAAGCCGGGTTGAATAAGCACGCGCTGTTACTGTACTCCCAGCATAGCTGGAGTCTTTAGGTTCAAAAGACAATGGTTGTCAAAACAAAAATAAACATAATTTCAATCATTATTTTACCACTAAAATATAGAATTGTTCCCCATTTTGCTTAAAACATTCTTCATATCATGTTAATCCCTGTCAATCATACAATGCCTTATTTTATTCTGAAACTCACTTTTCATACAATTTAAACAGTTAATTTGACTTCCATAAATTCTGTCAGAAATTTTATTTTCATCACATATAGTTTTCTACTATATTTCTTCTCAATCTTTCCCTACATGCCAGTTCCTTCTGTCTCCTCTCCTTTCTTTTCTCTACATGCCAGTTCCTTCATTATCTAACCAGTTCATGATTGTTTGCACAATCCCCACACAAACATATCTCACACAACTTATTTTGACTTAACAGGCGCTAATAAAATAGTTCCATAAATTTTATCAGAAATCCTTCCCATTCTTTTCTCTGTCGCATCTAAGTCTCTCACTTCCAGTTCCCTCTATTTCACACAGACAGCCTTATTGCTGCTTGCTACTTCAACTCTTGTTACGAAAAAAATCTTCTGACATCTAATGTCATGAAACATAAAAACCCTTTTATCAGTTATATTCAATCTTACTATGGCAATACATTCTACATCGACTCCGTTCTCTTTTATCTGCTTCAACAACTCATTGTCTTTTCACATTTCTACACACGTTGAACGCAGACACAACTTTTGTTTCTCACTGCTCTGTTCAACTGATTCCCGCACCATCTTTAATCTTGTGGTGCTCAATATCATACATTTCTACCCTTAATTTTATCTCATCTGTCAAAACACCGGTGTACCAAATTTCGCAAGCTTGCTTTTGAGATATCCCCATACTGGCTGTTCTCTGTTCTCTGTGGATTTCTCTTCAACGCGCGTTTTCTTTAGTCTGGCGTCCCCAAAAGACCCGATTCTTTTCTTTTAACCCAAATCGGTCGGGTTGCACTATTAGTGCCCTCCTAATTATGGTTTACCAAAAATTAATATTTTCTGGTTCCCCTTAATTAGCCTCGGTACCTAAAAACAATTTGCTCCGTGATGGAACAACTAATTTTCAGGTTCTCTTATCTGTTTGAAATCTCTCGATCTGTCCGTAGATCTTAATCAATCTTAGATAATTCTCTCTCGCATCTGTTTGAAATCTTGATCTGTCCGTAGATCTTAATCAATCCAGATTACGTACCACAGAAACAGCCCTCAGCCAATATGGTTCAATTTCACTCTTCCCCCCAATTAAACTGAATTTAAATGACCCTTACCAGAGACGTTGTTTAATGCCACTTGCGGGTTCTTTAGATTCCAGTGGTCGATTCTCCCGGCCCTGATATCGGTCGGCCCCTCTCTCTCAAGTTTACGAGGTAGAGCTGGAACTTACTCATTCCAGGTGGCCAAACACCGTCCGATCTCAGGTCCAGGAGGCACGTCCAAGGAATCTCCCTTCTGACACCAAAACTGTTGTGGCGAAAATTCATTAAACAAACATCACTGCGTAAGAGACACTCATTGTCAAATTATAGAAATAGAAGTATTTATTCTTGCAAGAATAGGAGCAGTCTAATACACAGTTGTTACCCTGTGCAGAAGAGTGACACACCCCCAGACAGACTGAACTAGCTTTTATCTTAGTTTCAAGGCCTTCTTCCTCTTAGAGCCTTCCTCCCAGTAGTTTTCCATAGACGTCACTAGTTGGCCCACTAAGCCCCCCTGCACCAAATGGCCTTCTGACATCTAGGTCAGAGGTCCTTGTTCGTCTGTTCTCTGGAGTGTCTCCCCCCTTCTGCCTCCCCAGGTACATAAACAGAATCTTCTCTCACTACAAGTGAGAGACACACGTGACATTCTTTGAATCATCTATATTTTACTAAAGATCAATGAATATCATAAAATTGCCACCACATGTTGCTTGGTAGCTCGATCGATCGAGGCCAGCTCTGTATTGGCCCAAGTTGAGGAAACAGTCTCGTCTGTGAAATGTTTTGAAATTTCCAGAGAAAATAAAATTAACCCATTGTTTCTTCAGAGGCTCGGATGAAGGAACTAAATACCTTTGTGTTCATTTGTACATCCAAACACTGAACAACTGCCATGCTTCGGCTGCGCAGTTCCGCCTGTTATTGAACATGGGCTGGCATATGCACATTTTTGGAGTCGTACATATTAATGATCCCGACTGTTGTGTCACAGTCGGTGTTATGTGGAGATTCGCCTATTTTTCAGGGGTGTTTTTCAAAAACGAGAGATTCGCCTATTTTTCAGGGGTGTTTTTCAAAAACGAGATTTAAGTAAGAAGGAGAAAACAATGGTGTTTGAGACTCACTGTATGTCATGTCCATGTACTGAACTCTTATTTAACTATGCCAAAATAAATTCAAATTTCACATTCTAGGGCACCTTTGAAATATCTTCTTAAAGTCAGATAATATTCCATATCATCTCAATTTCATAGAATTGAATGCAGCCATAATCACCAAACAATACGAGACTGTAAATAATATCTAAACAGTAAACTACATGCTGCCTCTGCAAACGCGAGATTCGAGCCATTACATTATATTTGGCTTTCATCTCTCAAAACTAAAGTCAACAGGCGCAAGGCTGAAATACCCGAAATGCATCTTGGAGCTCCCACTCCTTGGGCACTGTACCTGACTTCCACGCAATATTAAAGAGACATGTCATCCAAGACAGCCCCTCCACACCCAAAGCTTTTAGCATTCCTGGGCGGATCTCATCAATCCCTGGGGCTTTGCCACTGTGGAGTTGTTTGACTACCTCAGTGACTTCCACCAGGGAAATTGATGAGAATTCCCCATCAGCCTCCAACTCTTCGGGTCACGACCGAAAGAACGAGATCGCGGGTACAAGCAGCCGAAATGGGTTTCCTCAGGCGGGTGGCTGGTGTCTATCCATTAGAGATAGGATGAGAAGCTCAGCCATCCGCGAGGAGCTCAGAGTAGAGCCACTGGTGAAAAGGCTGAGATTAAGGAAACCAAAAGTCTACACATTCCTCCAAGACTTCGGAAGTTCCTGTATGAACAACTTCGAAAATCCATGTTAAGTTCAAGTTTTTGTCAAATCTCAAAATGGACCTTTAACTGAACATACCGAAGGAACGTTTTTCACACAAGTTGTTCACCCCAAAATGAAAATAATGTCATTAATTACTCACCCTCCTGATGTTCCAAGACTTTTTTTTCATCTTCAGAACAAAAATTAAAGTCATTTTAATGAAATCTGAGCGCTTTCTCTTCCTCTGTTGACAGCTTACGCAACTACCACTTTCGAGCTCCAGAAAGGTAGTAAAGACATCAAATAATACTGTGTCCTTACCATTTGTGATGCGATAAGATTCTAGCAACAAGCAGTTTTACTGTCCACACCAAATGCGTCGTGACCATGTAATGCGACAAAATCAATCAAAAATCACAGCCAATCAGAACAGTGTGTGGGCAGGTTCTCTTGGCAAGTGCACAGCAGTCACAATGAAATTGATAAGTACATAATCAAATTCATAAATATTACACCATTTAAACATCATTTAAAGTACAAACTGAGTGACTGAAACAACCTTTGTCATAAAAGACACTTGTTTGTTCACAATGAGTAGAATGAGTTTTTGTAGTGTGTTCCAGCTACAACGTCTCAGAAAAATAGAAAACGTTTCTAAAATAGAATCGTCACGTGTCACTGGTTAGGACAAAAACTCAGATTACACTGTGTTCTAACAACACGCGACACACGATAAAAGGTATATTTTCCATGTCAATCAATGTCTCTTCATTGGTTTATAGGCACACTATGCGAGATTTGTACCTTAATATAACTGCTTCGAAGTAATTTCGATGGTACACGAATTCGTAGTAGGGCGAATCATCCCGATAGTCAAGTCAAGTCAAGTATATTTATATAGCGCTTTTCACAACATAGATTGCACCAAAGCAGCTTTACAGTATCAGTCAAAACAACGAAACAATGTTCAACCTCCACGTTTGGTAGGGCTGATCAATGGTATTAATGATTGGTTAAAGAACTACAAAATTCGACTGCTTTACGTCAAGCGTTACAATAGTCATTATTTAGCTTTTCTTCGTTTCTGATGTCGCAATACATCATCATTTCATGAAATCATGCACCATACTCTACCTTGTCTGTGGACATCGTTCATTCCAAAGCCGGTGCTGGATAAACAACGAGCGTGCGTGCGACAGTAGGCTGCGGTAGGCTAAATTATTTACGACAGCGGTAATAAACAATTCCGCTTCCAACCAGTAGGGCGACCGCAGAGGAAAAGTTCCTTAGTAGGGGTGCACGATTCAGAAAATGTCACGATTCGATTCGATATCGATTTTTAGGCTCACGATTCGAATCAAAATTGATTTTCGATTCAAAAACGATTCTCGATTCAAAAAACGATTCACAGTATGTAAATGTAGTTTACTTTTTCTTATGTGATTGATTGCAGTAGACATAACATTTAAAAGAAAAGAAACGCAACAAATTAAATGTAGTTCGATATTACTTTATATGTCTTCAAACAAAAATAAAAACTTTTGCAACTAAAAAGTGCTAAGCTTTGACATGTCCCCACCCCTTTTTCTCAGGATCGATATTGTCCCCAACCAGCAACCACTTTTTGAAACATTGAGGCTGCACGGATGTACCTAATACAAATAAATAAAACATCCCCAGTTCACTAGCAGAGCATTCATTTAGTTCGCTATTAAATAAAAGATCTAGCGCTTAAATCTGTTGTTTTTGAAATCCAGCTGAGCGCTCGTTGCCGCTGCTGTATCAGTTGCATGGATACAGTTGTTCTCTTGTGGCGCGTGCACAGTCTCTCTTCACTCGGACGCGCTCTTCAATCTAAACGCTGTTGCAGAGACGCTGACCAGCTGGCAGCGGCCGCACACCGGGCCGCCGGGTGTTGCTAAGAACTTGCAATGTATAGCCTAACTAACTATTATCAGACCGGCCCTCATGGCCCCGAAACACTACCGGCCCACCGGGGAAAAGTCCAGACACCCCGATTGCCACTCCGCCCCTGCACGCCGTTACAAAATAAAAAAAATTTAAAAAAAATATAATACATGAATCGATTTTTGGAATTCTATGAATCGATTTTGAATCGGTAAAGCTTGAATCGCGATTCAGATGTGAATCGATTTTTTTGCACACCCCTATTCCTTAGTGTTGCTTTAATTAATTTGAATATCCCCAACTGAGCAAGCCAAAGGCAACAGTGGCAAGGAACCGAAAAACTCCATCAGGTGACCTAATGGAGAAAAAAAAAACCTTGGGAGAACCCAGGCTCAGTCGGGGGCCAGTTCTCCTCTGGCGTTTATGAACTAGAGGCCAGATTTACAGTAACTGTAAGATAAAAATGTATATGAATGGCTCTAAACAGACTTTAAAAGCGAACCTGTGTAAAACGCTGATGGCGTTCACATGCGCATTAAGAATTGATTCTATAGTTATGTGCGTTTGAATATACGTGCGCAGGTTTGTAATTCCCTACAAAACCATGCCTGAACAAACTACTTGTCTTGTCTATAAATTTGATACAGAATTTTGTTTCATTTTATCACTTCGGGGTAGGTACGCGAAACAAAATTCACAACGCTTTATCTGTAGAGTGGGAAAGGGATCCTCCATAGGGAGAGGCTAGTTGCAGCAGGGGAGACGCTGCTGGCAAAACCAGCAATGCAGGTTTGAGCAAACCCTGCCAAATCTCTCGAGACTAACGACTTGCTTTATGGCACGACGTCACATACATCAACAACATATGAAGCAACCTCTATGGAAGACACATGCATTTCAGACATGAATCATGGCAGTCGACAAAGAAAACGAAGAAAGCGCGATCGGAAGAGTCAAGGAAAAGCTCTGCGTGAGTGGTATTCACTACAGTAACGTTAAATACAAGTACTCAACAGCGACTCTAGGGAGCATGGTTTGACAAAAAACTACATAGTATGCCTTCAACCCCCAAAAAGCAATGCAAATGAAAACCCCAAATTATCTTTTGTCACAAACATTTTGGTACATTCACATGACCATCTCAGTGCTTGTGTTCTCACCCATGCATTCTCACCCTGCTTCTGGGTCAACAGCAAGCATGCATTGTTGCGCTCTTGTGATCGTGTGTCAGCGATCTGTATTTTGTGAGAAAATATTTATTTTCTTCACACAAAACATTTGTGCCATTTCATAAATTTGAGGTCAAACCACTGGAGTCACATGGATTACATGTATGTCTGTTTACCTTTCTGAACCTTGAAAGTGGTTGTATAAGCTGTCAATTGAGGGACAGCAATCTCTCAAAGATCTCTGAAGATGAATGGAAGTTGTGTGGGGTGTGGAAAAACATGAGCGTGAGTAATGAATTATAATTGAAAAATTTTGGGTGAACTAACCCTGGAATATTGTATCTCTAACAGAAAGATAGCATCAACACTGTAACTGTCACGGTGTGGTGTAGGCTGAAGAAGACGAAGAGGCAAAAGGCTCCAATGCAAGCATTTACTTATTATAACTCACCCAGGCACAGCGAAAACATACAGAAGGTACACACACTTGATGCAAAGTAAGACTAAGAATGGAAAAAGACTGGCTGAACTGAAAGGAACTAAATACAAACACAGATTAACAGAAACCAGGTGACACAGATGATGATGATTGCTGGCAGGTGCAGGTGTGGGCCAAGGAGGATGATGGGAACTACAGTGTAGATGGAGACTAAGGCCCAATCCCAAATGGCACACTTCATGTGCACTTTCGGTCTTG
Organism: Semotilus atromaculatus; assembly: GCA_031834385.1. Taxonomy (NCBI): domain Eukaryota; kingdom Metazoa; phylum Chordata; class Actinopteri; order Cypriniformes; family Leuciscidae; genus Semotilus; species Semotilus atromaculatus. Next base: position 108,398 of record JAULUF010000044.1, on the reverse strand, counting down.
TGGACTTACAATGGCTGCCGCGTGCGCGTGTCCGTCAAGTCCGTGAGACCGCAGTGTGTCCCATTTGTCATTTTTAGATCTCAGAAGGGTGCTCGCGAGTCGACTCTGCAGTCGATTTGCGCCCTTGATGCGCACTTTTGCCGAGCCCGCGCTGATGCGGACTCCACAGCAGACTTCTTCCCGACATTCAAAGCGGCGTTACGTCGAGAAAGTGCGGACTCAGAGGAAGACCGCGAGTGCTTAGGGTTCCATTTGGGACAGGGCCTCACACTTGTCAGTGATGATGACAATTAGATGGTGACTGTGACAGGAACATTTCCCTCTACTATTGACTGTAAGTCTAAAGCAATTTTTTATGATAAAAGCAGCAGCCCTGTCTTCGTATTCCATTTGTGTTTGTTTGTTTGTTTGTTTGTTTGTTTGTTTGTTTGTTTCTGTATTTGTATTGTATTGCATTTGAAAATGTTTTGAATCTTTACTTTCACAGTTTATGAAGTTTTTTTGGAAGAATTTTGTGAGCTATTTGGTGAAACATCAATATTGTGCAAGTCCTTCTCATGTTTTCTTTTTTTAATTATGTCCCTTGTTTGTTTAATGTCTAAAAACGTATTCCACAATACAAACACTTTTTAATGGTTCTTTGCACATTATTTAATTGATGTAATATATATATCTTTACCCATTGAATGCATTTAAGAATGTTTACATGAAAATGTTTACAAAAATAAACCATGTTCAATTTGTATATATCGTTCTTGAATTATTTGCTGCCAAAGACAAGCCATAAAAATTCTATAAAAATATACATTTTTATAAAGGATTATCCATGAATAGTACAGAAAATATACAGAATTTTCAGTTTTAGAGTTGAAGGAACTGTCCGTAATTGAACAGAAAATGTCCTGGTAATTTTCTGCCAGTACATTATCCCTTTTTTTTTACGGAATATTTTTTTACAGTGTAGTGACAATCTAGAAATGGTGTAACATATGGAAGCAAAATCTTTTTGACCATTTTCTCAAAACATTTACAATTATGATTGAGGTTAACGATGCAGGCTTGTAGTGATTTAACTCTGATGGATGAGTTTATTAAATGAAAACAAAACACTAGGATCTGGGAATTCATTACATTTATATAGCACTTTTCCCGGGACTCAAAGCGCTTTACATAGAAGGGGGTAATATCCTCAACAACCACCTGGGAAGACAGGCGATCACAGAAAACCACACCTTACATTGATGAGAACAAACACAATAAAAAAGAATATAAAGAGGGGTGAGACAAGGGACAGGTTGGACTGACAAGTCAACTAATAATAGCAACAAAGGGCATATGGACTCAACAAAGATAAAGAACCAAATCACAGACAAAATGTGACAGGCTGTGCATCTTCTTCTGTGTTCTATTCAGAAGAAGAATGCATGGCTCAGATGCTTCCAGTAACAACATCCAAGCAGAGATTAATGCATGGAAGTGATTTCTTTTTCCAACCTTCCACTGGTGGCCTTCTCATGAACAGTTTTTCATTAATTTATTGGGTTTTATATGTTATCATAAGCTTATATTTCATAAGCTTATTTTTTATTAAGACTTATGTGAAATCTTTCCCATCACATGTTGCTTTGTATTTTCTTTAGGCTTGAACAGAATTATATAACATTTTGGTGCAAATATACATAACAGTAAACCAAAGCTTGAGGCTAAAATGGCAAATATCTCCACAGCTACAGTAAATTTTCCAGGAGAACTGACATAAGCTGGAATAAATGTGAACCATACAGCACAGAATATGATCATACTGAATGTGATGAACTTGGCTTCATTGAAGTTATCAGGCAGCTTGCGTGCCAGAAATGCCAGAATGAAGCACAAGACAGCCAGAAGGCCAATATAACCCAGTACAGCAGAGAAACCAAGAGTAGAACCAAGACTGCACTCAAGAATTATCTTTTCCTTATAATATTTCATATTTCTGTAGGGAAATGGAGGAGATAAAGTTAGCCAAAGTACACAGATAAGAACCTGTATAAGTGTAAAGGCAAGAACACTGAGTCGCTGTTGTGAAGGCCCAAACCATTTCATGACATTACTTCCTGGAAGTGTAGCCTTGAATGCCATTAACACTACTATTGTTTTCCCCAGAACACAGGAGATACAGAGAACAAAGGTGATCCCAAACGCTGTGTGACGCAACATACAGGACCACTCAGTGGGCCGACCAATGAAAGTAATTGAACAGAAGAAACACAGAGTCAGTGAGAAGAGTAGTAGGAAGCTCAGCTCTGAATTGTTGGCTTTTACTATGGGGGTGTCCTTCTTACTGTAAAAAAGGATGGCCACCAGCACAGTTAATCCTACTCCAAACAGTGAGAAAAAGACTAGCACTATACCCATAACTTCTGTGAATGACAGAAACTCTACAGTCTTTAACACACATTTATTTTTCTCAGCATTAGACCAGTATTCCCCTGGACACTGCTTGCAGTTATTTGAATCTGGAAAGGAAGTTGGTGTTTACTATAGTTAGAGATAAGAAGAAAGTTATTTTATATATGAACTCCTTTGATAATAAACTGCATCCTGAAGAGTAGAAGAAGAACACAAAAATAGCAACTAACTAATTTTCTTTGAAAGTGTGAGATGGACTGAAGATTACCTCTCTCAGTACTGATTTCTCCATCTGCACATGGAATACAGTCATAACAGCAGACAGGTCTTCCTTTCTGTGCAGCTTTCCTGGTGCCTGGAGGGCAGCTCTCACTGCACACAGACTTTGGCTTCTGCATTAAAAAGTACATTGTAGATACAGTTTCAATGCTAGTTATTTTCCCTTTCCTCTGAATACAGACCTTAATTTTTTTTTTTTAAACCATGCCACATAGCTTCTTTCAATCCAACATGTTACTATTTACCTCCAGCTGTCCTCCAGCCCATATTATGTTTTTCATGTTAACCACAAAGCGCTGGTCAGGATGCAATGATGCATCATAGTATCCCACTGGTTTAAATTGAATTGATCCATCTGAGTCCTGCTGCCAGTTCACAACTTCATATTGGGCTACTGTGGCACCAGTGCTGTCAAACCACACATGATCTCCAAACGTTACAGAGAAATTGACCTTTTTCAGAGCCTCAACCACCTAATAAATATACATGAACATTTAGGTGTTTTAACACATTGTTAAACAGAAATAGGATTACCCCCTTTCTCGCCAAATCTCTCTTCTTGTTATTTTGTTCTTGTTTTTTTACCTGCTGTGGTTGTATTGTCAGACTTTTCTCACAACCTTCTTGTTCTTTGCATTTGAGTAGATTATGTAGTGAATGAGCAACAGCATAAACTGCTTTGTAGACATTGCTTGCATATCTTTGCTCAGGCACATCTTCATTGTAATTTTTCAGCACAAGTAGATCCTTATATCTGCTGCAATTTAAATCATCTTGAGAATAATTCCCTCCAGTCTGTGAGCATGGAAAAGCTGTGTCCCAGAATGCTTTTATAACATAATCTGAAAACCCCTCAGTGTTGATTTTTCTCACTGCAAACCCCAATGTCCCTCCCAGAACACGAAAACTGTTTGGAGTGATCAAACTTTTTGCAGTTGTCCATGCTTCCACGCCAATTACTTGGAGGTCTGTAATGTTCTGAATGCTTAGTTGCTCAAGTAGATTAACCATCTCAACACGGGAAAGAAATGCAACAACCACTTTTGTGGTGCTTCTTTTCATAATGTCTACCACTTTCTGGAGTTTTTCGGGCTCTGTTCGATAGAATTTCACAGAGTACTCTACACAAATCCCCACTTCCTGGGCTGTTTTAAGAAATATGGCCATTCCATTGTTTCCATAATCGTTGTCACTGTTCACAGCTCCCACCCAAGACCAGCCAAAGTATTTGACTATGTATGCAAGAGCTCTGCTCTGGTGGTAATCACTAGCAATAGTCCTGAAGAATGAGGGGTAATCTTTTCTATTGCTTAGACATTCACATGTGGCTGAGTGACTTATCTAGGAAGAAAAGCAGAGGGAACATTGAAACAGTCATCAGTATGTTAATTATGTCAAGCATTTAATTTTTTGCTCCTTACCACTGGGATTTTAAATGGTCCTGTAGTTCTGGACAGAATCACTGTGGCAGACGACTCAGTTTCTCCTATAATAGCATGTATAGGAGACTGTCCATTGCATCTGTCCCCTCCTGCAAACTCCTGACCATTCATCAGTGCCACAGTAGCACTCATAGAAGATAGTCTTGAACCACAGCTATCATAGATTTTGTAACCAATAGAAACATTTGGGAGCAAACTTTTACTTCTGTTAATCTCCTCAATGGCAAAGATCATGATTTGAGCCATCCGGAAATCTCTCAAATTCACACTGCCATAATATTCCCGATTTTATGGTAGTTTGTGGTAATAAATTCAAAATACATGATTTTATAATCTGCAATATATTTTGAAAACTTTATCTGCTATAATATTTCTCAAATAGTTTACAATGTTACAAACCTGGAGCATGATAGAAGCTGAGGTCTTTCTATAAAATCAAATGAAGGCAATATTTCTATACTGTGGATTGAAAAAAGTCCTCCAATAGTTACGTCTCCATCCTTGAAAAGCAGTGCATACTTAGGGTCTCCCATATTTTGACAAAGAGGGTTTTCAGCCTTTGTATAAGGTTTATGATAAAGCAGGAGTGCAAAAAAAAAGGCAAGCATCCTAGAGATTGAAATCCACTGCGACTGCCAAATGACCCAATACAGTCTATGCACTTTTATAAATATAATTAATATGGATGAATGATTTGGAAAGTAACCAATGGTTAACCAAACAGGGCAGAACAGGAGTCAGGCTAAGTAGGAGTGGAATTCAGCTAATTTGATGGTCTGATTGAAGTTTTTTTTTTTTCAATAATAAAGGGGTGGTTGATTGCGATTTCACTTTTTTCATTTTAAATAGTGTGTAATGTTGCTGTTGGTGCATGAACAGTATCTGCAAAGTTGCGGCGCTGAAAGTTCAACGTAAGCAGAGATATCGTCTTTTAAAAATCAGGAAGTTTAATGCCTACAAAAACAACTCGAATGGGACTACAACGAGATACTTCCCGGGTTTCTCTGGGTTTTATACATAACTAACCCATAAATTTACATCAACCCTCCCTCTGGAATATGCAAAAAAGGGGGCATGGCCATATTTCTGCGGCTTGGTCGAAGAGCAAGAGTGGAGAGCTGTAGCCATGCCGTCGAGTGTGTTATTTTCATGCAGCTGTCAGGTCTTCTGTGTTCGGGCTTCCTACGGACGCTGTAGTTCGTCAACAATGGCTAAAATTTAAATTTGATTATGTTCCTGAAAATTACAATCGTAATTTAGCTATCTGTGCTGCGCATTTTACGGAAGACAGCTTCCAGAATCTCCACAAATTCAATCCCGGATTCAACAAGAAACTGTTACTAAAACATGAAGCAGTTCCAACTTTAAAACCAGAGGCAGCTGTTGTTGGGTCACAACCTGCAAGTAAGACTTAATCATTTTAAATGTATTGTATAATTTCAGACGTAATGTTTTAGTTTTATCAAGGACGTAAACAAATGCCAGCGCTGGCTTTAGTAGCCACTTAGTTATGCTATTTCGTGTGTCTATGACAAACGCGTACAAAGTTATAAAGTTAAAAATAAACGTTATAAACGTGTATAAAGTTTAAAAAATGATATGTAATCGCAACAGCAAACTTCAGCTGCTGTTATCAGTGTAGGCTATAGCATGGTTTGTTTAAAAAAATTTACCATTCAGAAACGTTTTGTTTGGGGAGCCGCGTTCTGGCTCAAACTGATACAGTAGTATTGACACCATTATTTACATTTGACCGGACTTTCGCCCGTAAAGGTAATGGGCGTGAAGTTTCCAGACGATGTGCACTGCGCAGTTTAGCAAATTACAACACACCGGCCCTACTAACCAATCTGAGCCCATTGCCTGTTTCTGAGGGAGTGTTTTCATAGAATCAGGAAGTCAACCGGTCATTCAAATGACAGAGGAGAAAGCGGCTTACAATAAAGGTGAATTTTATGAAAAACAAGGCTTTTTAAATAAGAAAAAACACGAAGACATGTTATATTGCACCCCATAAACACAATCATGCAAAGAAAAAAAGAAGTAAATCACCCCTTTAAGATCTTAGGTTAAATTTTATATACAATGGGCCTCATTTATGAAATGAATGTAAAACAGAAAACTGGGCATATGGTCATATCTGGGCTTTTATCAGTATGGACGTGAATGTTGGCTATGATCAAATCTCACGTCAGGTCTCAGCTCGTGTACGGAAGTTTTTGAGTTAGCGTGAACTTACGTGCAGCATAGTAAATCTGGTGGAAAATAATAATGAACGTATGTAGGGTTGTATGTACGTATGTAACCCTAGTTCACTGAAGGAACGAGACGCTGCGTGAAAACGCTGTGGGAACACCCCTTGCGTTGTGTGTCATGAAGCACGTATGGAATCAGTCCAATGGCGAGATGGAACGTCATAGGCGGGTGACGTCATCGACCAGGAAACTATAAAGCACCCCAAAATCACAACCGCGACAGCCTCTGAAAGGTCTGAAGCAAGTCGATCACGGGAATGCCGGGAGTATGGCAACGACACGCAGCGTCTCGTTCCTTCAGGGAACTAGGGTTACATACATAACCGAGACGTTCCCTATCAGGAACTCGAGCTGCGTAAAAACGCTGTGGGAACGCTAATACCCACGTCGCCATAAGAGCAAGTGACCGACTGTGTGAATCAGGAAGCACATTCAGCCGAAAGCACCTGCGCCCCTGGAGTGGAGCTGAGATCTAGGTCATAAAACCTGACAAATGTATGCGGTGAGGACCAGCCTGCCACATCACAAACATCATGGAGAGAAACTCCTGACAATAAGGCTTTGGAAGCCGCCATACTCCTAGTGGAATGAGCCCAAACAGCCAAAGGTGAAGGCTGACCAGCCGAGTCATAAGCAAGTGAGATGGCCTGGACCACCCACATGCTCATTCTCTGTTTAGATGCGGGACACCCTTTCCTGGGTGGCCCAAAGCAAACAAACAACTGTTCCGATTTCCTCCACAGGGCAGCTCTGTGGACATAAGCATCTAAAGCCCTAACTGGGCAGAGCAGATTGAGTTTTTCCTGATCTGATGACGTAAACAGAGGAGGACAGAAGGCCTGCAAAACAATAGGTCTAGCCACATTGGTAGGAACCTTAGGGACATAACCTAGCCTGGGGTGGAGGAAAGCCTTCACCATCCCAGGTGAAAATTCCAGGCATGAGGGAGAAACCGAAAGAGCCTGAATGTCTCCAATCCTTTTGAGAGACGAGAAAGCGAGGAGAAATATAGTTTTCAACGTGACAAACTTTTCAGGAACTTCCTCAATAGGCTCGAAAGGAGCTAGGAAGAGACCTTCTAGAACAATGGCCAAATCCCATGTCGGCACCCTCGTACAGGCCTCAGCCTCAAAGTACCACGACGAAACCGAGTTATAAATGAGTGTCTCCCCAAAGAGACTCCACTGAAAGGGACATGGTAAGCAGCCAGTGCCGCCACGTACACCTTTAGTGTGGAGGGGGATAGCCCTGAGGAGAAACGCTCCTGCAGGAACTCCAGCACTGCACCGACTGGGCAGTTGACTGGGTCCAGCTGGTGTTCTCCACACCAAGAAGTGAACAGCCTCCACTTCAAGGCATATAACTTCCTCGTGGACGGAGCTCTGGAGTGAAGGATGGTCTCAACAACCTCGGTTGAGAGACCAGCACCTACGAGCTGGGCCCCCTCAGAGGCCAAGCCCATAGTTTCCACAGTTCTGGGCGGGGGTGAAGGATCGACCCACTTGCCTGAGAGAGAAGATCCCTCCTGATCGGAATCTCCAGAGGAGAGCTACTAGGTCCGCAAACCACACTCGGGCCGGCCAGAACGGGGCAATCAATAACAGAGGGGCTGGATGGCTTAGAGAGAACCACAGTGGACAGTGTGATGTCTCCCTGGAAGCAAACAGGTCTACCTCGGCACGACCGAACCGCTCCAAAGGAGCTCCACCACCTCGGGGTTGAGTCTCCAATCCACGGGCCTCGGCCCCTGCCTCGAAAGGACGTCCGCTCCCTGATTTAGATACCCTGGGATATAAATCGCTCTTACTGAAAGAGGCTTCCCCTGGGACCACAGAAGGATCTGGCGAGCCAGCTTGTACAACGGGCGAGAGCGCAGACCCCCCTGATGATTTATATAAGAGACCACCGATGTGTTGTCGGACCGGACCAGAACATGATGACCTCTCAGGTCTGGGAGGAAGTGTTTCAGAGCCTGAAACACCGCCAACATCTCTAGACAATTTATATGCCACAACCGATGATGGTCCTGCCACAGACCCTGGGCTGGACGACCACTCATGATCACCCCCCAGCCTGAAGCATCTGTCGTTAGCGTTACACGACGACAAAGAGCACCCTACACAGGTCCCTGGGACAGAAACCAAGGATCCCTCCACATGACGAGAGCATGGAGGCAACGCCGTGTAACTTTGATTGTGCGGAGGGGGTTTCCCCTCGGGGAGAACCCCTTGTTTCTGAGCCACCACTGTAACGGTCTCATGTACAGCAGGCCGCAAGGTATAACGTTGGACGCTGCTGCCATTTATTTTATTTATTTATTTATTTATTTGAGCAGTAACCATTCTGCTCAAAAGGAGAGAGCCGAAGCAAAAGAGCTTATAAGCGCAAACTGATTGTCTGAGAGTAATTTGTTTCTTTCTATAAAGCTATCAAGTCTAGAATTAAAAACCTTCTCTAAAATTTTTGAAAATTGTGGTAAAAGGGAAACAGGCCTGTAGTTAGTAAAGAGATGCTTATCTCCTGCCTTAAACAGGGGAATCACTTTTGCTACTTTCATACTATCAGGAAATTGGCCAGTTTGCAATGACAAGTTACAAATGTATGTTAACGGCTTACAGATACTTTCAATAACACATTTTAAGGTCTTCATATCCATATCATAGTGGTCTGTCGAGGTTTTGTTTTTACACCTTCCAACAATGTCCAATATCTAATTTTCCTCAACAGGATTAAGAAACAATGTCTTGGGATTTGTGTCTATTAGCTCACAATTATAGGTCTCAACATTTGCAATTTTTGCAGCAAGATTCGGGCCAACATCTACAAAGAATTTATTAAATTTGTTGACTATTGTGTTCTTATTATTTATAATGTTATCCTCATCTCTAAAATATTGTGGATAATTGTTCATTCTAGTTTTATTTCTGATTAAACTATTTAAAATATTCCATAAACCTTTAGTATTATTCTTATTACTATCTAACAATTTATTGTAATAATCCTGTTTACATTTTCTAATGATACCGGTCAATTTGTTTTTATATTTCTTATATTTAACCTCCGCTTCTTTTGTTCTATACTTTAAAAAAAAATTGTAAAGTGAATTTTTTTTCTTGCATGCATTCAGCAATCCTTTTGAAATCCATGGGTTTTCTATGCCCTTTCTGTTTTCACAAAAAAAATTTATTGGACAATTTTTATCATATACTTTTTGAAATACTCGCACAAACTCATCATATGCCTTATTAGTGTCATTCTCTCTGTATATAATATCCCAATCTTGCGTTAATAGTTCCTTTCTAAATGCTTCAATAGTTTTCTCCGTTTTTACCCTTCTAGACAAATACATAGTTTCCTCTTCATTTTTTTGATAAGCATTTTTATGTAATACAAAAACTGGAAGGTGATCACTGATATCATTTATCATTAGTCCGCTGACTGTATTACTTTCTAGTTCATTGGAAAATATATTATCTATTAAAGTAGCACTATGGTTTGTAATTCTACTCGGTTTAGTTATTAGAGGAAACAAACCTATACTAAATAGAGTATTAATAAATTCGTCAGTCTTGTAAGGACTGGGCGAAGGGTGAATCGGAATAAATAAATACATCCTTGCTAAAGTCCCAAAGCCTTCAGGCCCAAAAGCCTGAATGGAAAATTAACACAAACACCCACACGTGAAGCCCGCTCAGGACAGAGCGTGGTTTCGAGTTACAAGACATTTTATGACCCCTTCGGAATCCCCAGAGAGGGTGATCCTTGCTAAAGAAGAAAGGAATTTCACCATTAAAGACATTTTAATGAGATATATGTTATATGTTGTTATGTGGGTCTGAGTGCCCAGGGCCTATGAAGATACCTGAGTGTATTGTAGTTCTAAACGAACGATAAATGCCGGTGTTATGCATTTTAATGAATAATCCTGCTAACACTGGCCGAAGTGTCCTGTTACAAGTTTACGACCCAAAAGAATGTGCATGCAGGACCTCTCTGTCCACACGACACACACCCATAAGAACTTTCAAGGAATTTCCAGTTAAAAAGACATTTAACAATACATATTTGATATGTTTTATGTGTGTCTGTTACCCAGGTCCTATGGTTACCTGTGATAGTATCGTAGTTCTAAAATAACTACAAAATGCTTGGAAAGTATGCCTTTTAATGTAACTTTGCTGTGTCATCCAATTTATAAGCTCCAACTCGGTCTCTTACGCTCCTACCTCTGACCTCCTTGCCTACGTCTGCCTTAGTCATGTAGTCTCTGATACGATTTCCCCTCGGGAAATCCTTTCTTTCGTTTGTTTAAAAGTTTTGTTTTCTTTAAGTTTCCAACCTAATTCATCTCACAGGAGAGGAGATGAATTCAGCCGAATTTGGTAATGTTACCTCAAAGACTTTAAACCTCTGTTCAAAGCGCGCACGCCGAACGCCAGGTGACGCGCGCACACGGAACAAAGAACATCCGCTCCTGCACGCGGCAGGGACAGGCCGTTTTAGGAACACGCAACAAGACACAGAGAGACCAAGAAACTTGTGCAAGTATATTTCTGTATCAGCTTCTAGGAAGCTTTAAGATGATGTTTTTCGTGTTGTTTCAGGGTGCTTTCACACCTGCCTCATTTAGTTCGGTTGAATCGCACTAGAGTTCGTTTTCAGCTTTGGTGCGGTTCGTTTGGGCAGGTGTGAATGCAGCAATCGCACTCGGGTGCGCACCAAAAGCGGACCAAACAAGCGTACCGAGACCTCCTCGAAGAGGTGGTCTCGGTACGCTTTCAAACGAACTCTGGAGCAGTTCGTTTGTGGTGAGAATGTGATCCGACCCCGAACAGACCCAACTGCCAAAGAACTGCGCATTTTTGAACTAAACCAGCCGCCGTAGTCAGCCGCCCTGTGCATTATCACTGATTAGCAACATTAATGCACGCGTCGCCTCCTCCTGAAGTGATCGCCGCGTGCATTGCATAAAAGATTATTTTCAAGCCGCATCCTGCCTTCATTCTCAAATGTTATTGTTTGCCTAAATTGGTGTAGAAAACTATATAAACTATGACCAGGGATACAATCAGCCCACGCAGTCATAGTAAAAAGCGGCGCGTTGTCTGCCGGATTTTCCTCCTCTTTGTTTATTTTCGGGAGTTCTGTTGGAATTTTCCCGCACGTTAATTCTGACAATCGAAGTGCAGTTATGAAAATACGTTCAAGACCCATCTGGCCAACGAGTGATGTGAATGTTGTCACGTGACTGCATTTTGGTTCGTTTCATCAACTGATTCGGACCAGAGCAATCAGTGTGGTGTGAAAAGGAACCAAAACGCCTGAAAAATGCTACAAAGTATAATTTTTCTCCCTTGGTCCGGACCAAATGAACCGAACTACAGATGTGAAAGCACCCTCAGAGAGGTTACTGTCTGGGTGAAGTTTACCAATGCTCTCCCTCTCTCTCCCTCTCTCTCTCCCTCTCTCTCCCTCACTCTTACACTCACTTCGATATGTTTCCATTGTCTAGATTCCCCGCGTGTCTTTGTCATTATGTTTGTAAATACATATATTCCTGTAACGTAGTAAATGCATAGGCTAGTTATTTCTTATTAAAATTCATGATACTCATTTGATGGATTTACTGTGTCTGCTCATAATTCCGGTCCCTGAAATGTCTAGATCAAAAGCTACAAGCTTTACAAATTAAAGATACTTTAAAGAGTATTTGTTTATAGGGCGGGAAAGCTAATTCTTGTGGCCACAGAATTGATTTTCCTAAACTCTATGAATTAATTGAGCTAATTAATTTTACCTGTTTGTAAAACGTGACCTGTGTAGCTAATCGCAATCAACTTGTGGTTGGCTACCAAGATACACATGCAAGCATGCAGGTAAAATAACGTATCATCCCTTATCGGGAGTTTTATTAAAATGTAAAGTTGATCTGGTCCAAACCTGTATGAATAATTATGAATTATGAATTATTGTATACAAATTCCCCAAAATCGACCGGTTCATACCTTACAGTCTTTTTATGTTTATTTGGGTTTAGCCATGAGACCCAGCAATCTCTGGTACTGCTTTACAGTGAGCAACTGGCCTAGCTTTACTTGTTTTACTGCTGAGAGAATCGAGGTGATGCGGGCAGGAGACAGGCGGTCCCGCATCACTACCGAATCCCATAATACCCCAGAAAAGATGTCTTCTGTGATGGAGATAGAACACTCTTCTTGGCATTCAGCCTCAACCCCAATTTTTTGATGTGTGCGAGGACGACATCTCGATGACGAACCGCTTGTCGCTCCGATTGAGCCAGAATCAACCAATCGTTGATATAGTTCAAAATGCGAATTCCCTTGAGCCGCAGTGGGACTAACGCTGCATCCATGCATTTCGTGAACGTGCGGGGAGATAAAGCTAGACAGAACGGAAGAACACGATATTGGTACGCTTCGCCCCCGAAAGCGAACCTCAGGAACTTCCTGTGTTGCGGAAGGATGGAGATATGGAAATATGTGTCCTTTAGATCTATCGTGACAAACCAGTCCTCGGATCTGATTTGTGACACGATCTGCTTTAGAGTGAGCATCTTGAACTTGAGCTTCGCTACTGAGCGATTTAACATGCGCAGATCTAAAATTGGACGCAACCCCCCCATCCTTCTTTGGAACGATGAAATATCGGCTGTAATAACCTGACTCCATACTGGGAGGAGGAACCCGTTCTATAGCCTCCTATTGTAGGAGTGTTTTCACCTCCATTATTCCATTACCAGAGCCTGCTTGGGGCCCACCACTGTGGGCAGGACCCCGCTGAATCAAGGAGGACGAGACCTGAACTGAATGGTATAACCTCTCTCTATCGAATGCAGGACCCACTGAGATACTTTTGGAAGACTTTTCCACTCCGCCAGAAAATCTACTAAGGGTACCAGACTCTCGAGGCTGGCCTCTGGAATATTTTGAGCAGCAAACACAGTGCCCTGTAACGGCGCACCGGCAGGGAACAACTGGTCTGACTGTTCTAAACCCCTCCTCGAAGGGGAAACGCTCGCGGGGCCCGTCTATGCCCCGACACAAAGGCGGGGTTGGCAGAAGGGACCCCTGAGGGCACAGAGAGAGAACGGGCACCGTCTGATGTGGTGAACACCTTCCTCTCACGGTGGGGACTACCCTCAGTACCCAGCCAGTGCCGTCAGGGCTTCTTCTTAGATGAAGCCTTCTTGGCCATAATGACTGTCCTCAAATCAGTCTTACTACCAGAGGGCTTCGCCTGAGAGTGCCGCGTCTGTTCCCATTGTTTAGGGGGAGCACGAGACGTGACACTCTGCTTTTGTTGCGCCCGGTGTGAGGAGCTTGTCGACGGCTTGGTCTGCCCCCGCCCAGGACGTTTTGTTGACCAAAACCGTGCACACCGCAGTCAAAATTCTAAATAGTTCAACTTTTGCCGGTGTGACGATTACCAGCGCGGCCAATTATAGAAACTTTTTGGCATCCAAAAAGTTTTGAAAACTGGCGTAGCGCCGCGCATTTCGCGTCCTGTCTGAAAGCACCGGGATCTAGCTAGACCACGAACCACACACTTGTTTGGGCTTGCGAGGCTGCGAGCCGACCAAATAGTAGGTTAACATTACATTTTGAGTGGATGACGAGCGCGAGACGCTGAAATGGATGCAAGTAAGAATGGTTCCATTGACAAGACCAAAGTGATCTGTGTGTTTTGTCGTTGTGAACTGAGCTATATGATCATCGCAGCACGTCCAGTCTGAAATACCACTTGATGATGGCCAAGCGCGTGCGCACACACACACACACACACACACACACACAAACACACAGCTGATGCGCCTTCTCCGCCACCTCGTCAATATCAGGACCTCGTCAGTACTTCTTTCACCCTTTTATTGATGGACAGTGTTACATTGTGTGAGAGATTATTTGCTCCAAGTGAGAATGTTTTAGTGTGAAATTGAACACAGTATTGTCAATGTTGTTTTCAATAAAAAACATTTGCACAAAGCAAGCCAAATAATTGCACAAACAAAAAATAATGGGACAAAAAGAAATCAAGAGACATTTAGAATAGATAAAAATGTGCGATTAATCGCGAGTTAACTATGACATTAATGCGATTAATCGCGATTAAATATTTTAATCGTTTGACAGCACTAATATAAATATATATATATATAAATAAATATGGCGAATAAAGAGAAGCTATTCAGGCAGTGTGCGTCCCCGCGCTATTTGATAGAGGGAGACACACACGTGCTTTGTGTAGTTTGTCTGGGGGCGGAGCATGCACAGGCAGCACTCGAGGGCGCTGTCTGTGCCAACTGTGAACAAATGCCCCAAAGAACGCTCCGCTCCCGCCTGGCCATGTTCCAACTGGTCAGGCTTGCGTTCCCCGTGGATCAGGCGTTTGCATTCATGGGGATCGCAGAGGGATCTAGTGGAGAATGTTGAGACGGCCGAGGCCCTTTCTCAGCATTCTGAAGCTGGTCCCTCGGGTCGCGCTCAGGGTGCGGAAGCCTGCGAAGCGGCATCTTCTGCCCTTGAAACAGACCCGATGCTCGAGTTATGTGGCTCAGAGGAGATGGATATTTCGGGCATCGAGGCAGGTGAGGATGTGGATTCGCCACCACATTCCCCTGCCTTCGAGGAGCTGCTAGAGGTGGCGACTAGAGCCGTGGCCAAATTAAAAATCAATTGGCAACAAGAAATGCAGGAAGCGACAAAGAAAAGAAAGTTAGATGAGCGCTTCCTGCAGGCTCGGCCACCACCTCTACGCCGGAGTCTGCCATTTTTTCCCGATTTCCACACCGAGATGTTGAGATTTTGGAACAAGCCCTTCTCTTCCAGTCTATCTGGCCCCAATGTACACATATTCCAATATAATGGGTGCCAGGTAGGAGGGCTATGGGATGATGCCCAGGGTTGAAGAGTCATTTGCTTCACATCTCTCCCCTGACGTTGCGCGCTTCCCACCAAGCCCTGCCGTACAACATCAGCCTTTGTTGGGAAGGCATATATGGCGGTGGGTCAGGCTGGTAGTTGCCTGCATACAATGGGGCTGTTACAGGCATACCAGGCCGACCTCCTCAAAGAGGAGGACGATAGCGGGGAGGTCGCCTTCGACGACAACTGCGAGATGCGTTGAGTGGCTGACTTGTCTCTCCGTGCTACCAAGGAGACGGCCTGTGCCATCGGTCGCTCCATGGCAGCACTGGTAGCTACGGAGAGACACCTGTGGCTGAACCTGTCGGGCATCGGGGACAAGGACAGGGCTTGTCTCCTCAATGCCCCAGTTTCAGGAAGAGAAACGGCAGTCAGCCGCGTTTAAGGAACTTATCCCCCGCCATTGTTCCAGGTCTCGTGGGTCTGCTGCCAGGCGCAGACTCAGGAGACCGCCGCCCGCTACTCACACCTGCTAAAGCAGAAGGAGAGTGTTGCTTCTCGCACTCCCCCGCAAAAGGCTTGGAGCCAGAGGCAACAGTCTCAGCCAAGGCCTTCCAAGCCGAAAACAGATCTGAGGACTGTTATTCGGACTAGGAAGGCTTCGGCCAAGAGGCCCTGACGTGATACTCAGGCCTCTGAGGGCGCCCCCCTCCGCGTGGGCATTATAAAACTGCGCTCCGCGGAGCCCTCAGGAAATCGATGTTGCTTCCTGCCGTCAAGTACGCTTCAGGGCGCATCGACTTCCAGCAAATGTACTGCACAAAATGTTCCATCAACATCTATAGCCCTGAAACATTCGCTACCTCTCAAGAGGCCTGTAGAAAAGAAAAAGATGATTCTTATTTAGACACCTGGAAAGGTCTTAAAAATATATATACCTGGAAATATATCTCAGTGGGTCCTGAATACAGTTGAGAAGGGACATAACATCCAGCTCCAGTATAGGCCACCTAGATTTAATGGTGTTATTCGAACACTGGTATCTCCTGATCAGGATCAGGTAATGGAACAAGAAGTACAGTCCCTCCTAGCTAAGGGGGCCATAGAATATGTGCCCCCCCACCAGAGGCAATCAGGGTTCTACAGCCGTTACTTCATAGTTCAGAAGGAGGATGGTGGGTTGCATCCCATTATAGATCTTAGGGTGTTGAATAAATCTTTGAGGAGATTTAAGTTCAAAATGTTTAATATACCCATGATCGTTCAACAAAACAAATCCGAGGACTGGTTTGTAACGATAGATCTTAAAGATGCATATTTTCATATTTCCATCATCCCACATCATAGGAAGTTCCTTAGGTTCATTAGGCTTATCAATATAGGGTCCATCCTTTTGGCCTAGCCTTATCTCCTCGAAGCTTTACTAAATGTATGGATGCTGCCCTTGCTCCATTGAGACTTCAGGGGATCCGTATCCTAAATTATATAGATGACTGGCTCATTCTGGCTCAGTCAGAAGAACTGCCAATTCAACATCGAGATGTTGTTTTAGGTCATCTGAGGTGCTTGGGGTTGAGACTCATTATGAAGAAAAGATCCTTAACTCTTCTTCAGTAGACTACGTTCCTTGGAGTAGAGTGGGATTCAGTTACGATGCGGGCACAATTGTCTCCTGCTCGTATTAATACTATCGTATTACAGCTGTCCTGGCTTGCACCCTCAGCCAGAAGACAATATCATTGGTTTCAGCTTATATTTAACCCCCTGGGGTCGGCGGTCTCGCCGGCGATACCAGCTCACTTTTTTTCTTATCAGTGCAAAAGAGACTCAAAATACTCTGTTGATTTTGATCTTACATTTAAGTGTTATACATCATTCAAAACTGTTAAATGTCTTCTTTTATTTGTGTACACACATAATAAAAACAAAATGTTGTGTTTTTCGTAAAATAAATAAAATAAACATGATGCGCGTTCTGTCGTCTCTCTCAATGTGAAGCTCATTCTGAAACGCGACAGAACATGATCTGTAATTTAGCTAATGTTTGTCACACAAACTTGAAACGTATGTCTTTACAACGCTTAGAGTCTCTATTTTTAAATGATGTAAATTATATCAAAAACAAATATTCTATGTTTAAGTAATCCGTATGAAAGCAACGACATATACAGTTTCTCAAACGGGCCTCATTAGCGCTAATGTGACCACGCCCACGCAAAACAGCTGTTCGCATACTAATGAGCCACGTGGAGGAACACGATCAACTACCTCAACACAAAGAATCAGATTCAGCACCTTCAGTACTACTCTGCTTTTCATGAGTGGAAGTCTGTGTTTAATCTGTGTTTGTGCTGTGCCCTTGGATTTACCTCAGAAGAGTTAGAAGAACAAGATTTGATTATGAGATTTTAAAGGTAAGACATGTTATTGTTATAGTAGCATGTTAGCAGCAGCTGCAGCATGTTATTGTTGCATAAACTTTACATTGTAGCTACTAGTTAAACTGGTGCCAGACTAAAATGTACGTTATAAAATGTGATTGGAGTTAAAAACATGAAGTCTAATGCTAAATGTATATACATGTAGCCTATGACACAATGACATCATTCAGTAAATGTTTGCACGTGCTGTTAGAGTCACGCGCTGTGGGTTTGAAAAGCTGAACAAATCAAACATTATAGGCTTCATGTTTTTACTCCAACATTTCATAACGTCGTAACGAATGGAAACGAAGTAACATGATAATCCATAGTTTTCTCTAGTGTAGTGTCACTGAACTTTTTAACGATTTATAGGCTGCCTTCTATAGGCTATTGTTATTATTTCATGCAGCCCTACATATGCCTACAAGGCACAACACACTTGGGAGTTCATATATATATAGTGTATGTATGTATTTAGTAAATTTCATAATTGTAACCAGAAAAATCTAAAATAGTTTCTCCTGATATCAGCATGTTCACATGTGTTTGTTTTCCTAAATGTTTTCTTTTGCAGGGACCAGAAGACACTGATGAGTCCTGCTGACATTCACATGAGTGTAGATGAACATGGTAAAAAATCAAACACTTTGGAGATGACAGGTATGTAGCCTACTATGTTTTAGGAATAGCAGAAAGCTGTGGGACTGTCCAAGTCTCTGTCTTTAGATCAGTGTTTACTAATGTGCTTTTTTGTCATTTGTTGTGTATCTTTGGATAGTGTTGTGTTGTAAATAAATCCAAATCATTTAAAAGCCATTATTTTTTAAGTCTCTCCTCACTCTTTGTGCAAGGTTCCTGATAATGACAGCTGATAGCACCTTATAGGGCCATTAGGGGAGGGTCTTTGTCTTTCTCAGGTGTGAAACACTAAATATTCATGGATTGATGGTTCATGGTTCACGCCTCCTCGCATAAAGCTTTCTAACACAAAACACGTCTTACAAATTTTAAATCAATATATTGTCTTATCTAAATGAGTAGTCAGGATGATTTTCACATAGTTTTGAAGCAAATATTCTAGGCCACGTGATACAATTTTCAAAAGTCTTGTGAATAAATAATTAGTATGGGTTTTATTACCTTATTTCAGGGACAATGTTTTTTAGTTTTTTCACAAACCACGCATAAACGTCATTATCTCAAAACGAAAAATGTTTACATACATGCTGCTGACATATTACTGTAGCAGAGTTTGTCCTGAATACAGTGTAATCAGACTTTAGCCATGAAAATGTCACAAGTATCAGAAATAAGCACAAATGTCAGAGCATGTCAGAACACCTCCAGGACCCAGAAAACACCTCAGACCCCAGAGGGTTAAATGCATTTACTTTCAATATCCATATTATTTATCGCAATATTTAGTGCCTTACAGTTCACAATATAATCTTCGTCACAACGAACAGATCTTCTTTACTGTCCCTAGAGTCGAGAGAGAAATTGGGAAATATGCTTTCTGTGTTAAAGCCCCTCGGGACTGGAACAGCCTTCCTGCATCTATCCGCTAGCTTACGTCTTTTCCTCTGTTCCGAACTGCTTTATTAACACATCTTCAGAATACTTGTCTATGTTTCTAGCATTTCAGATTTAGCATTGATATGTGTCACGTTGTGTATGTGTGTATATATGAATGTGTATATATGTAGAAATATACAAATCTAGTGATGTCAACTTTGTCAGTTATATTTGGGATTATTGTGTTTTATGCAATATGTTACACCAGTTGTTCTTATACATCTCACACTTAATACCACTCTTAAAATGCTTGACTTTCAGAGCACCATCATGCTGAGTCTAAGATTAAAAAAGGTTTTACTGTTAAGTGGTGTACATACCACAGTTTGGGAACCACTGTGATTTATTTTACTCTATCTGTGAAGAGTGGGGATTGTGAGAGCTTGTGTGTGTGTGCGTGCGGGCGAGGGGATGCATGGTGTTCGCATGGTGTGTGTGAATGAGTGTGAGTGCGTGCGATAAGGTTTTTCTTGTATCTTGTATTTTGTATCTACTCTGTTGTTTTGCTTTTCTATGTTGTTTGGACATGATCCTGAGGACCCCCATGAAAAAGAGATGTTTCATCTCATGGGGCTGATCCTCTAATAAATGTTCATAAATAAATAAAACTATCTTAACCACAATGAAGAGTATTAGGTTAGGCAAGGCCATCACTGTTAAACACTTTCAGAGAGTTTTGGGCCTCATGGCCTCAGCTTCCGTCGTAATACCTTCCGGTCTGATGCATAATAGAACCTTACAGTGGTGGCTAAGTACCAGGGGATTTTCTCTGCTGGGGAACCCCTTTCGCATTATTAGAGTCACGCGCAGATGCCTTCGTGCCCTGGTTATGTGGAAGAAACCTTGGTTCCTGTCTCAGCGCCCCCAAAGTCGGGCCTTATGTCAGAGGAAAACTCTGACCACAGATGCGTCCGGCACAGGCTGGGGTGCTGTTATGGAGGGCCGTTATATCCATGGTACTTGGAGGGACCATCATCTCTCATGGCACACCAGGGGGTTTTCTCTGCTCGGGAACCCCTTTCGCATTATTAGAGTTACGCGCAGATGCCTTCGTGCCCTGGTTATGTGGAAGAAACCTTGGTTCCTGTCTCAGCGCCCTCAAAGTCGGGCCTTATGTCAGAGGAAAACTCTGATCACAGATGCGTCCGGCACAGGCTGGGGTGCTGTTATGGAGGGCCGTTATATCCATGGTACTTGGAGGGACCATCATCTCTCATGGCACATTAGTCGCCTCGAGATGTTGGCTGTTGGCCGCCAAGGAGGTCTGAAATCGCGCCCTCTTTCTAGACTGGCACATCCGATTCTTCTGTGGTCCCAGGAGAAATTTCTCTCTGTCAGATCCATTTATATTCCTGGGGTTTATAATGTGGGTGCAGATATCCTGTATAGGCAGGGGCTAAGGCCCAGGGAATGGCGGCTCCACCCTGAAGTAGTTGAGCTCATATGGAGAGAGTTTGGCCAGGCAGAGGTTGACCTGTTCGCCTCTCATGAGAACACTCACTGCCCGCTCTGGTTCTCTCTCTCACATCCAGCTCCTTTGGGCCTGCATGGTACGTCTGTATGCTTTTCCCCCGATCGCTCTGCTCCCTGGGGTTCTAGAAAGGGTCAGGAGGTATGGTGTGAGCCTACTCCTTGTAGGCCCGTACTGGCCGGCCCGAATTTGGTTTTCGGACCTTATTAGTCTCTTGGTGAGTCCTCCCTGGCAAGTCCCTATTAGGAGAGGTCTTCTTTCACAGGCCTTTGGTACAATATTTAATCCACGGCCGGAGTTATGGAGACTATGGGTCTGGCCCCTGAGGGGGTCTAATCTGTAAATAGGTGCCCTTTCCACCGAGTTGGTTAGGTCATCCATTCTAGAACCCCAATCTACTAGGAACTAAATATTGGTTAGAGACAGCATTGAACCTAGTTAATTACTGCCCACTGGCTCCATACTGGTGTTCCATTCTGGTCTCTAACGGGATCGCCCGTTCTGGTCTAGGGCCTCTGTGGCGGGCCCAGTGCCCTCCTCAAGCCTCTAAGGGTGAGCATGTACGGACATTCCCAATAAAACTCCATGTTCCTGTAAATTGGAGGATGAATCCTGTCATCCAGCCTATTGGCATCAGCCTGACGGGTTATCCCTGGCACCCACCATGTCCTGTGGATATATGAGAATATATAAGAATCTATTGAGTGTTGACCCCTCTTACTTAAGGGCGTGGGAGCCACTTTACCTTATTTATGCCTTGGCACCGAGGTGCCTGTAGGCAATCTCATGATTCTTTGGCTATTCATCATATAAGAATCTATTTGAGTCTGCTTCCTGCTCCTTCCTGCTTAAGTCTGCTTCCTGCTTCCAGTGTGCCAGATGCTTCACACCAGGGCGTATTCTCTCACTGTGGCGGCGTGGGTATTCGTTCCCCAAAGCATTGAGTATCGATGCAGTGGGAGTTCCCTTACGAAAGGGAACGTCTTGGGTTACTGTTGTAACCCTCGTTCACTGAGTAGGGAACGAGAAGCTGCATCCCTCGGCCACACTTTTCACGCCCCTGAGAACGACTTGCTTTGACCTACCAGAAGCTGACATTCACTGTTTCCTGTGACCTTTTATAGCTTCCGGATCACCGTCACATGCGATGTCACGAGTGACGTGACCACGCTACGCCAATCAGGATTGAATAGTTGACTTCAGACGCGTCATGCCGAGGGCATTCCCCAAAGCGTCGAGTATCGATGCAGCGTCTCGTTCCCTACTCAGGGAACGAGGGTTACAACAGTAACCCGAGACGTTTTCTGCAGAGCTGCTGTGTAGATCAATGAAATAAATTAATTACTTTTTTGCAACAGAAATGAATCAATGCTGAACTTTCTTAAGCTGGACAATGACATTTTCTTCTAGCCCTCTGATTATCTTCATTTAGGGTATACACTTGTTATCTTTGGGGTCTCCAGGGACCCCAGACAATAACATTGCATTTTGTAACAGTATAATAAAATTTTCTTTTTACAAATGTAATTTTACTCTGTTTATTAATGTTTTTACTCAACATTTGTGCAGTTTTTGGAGGATTTTTGATATCTTTTAAATTTCTAAAAATAAATAAATAAATATTTAAATAAATAGGTTTTTTTAACAAAAACAGCATTTTATGTAAAATTCACTTTATAAAATACCCAGATTTCTAACTTTCATTTATGGGGATAACATGGATAATTGTACATGATTTAATGTAAGATTTTTGCCCTTTTTTTTGAAAATGCAGTTTTAAAATAAAAAAAATTCACTTTAACCACTAGATGGCTATAGAGCTCCATTATATGCTATTTGCTGTATGATTAACCAAAATACATCTTTTCAAAAGTTGGATTCAGTTGGATTGAGTTGGATTCATATATAAATATTTTAAAATCAAAATTATAAAAAAGAATTATATACTTTTGGTAAAAGTTTAGCATATTTTGTATTGAAAAAAGTTTTTCAATAATGTTACTTTATGATTAGAATCAAACCTGAACAAGATGTTACAAAGAGATATGTTGGAGTCTTTAGATTTTAGATTAAATCAGATTAGATTTAAAGATTGTGTGTGTGTGTGTGTGTGCATTTTAGTTGTGTCAGTGTCACCAATTTATATTTTTGGTGGTTCTGAACTTTATTTGACAAATTATAAGACTTTTTTATAGCCGTACAAATGTATTCCTGTGTGAGTGTGTGTGTGTGTGTGTGTGTTTGTGTGTGTGTGTGTCTATTTTTGTTGTGTCAGTGTCACCAATTTATATTTGTGGTGGTTCTGCATTTTATTTGACAAATTATAAGACTTTTTTTATAGCCTTACACATATGTATTCCTGTGTGTATGTGTATGTGTGGTTGTGTATGTGTGTGTGTGTGTGTGTGTGTGTGTGTGGTGAGCATGATAATTTTGCATTGTGGATGTTTTTTACATTGTTGGAAGTGTGCCATTTCATTTCTGTCCATGTGATCTGCGTTGTTTCTGATTTTGATGATGAATATTATATGTTTACTATGCGGGGTCTCCAGGGACCCCGAAGACAACAAGTGTGACTATTTTTTTCACGCCAACATAATAACAGATATCGTTCCAATTTAATTTTTTTTTTTGTAGATCTAGAAAGAGTCGAGAGCTGTAGAAAGTTTCAAACCATTTGGACAAAGAGAAATTTTTTTTTAAATTGAGCAAAAGTCATTTGGGGTACTAAAATACCCCAAGGATAACCAGAGGGCTAGAGCTGCTGTGCAGCCACAACAAACTTTGTTGCAATATCTTAATTTTATCACTGTAATGCTGCTTTGAAGCAATCTGTATTGTAAAAAGCACTGTATAAATAAAGGTGACTTGACTTGACTGGTTTCATTCAGACCCACCAAAAAATCCACATTTTCTGTAATTGTATTTATTTTATGGGATAATGCACTTTTGTTATCTAAAAGGTAACACTTTAATTCGATAGTCCACTTTAGACATTCTACTAACTATATGTAACTTTGAAACAACATGTCAACTAACTGTCATTAGATTATTAGTATACTGTCTGCTTAATATTTGCTAACATTTTATTTTGTTTGTCCTCCAATAGACACTCTACTGACTATAAGTAACACTAAGGGTGCTTTCACATTTGGTTTGATTGCCTGTTCCGAACCTGAGTTCGATCGCTTCCCCCTCCCCCTGCCCCCGATGGACTGTGTTCACATTATAATATTTCTATCCGAACCGCGGTACGCTTGCGTCATCAGGCTGCAGCTGGTGTAATGGTGTTGCTTGGTAACCGTGAATGAAAAGACGCACAAATGGATAGACTCGCTCGGTTGAGATTAAATTTGTTCTTCTTTTTTTTTAACCTTTGGTTTTGTTTTCAACATAGACATACCTGAAGGAACGAGACGCTGCGTGAAAACGCTGTGGGAACGCCCCTTGCGTTGTGCGTCATGAAGCACGTATGGAATCAGTCCAATGGCGAGACGGAACGTCATATGCGGGTGACGTCATCGACCAGGAAACTATAAAGCACCCCAAAATCACAGCCGCGACAGCTTCTGAAAGGTCTGAAGCAAGTCGCTCACGGGAATGCCGGGAGTATGGCAACGACACGCAGCGTCTCGTTCCTTCAGGGAACTAGGGTTACATACATAACCGAGACGTTCCCTATCATGAACTCGAGCTGCGTGAAAACGCTGTGGGAACGCTAATACCCACATCGCCATAAGAGCAAGTGACCGACTGTGTGAATTAGGAAGCACATTCAGCCGAAAGCACCTGCGCCCCAGGAGTGGAGCTCGGATCAAGGTCATAAAACCGGACAAATGTATGCGGTGAGGACCAGCCTGCCGCATCACAGACATCATGGAGAGAACCTCCTGACAATAAGGCCATACTCCTAGTGGAATGAGCCCGAACAGCCAAAGGTGAAGGCTGACCGGCCAACTCATAGGCAAGTGAGATGGCCTCGACCGCCCACTTGCTCATCCTCTGCTTAGACACTGAAAACCCCTTCTTAGGTGGTCCAAAACAAACAAACAACTGTTCCGATTTCCTCCACAGGGCAGCTCTGTGGACATAAGCATCTAAAGCCCTAACAGGGCAGAGCAGATTGAGTTTTTCCTGATCCGATGACGTAAACGGAGGAGGACAGAAGGCCTGCAGAAATGAAAGCTTTAGCATAAGTTCTGCCAGGAAGACTTAATTACTGCGTCACTTATTACCTTCACATCTATCCAATCACGTCCTTATTCTTACTGTATAAAAGATTGGTACTTACACACGTTTGAGTTCGCAGATGCTGACGCGACAACAACCTCCACCCTCCCCACCACCACCAGGATGGTCCTGTCTATACCTCCCTGGGGGGGTCGGCTGTGCCCCTGCCTTTGTCTTCAGGAAGGAGATGCTGATCCGCTACCCTCGGATTTCGAACTATGGACGGGGCCTACGCCAAAGAACTTTATATACAATTGCTTGCTAGGCTGCCATTAAATGGATTAAATCATTTTATCTCCCGAGTCTTTCTGATAGAACTATAGGTCTGGCCACATTGGTAGGAACCTTAGGGACCTAACCTGGCCTAGGGTGGAGAAAAGCCTTCACCATCCCAGGTGAAAATTCCAAGCATGAGGAAGAAACCGAAAGAGCCTGAATGTCTCGAATTCTTTTGAGAGACGAGATAGCGAGGAGAAATATAGTTTTCAAAGTGACAAACTTGTCAGGAACTTCCTCAATAGGCTCGAAAGGAGCTAGGGAGAGACCTTCTAGAACAATGGCCAAATCCCATGTCGGCACCCTCGTGCGGGCTACAGGACTCAGCCTCAAAGTACCACGAATAAATCGAGTTATAAATGGGTTTCTCCCCAAAGAGACTGAAAGGGACATGGTAAGCAGCAAGTGCCGCCACGTACACCTTTAGTGTGGAGGGGGATAGCCCTGAGGAGAAACGCTCCTGCAGGAACTCCAGCACTGCACCCACTGGGCAGTTAACTGGGTCCAGCTGGTGTTCTCCACACCAAGAACGAGACGCTGCGTGTCGTTGCCATACTCCCGGCATTCCCGTGAGCGACTTGCTTCAGACCTTTCAGAACAACCTCCACTTCAAGGCATATAACTTCCTCGTGGACGGAGCTCTGGAGTGAAGGATGGTCTCAACAACCTCGGTTGAGAGACCAGCACCTACGAGCTAGGCCCCCTCAGAGGCCAAGCCCATAGTTTCCACAGTTCTGGGCGGGGGTGAAGGATCGACCCACTCGCCTGAGAGAGAAGGTCCCTCCTGATCGGAATCTCCAGAGGAGAGCCGTCGAGGAGAGATATTAGGTCCGCAAACCATACTCGGGCCGGCCAGTACGGGGCTACCAACAGTAGATTGACCCCGTCCCGGCGAACCCTCTCCAGAACTCCTTGGAGCAGAGCAATCGGGGGAAAGGCGTGCAGACGTGACCTCGGCCACGGCTGTACCATAGTGTCCAACCCCAGAGGGGCTGGATGGCTTCGAGAGAACCACAGTGGACAGTGTGATGTCTCCCTGAAAGCAAACAGGTCTACCTCGGCACGACCGAACTGCTTCCAAAGGAGTTCCACCACCTCGGGGTGGAGTCTCCATTCCCCCGGCCTCGGCCCCTGCCTCGACAGGATGTCCGCTCCCTGATGTAGGTACCCTGGGATATAAATCGCCCTCACTGAAAGAAGCTTCCCCTGGGACCACAGAAGGATCTGGCGAGCCAGCTTGTATAACGGGCGAGGGCGCAGACACCCGATGGTTTATATAAGAGACCACCGATGTGTTGTCGGACCGGACAAGAACATGATGACCTCTCAGGTCTGGGAGGAAGTGTTTCAGAGCCTGAAACACCGCCAACATCTCTAGACAATTTATATGCCACAACCGATGATGGTCCTGCCACAGACCCTGGGCTGGACGACCACTCATGATCGCCCCCCAGCCTGTTAGGGAAGCATCAGTCATTAGCGTTACACGACGACAAAGAGCATCCAACACAGGTCCCTGGGACAGAAACCAAGGATCCCTCCACATGACCAGAGCACGAAGGCAACGCCGTGTAACTTTGATCGTGCGGAGGGGGTTTCCCCTCGGGGAGAACCCCTTGGTTCTGAGCCACCACTGTAATGGTCTCATGTACAGCAGGCCGCAAGGTATAACGTTGGACTCTGCTGCCATGAGACCCAGCAGTCTCTGGTACTGCTTTACAGTGAGCAACTGGCCTAGCTTTACTTGTTTTACTGCTGAGAGAATCGAGGTGATGCGGACAGGAGACAGGCAGGCCCGCATCACTACAGAATCCCATAATACCCCCAGAAAAGATGTCTTCTGTGATGGAGATAGAACACTTTTCTTGGCATTCAGCCTCAACCCCAATTTTTTTATGTGTGCAAGGACGACATCTCGATGCCGAACCGCTTGTTGCTCCGATTGAGCCAGAATTAACCAATCGTCGATATAGTTCAGAACGCGAATACCCTTGAGCCGCAGCGGGACTAGTGCTGCGTCCATGCATTTCGTGAACGTGCGGGGCGATAAAGCTAGACTGAACGGAAGAACACGATATTGGTACGCTTCGCCCCTGAAAGCGAACCTCTGGAACTTCCTGTGTTGCGGAAGGATGGAGATATGGAAATACGCGTCCTTTAGATCTATCGTGACAAACCTGTCCTCGGATTTGATTTGTGACACGATCTGCTTCAGAGTGAGCATTTTAAACTTGAGCTTCGCTACTGAGCGATTTAACAGGCGCAGATCTCAAATTGGACGCAACCCCCCATCCTTCTTTGGAACGATGAAATATCGGCTGTAATAACCTGACTCCATACTGGGAGGGGGAACCCGTTCTATAGCCTTGTTCCATTACCAGAGCCTGCTCGGGGCCCACCACTGTGGGCAGAACCCCGCTGAATCGAGGAGGACGAGACCTGAACTGAATGGCATTACCCCTCTCTATCGAATGCAGGACCCACTGAGATACTTCTGGAAGACTTTTCCACTCCCCTAGAAAATCTACTAAGGGTACCAGCCTCTCGAGGCTAACCTCTGGAATATTTTGAGCAGCAGACACAGCGCCCTGTAACGGCGCACCGGCAGGGAACAACTGGTCTGACTGTTCTAAACCCCTCCTCGAAGGGGAAACGCTCGCGGGGCCCGTCTATGCCCCGACACAAAGGCGGGGTTGGCAGAAGGGACCCCTGAGGGCACAGAGAGAGAACGGGCACCGTCTGATGTGGTGAACACCTTCCTCTCACGGTGGGGACTACCCTCAGTACCCAGCCAGTGCCGTCAGGGCTTCTTCTTAGATGAAGCCTTCTTGGCCATAATAACTGTTCTCAAATCAGTCTTCCTACCAGAGGGCTTCGCCTGAGAGTGCCGCGTCTGCTCCCATTGTTTAGGAGGAGCACGAGACGCGACACTCAGCTTTTGTTGCGCTCGGTGTGAGGAGCTTGTCGACTTGTCGACATTAGTTTGGCCGACTCCTTGGTGGCACGCAGAGATAAATACGCAGCCTGACGTAGTTCGCGAACCACGTCAGAGCTAACCTCCTCACTCTCACTCACATCTTTTAAAAGATCAGCCTGGTATGCCTGCAGTATTGACATTGTGTGCAGACATGCCGCAGCCTGACCAGCCGCCGAATAAGCTTTGCCCACCAAAGCCGAGGTATTTCTGAGAGGCTTGGAGGGCAAAGCTGGTGCCTTAAGGGACGAAGCAGACTCAGCGGAAAGATGGCTGGCTAGAGTCTCTTCTGCTTTAGGCATCGCCACATAACCATAGGATTTAGCCATAACAGATTCACACACAGAGTGCTTGCTGAAGACAACAGAAGCTGTCGCGGCTGTGATTTTGGGGTGCTTTATAGTTTCCTGGTCGATGACGTCACCCGCATATGACGTTCCGTCTCACCATTGGACTGATTCCATACGTGCTTCATGACGCACAATGCAAGGGGACAAACTGAGAAAAAACTGAGAAAAACCTTTTGACCCTGGGTCCTTTTTCTCAGTTTGTTGTGTCCTGTTCCGAGAGCACTGGCGAGGCTGAGGCGCAAGTGATTCCTTTCTACTGTTCTACTTTTGGAGAGTTCCCAGGACAACCTCCTTCACGTTGCAGCTCGCCTCAATATGGCTACCTTTGCATCTATTAATGCCACTACGGAAAAGAAATCAGAGACTTTTTCCTATACAGATGAGCAAGGTGCTAACGTCATTCTTTCGCACTCATTGTTTCAAGAAATGCTACAACCTCCAGAGCCATGTATTGCCTCCCTTAGTAAAGACTTGGAAGATATTAAGAAGAGACCTAAGGCTCCTCTGGCATTCGATTACCTTATCTGAATATTGAAGAGTGAAGCGAATTCCGCGTGGACTTCGTCTACAAAAGACACCTTCCTTTGGTCTGGATGATCCAGACTTTATGCGCAAATGGGAGCAAGTACTGAATAAATGCTCCTTGGATTTGCTGTTGTTGATTATAGAGAAAACTACATCTGAAAGAGAGAAGACAAACACGGTAATCCAACAAGTTGAGACGCGCATTAAGATTACAAATCGATCTAGAGACTTTTGATACTATCACCAACAAGATTGCCATCTCTCTTAAATCCTTTCAAAAAGATCTACAAAGTTATAAAATGAAGAAGTATGAGCGAGACACGAAGGATTACGTCGAAGGATCAGTTTATCATTGGGCAGACGAACAAAGACGACTACGTAAACCCCGCCCTGCGCGTCAACGCAACACCAGAAACTGGCCTTCCACTTCCGCCAGTGAATGGGATTCTCCGCAAACCAGTGACGCTGAAAGCCAGCATGGTACTAGAAATTTTTTTCCCAGTGCCAAGCCTCCACGTCTAAACGGACAAGGAGAGGCTCGAGAGGCTCGAGAGGGTCGAGGAGGCAGAAGTCGCAGAACTTATCCAGCAGAACCAACGCTCACCACGCAACCCGAACAGACTGTGATTAACATCTCGGGACTGAATTTAACTGAGGGAGAGACGGAAGTGCTAACTAAAGGTTTATCTTTTTGCCCCACTAATGCTGTTAATCCATTCAAACTTACGGTAGATACTTTTAAATTCTTCCGATCACTCCAGCTTAAACATTTTTTCTCCCCTAAATCGAGTCTATCGAGACCTACTATTGATAACTCTGTGCGATCAACTGTTGACAGCGCAGAGTCACTTAACAGAGAAAATACACCTTTCAGAAAGAAATCTACTTTTGTTCCTTACTCGAATTTGAACCCTTCCATTACTACGTACAAAAGTGTAGTGGAAAATGAGTTTAATAAGATATGTAAAAAAGCACAGCAAAAGAGATCGAATTTGTCACAATCTGAATTAAAGAGCTTGAATGAATTAGAAAAGAGATCAGATATTCTTATTCGCCCTGCCGATAAAGGGGGTTCGATTGTTGTAATGGATATTGAAAAATACAATTTGAGTATCATGTCCCAACTAAATGATAAAGAATGTTATACTCTACTAACTCGTAATCCTCTAGAACATCATAAATTGGAGATTGATCAGATACTGGAGAAGGCATTACAAAGGGATTGGATCACTGAAAAAGAAAAAGACTTTCTGACAGTAAAACATCCTGTTTGTCCCGTTTTTTATGGACTTCCAAAAATACATAAATCTCTGATTGATCCACCACTTAGGCCTATCGTGTCGAAGTATTGGCTGTTTAACTGAACCTTTGTCACATTATCTTGATTTCTTTCTTAAAAAATATGTGTATGAATTACCATCTTACTTAGGGGATACATCTGATATATTGAGACTTTTGGATTTGTTTGAATGCGACCATGACTTCATTTACTTTACTTTACTTTACTTTTACTTTTATTAATCCCCAAGGGGAAATTTTATATGTCACAGCAGCACAAAAAATACAATAATAAATAAACAACAACAACATACACAACAACAACAACAAGTCTTGTTCTCAAATATAAATTTTTCAAGCATTATGACCATGATTATACACAACCATCATCTGTATCATCTTATATAACACTGATTATAAAATCTAATTGCAGTTGGAAAAAAAGATTTTCTAAAACGCTCTTTGTAGCAGCGTGGATAAATTAATCTTGGGCTGTGGGTACTCACAAAGGCTTGAAGTATTTCATTAAGAGGATGACAGTCATGATTAATCATAAGAGAAAGTTTTTCAATCATTTTATCCTGCATTATCTCCTCAACAGTGGGTAACATGCTCCCCACGACAGAGCCTGCCTTCTTTATAAGTTTATTTAACTTATTCTTCTCCTTTTCCAACAGTCCCCCTCCCCAACATGTGATAGAGTACAAAATCACAGATGAGACTACAGAGTCATAGAATGTCTTAAGTAGTACCTGACGTACCCCAAAGGATCTCAGTCGTCTTAACAAATGAATACGACTCTGACCCTTCTTATATACATACATCATATTATCAGACCAGTTGAGCTTGTTGTTCAGATATACACCTAAATACTTGTAAGTTGTTACAATCTCAACTTCTGACTCTCTTACATTTACTGGTACCACTTTCTGAGGAAGTCTACTAAAATCGACCACTATTTCCTTTGTCTTACTAGCATTTAGCTTGAGATCGTTTTTATCACACCAGTCCACAAAGCTCTTTATTAGCTCCCTATATTCACTCTCATCGTGGTGCTTAATACAGCCAACTATTACAGAATCATCTGAAAATTTCTGGAGATGACAAGATTTTGAATTATACTGAAAGTCTGATGTATAAAAAGTGAACAAAAATGGTGCTAAAACCGTTCCTTGAGGGACTCCAGGTCTGCACTTCACTACTTGAGACACACAGTCCTGCATCCTCACATACTGTGGTCTATTAGAGAGATAATCAGTTATCCAATTGACCATACCCTGATGTACTCCAGCATTTTCCATCTTACTTCGTAGTAGTGAAGGCTGAATAGTGTTGAATGCACTAGAGAAATCAAAGAATGTAATTCTAACTGTGCAGTCCGGGGTCTCTAAATGACTTAGAGATTTATGCAAAAGGTAAATAAGTGCATCATCCACTCCAACGCCAGTTTTGTAAGCGAACTGTAATTTATCCTCAGCACCACACAATACTGACTTTATGTGATTTAATACCAATCTTTCAAAAACCTTCATTAACTGTGCTGTTAATGCAATAGGCCTATAGTGCGAGAACTCAGTGGGATTTGTTAATTTAGGTACAGGTACTACACATGATGTCTTCCATAAAACAGGTAATTTTTCTAAACGCAGACTTAAGTTAAAAATATAATGAACCACCCTGCAAATCTGATCAGCACAAGTCTTTAGAACTCTAGAATTAATACCATCTGGACCTGGAGATTTCTTTATCTTAATTCTCCTTAGCCCACTTCTTACTTGTTCAACTGATATCGAAAAACCAGGAACATACTCACAAGTGGGAGAGAATGAGCTTAGAGCTGGAGGTGGATGTGATGAAGAACTCCGTGGTAAACTACTTAATGGAGAATGTTCAAAATCATTAGACCCAACATCGAACCTATTAAAAAATACATTTAATTCATCTGCCCATGTCTGACCACCAGAGGCATTGTATCTCCTTACTTTATTCTCATGTCCTGACATCATATTTAGATCTTTCCAAACCTCTCTAGCGTTCTTTTGTTGTAATTTTTTTGTTCCATTTTTAACTTATAACTCTCTTTCCCCTCTCTAATTTTTACTTTTAGTAACCTCTGTACTCTCTTTTGCTCATCCTTATCACCCGCTAGAAAAGCCCTCTTTTTCTCGTTTAATAATACTTTTAACTCAGCGGTCACCCAAGGTTTGTTATTTGAATAACATTTAATCTTTTTAGTAGGTACTGTGTTATCAACGCAAAAGTTTATATAATCTGTAATACACTCAGTTAAGCTATCAATGTCCTCATCATGTGATTTACACAGAACGTCCCAATCAGTTGTTTCGAAACAATCCATTAATGCTTCATAGACTGGATCAGACCATATCTTAACTGTTCTTATGACTGGCGGTTGCTTCCTCACAACCGGCACATAAACAGACCTAATATAAACAAGGTTGTGGTCCGATCGGCCCAATGGTGGGAGTGGTGAAGATCTATAGGCATCTTTCACATTTGCATAAAAAAGGTCCAAGATTTTATTGTCTCTCGTTTCACAGTCCACATACTGAGTAAATGTGGGGAGAGTATCACGTAGAGATGCTTGGTTAAAATCACCAGAAATAGTAATCAATGATTGGGGATATTTTGACTGTATCCTGGCTGTAGCAGTATTTATATATTCACAAGCATTTGTCACATTGGCCGAAGGGGGGATATACACCGTTATTGCTATCACATAAGAAAATTCTCTTGGCAAATAGTACGGTCTCAGCCCCACCGCAAGTAGTTCAATATCCTTATTGCACAGTTTTTCTTTAATCGTGATATGACCCGGATTGCACCAGCGTTCATTTACAAACAGTGCCAGCCCACCTCCTTTCCGCTTACCCGTCTCCGCGACACACCTGTCTGCTCGCACAAGATGAAAGCAATCCAATTTTGCAATCGCATCCGGCGTTCTCTCACTCAACCAAGTCTCAGTTAGACACATAAAACTGCATTCGCGATACTCCCGTTGCGTCCTTGTTAGTGCCGTGAGCTCCTCCATTTTATTCCCAAGTGACCGGACATTTCCCATGATAATCGCGGGTAAAAATGGTTTGTGTCGTCTTTTTTTCAATCTCTGCTTTACTCCAGCTCTACACCCCCTTCTCCTCTTCCTTAATTCCACAGGAATCTCCCTTCTAGGTAAAGATGACATCGCTGTGTGCTGAAGTGCCAATAGTTGTTGTCTTGAATAAATAATGGAGCAAAAGTTTGGTGCTCCCGATACAGTCTCAAAAGTTCCAATTAAGAACGCCAGAATAAAAACAATCATAATCCAATGCTTCTTGATACTCTCGAAGTTGGGACCACACATAAAAACATTCCTCAGACATCGATAAAAAGAATTAAAAAGATAATAAAGATAAAAAAAGTTTAAAACATTCAGAGCTGCTGCGACAGGCTGCCACATGCACGGTGCCATCTTGCATCTTCATGCTGGTAACCTGTGACGTGCAAAGTTTGTACACATGTATTCCTCACAAAGCAGGGACTGAGGCGTTGTTACATTTCTTTGCAAGACGGGCCACTGATGTAGTCCCTCCCAACGAATTTTTACTGACATTGTCGGAAGTTGTTTTAACAAATAACTATTTCCAATATGCAGGTGACTATTACCTGCAGAAGCGTGGGGTCAGTATGGGTAGCTGTTTTGCACCGTCGTACGCATGCTTCGTAATGGGTTTATGGGAAGCAAAATGTATTGATAACTCTGTGAACAACTTATTTCTCCCTAAAATTCTGCTTTGGAAAAGGTATATTGATGATGTTTTTTTTATTTGGAGGGGGACTTCGGTTGAATTGGATGCATTTATGGCTTATATTAACTCTACAACACCTTTTCTGAGATTTACAGTAGATCATTCCACAGATAGTATTAACTTTCTGGATCTAACTATCTATAAAAATTCTCAAGGAGGTTTAGAGACATCGATTTATCGTAAACCTCTTAGTAGGAATACTCTTCTCAGAGCTGATAGCCACCATCCTAAACAACTGATTAAGAATATTCCTATTGGCCAATTTTTACGTCTTAGAAGGAATTGTAGCAGTGATGCCGAATTTGAGCGCGGGTCATTAGAAATGACAGAGCGCTTCCGTAACAGGGGATATTCTGCAAGTGATATCTCTGCAGCCTATGAACGAGCTAGACTAACGCAACGTCCACATCTTTTAGTTAAAACCAAACGTGATTCAGTGCAAAGACTCTGTTTTTCCACAGAGTTCTCCCATATTGGCGGAGAAATAAAACATGCCATTAAGAAACAATGGCACATTCTGCAGAGTGATCCAGCCCTTAAAGTTATATGCGCAGAACCGCCACGTATAAATTTTAAGGGTCCTCGCTCACTGAGAGATAGGTTGGTTCACACGACCATGAGCCCTCCACCAAAACCTACGTGGTTACCGACTCCTCCCTTAGGTTTTTACAGATGTGGGCACTGCACCCATTGCTCTAACTCAACTGATACAAAGCAATTTTTCCACCCTCATTCAGGTAAAAAATATAAGATCAACTCTTTCATCAATTGTAACACCACTCACGTGATTTATATGCTGAAATGTCCATGTGGATTGTTGTACGTAGGTCAGACTAAACGCCCCCTCAAATTACGCATTGCAGAACACAAAGCAGCTATTCGTAACAGAAATATGGACTATGCAATTGCGAGGCACTATGTACAAGCTAATCATGGTTCGAATGCGTCTTTAAAATTTTGGGGTATTGAAAAAATTCTACCCTCCCAGCGAGGAGGTGACATAGTGAAGTCCCTATTACAACGGGAGTCCTTTTGGATTTTTACTCTTAACACAGTGGAACCAAATGGCCTTAATGAGGAACTGAGCCTTTTGTGTTTTTGTATAATTTCAGGTTTCTTCTATATTTTCCTTTTTTTTAATTTTTTTATAATTTATTTATTTATTGAATTTTTTTATGTATGTTTATGTATATGTATTTCTTTTTATGTTTTTTTTTTTTTTTTTTTTTTTTCTATTAGACTTGAGTGCTTGTTTAAGATTGGATCATTGTTGTACCACACCCACTTAGGCCTGTGGCCAATACCCTGAACTTTGACTCTTTAAATTCTGTATATTGTTGCCATTGACTGTTTGATTCTGAAGAAGATGCAGGTGCGTCGAAACGCTGGTCATTTTACACTAATAAATTTATTCAATCGTTCTGTGCTCCGGTCCTGCTCCTTGGTCTTTCAGACCCTGGGTCCTTTTTCTCACTATGTAGGTGAGGTTGAATTGCGTTCCACAGCTTTGGGCCTTGGACGGCAAATGACCGACCTCCAAACTTTTTATATTTGAATTTAGGAATCACCAAAGAGGTGTGTTCAGAGGAGCGCAGGGTTCTGACTGGTTGATAGACCGTTAATAGTTCTGTGAGGTAGGCCGGGGCCATACCATTGATGGCCTTGAACACGAAAAGCAGGACCTTATACTCCAGCCAAAACCGCACCGGAAGCCAGTGGAGTGAATGGAGGACTGGGGTGATATGTGAGCGTTTGGAAGCATTACAAAGGAGACGTGCTGCTGCGTTTTGTACCAGTTGAAGCCTATTGAGGAGGGACTGATTAAGTCCAATGTAAAGGACATTGCAATAGTCTATCCTCGAGCTGATAAAGGCATGAATGGCCTTTTCAAGGTCAGCTCTGGACAAAAATCGTTTGACCTTACTCAGGAGCCTTAACTGGTAAAAGCTCGCCTTCACGACTGCACTGATCTGTACATCGTACTGCATACTCTTGTCTAAAATAACACCCAAGTTACGCACATTGGGTGCAAACTGAGGTGTTAGAGGACCGAAACTGAGAGACCCATTGGGTGAGTCCGGGTTGAACAGGATGTACTCAGTCTTTCCTTCGTTCAGATGAAGGAAATTCTGGGAAAGCCACTGTTTGATGTCCTGAAGACAGTTATGGAGTGGATCCAGTGCAGAACGATTACTCAGAATCACAGGGAGGTAAATCTGGAGGTCGTCAGCATAGAAGTGGAAATTAACATTGTGACTGGAGATGAGTTGACCAAGTGGCAACATATACAAAGAAAACAGAATCGGACCGAGAATGGATCCTTGAGGCACACCGGAGGACAGAGGAGCAGGTGAGGAGGAAAAGTCATTACTGAAGCATTACTGAAAAGGTTCTGTTAGTGAGATATGAAGAAAACCAATTAAGCACTGCGCCCTGCAGACCAACAACATGTTGAAGACAGGAGATGAGAATGGCATGATCCACAGTGTCAAATGCAGAGGTCAGGTCCAGTAACACCATAACCACAAAGCTTTTACAGTCCAGGGCTCCAAGAATGTCATTATGGACCCTCAGTAGTGCCGATTCGGTGCTATGTCTAGATCAGAGGTGGACAGTAACGAAGTACATTTACTTGAGTACTGTACTTAAGTACACTTTTTGAGTATCTGTACTTTACTTGAGTATTATTTTTGCTGGAAACTTTTTACTTTACTTCACTACATTTGAAAGACAAATATCGTACTTTTTACTCCACTACATTTCTGTCAAGGTCCTTGAGTAGAAAGTACTAACGTCAGTCAGTGGATGATTTTTTTAATCTCTAAAACGTGATTGTTTTTTTGCAGGTGACAGACAGTAATCACTCTTGTAGGGTCACGTGTTGCGAAGTCCGGCAATTTTTCATCATTTTCTTTAAACACTAATGAACTGGTGGCAAAATGGATAAAGACAGATCCTCGGCGCAGTGCGCGCATCCATGGCAAATAGGTCTTTCTGTTTTGCTGTTTGTTAAAACAGTATTGCTGTTGGGTAGTTATACAGCTATGGTTGTGTAGCTGGCTTTTAACCCTCTGGAGTCGAGAAACGCGCCGGCGCGTTTTGCGGTATTTTTTTCACATAGCAGCAAAATAGACTTAAAATACTCCGTCACCTTTGGTCATACACACTTAAGAAATATGAAAAAATAAACTATTAAATGTCTACTTTTTTATGGGTCCACTTACAATCGAAATAAAATATTGTGCTTTTGTAAAATAAAGAAAATAAACAGGGTGTGCTTTCTGCCTCTCCGTCTCAGTGAACTTTTTTTCTAGAGCACGTCTCTAAACGTAAACAAAACTCCGCAAATACTAGTCACACAGGCATGATCAATATATCTTTATAATCATTTAAGTGTGTACTTTTAAATTATCTAATTCAAAACTAAAACAAATATTCTGTGTTTATGTAATCTATATAAAAAGAGAGAGATGCCAGGCGTTCTCATTTCAGCTAATTATCTTTTAATGTGACCACGCCCACAGAGAGCGCGCGCTATAGAAACGCAAATGATCTGAAACTTGCCAACGCCCACACGAGCTCGATAAAACACCAAGTTCAGATTAATGTACCGGTAGTCTGTGTCGTTTTTCGAGGCTGTGAGGAGTAATTCTGGATAATTTACCTCAGTGCTGGATTAATTTCACTTCGAGGAGCCATGGATCCAGCGAGGATCATAGTAAGTTTTTTATTCTTTGTTCTTATCGCGAATACTGTTTTAAAATGAATCGCGTGTCTTTCTCTGTGTGATGAATGAACGGAATTCGCACTGTTGTTGTTACAGACGAAATATGAAAGACAACATTTAGTTGACTAGTTTGGGATAGATTATAAAGATTTTTACTCTAAAATAGACATCAAATAAGCTTTAGTTAACCAGTTTCTGCTCATATGTTAAATATATAACGTTAGAATGTTTTGTCAAAAATAAGCTCATAATCTAAGATGTTATTATAGTGTTTGTTCCAATGTAGACTATATCAAACTAATGAATCCTTAACTTTGAAATATGAATGATAAAATCCAGGCTATAGGCCTACTTAAAAAAAAAAAAAAAAAAGACAAGATAGATGTAAAAAAAAAATCTTAATATTATTGTTTTTTATTAGTGACACATTTGAGGAGATTCCAAAACTTTCTGAAAATACAGTATGAGAATTAACTGCATACTAGAAATGTTTACCTTGGAAATTATACAATTTGAATGTATAAAAAAATTTGTGAAAAAATACCTTTTTTTCCTCTCTGAGAACTCTAACTTTCTAACTCTAACTAATTCTGTATTTTTTTTTTTTAAGTAGGCCTATAGCCTGGATTTTATCATTCATATTTCAAAGTTAAGGATTCATTAGTTTGATATAGTCTACATTGGAACAAACACTATAATAACATATTAGATTATGAGCTTATTTTTGACAAAACATTCTAACGTTATATATTTAACATATGAGCAGAAACTGGTTAACTAAAGCTTATTTGATGTCTATTTTAGAGTAAAAATCTTTATAATCTATCCCAAACTAGTCAACTAAATGTTGTCTTTCATATTTCGTCTGTAACAACAACAGTGCGAATTCCGTTCATTCATCACACAGAGAGAGACACGCGATTCATTTTAAAACAGTATTCGCGATTAGAACAAAGAATAAACTTACTATGATCCTGGATCCATGGCTCCTCGAAGTGAAATTAATCCAGCACTGAGGTAAATTATCCAGAATTATTCCTCAAAGCCTCGAAAAACGACACAGACTACCGGTACATTAATCTGAACTTGGTGTTTTATCGAGCTCGTGTGGGCGTTGGCAAGTTTCAGATCATTTGCGTTTCTATAGCGCGCGCTCTCTGTGGGCGTGGTCACATTAAAAGATAATTAGCTGAAATGAGAACGCCTGGCATCTCTCTCTTTTTATATAGATTACATAAACACAGAATTTTTGTTTTAGTTTTGAATTAGATAATTTAAAAGTACACACTTAAATGATTATAAAGATATATTGATCATGCCTGTGTGACTAGTATTTGCGGAGTTTTGTTTATGTTTAGTGACGTGCTCTAGAAAAAAAGTTCACGGAGACGGAGAGGCAGAAGGCACACCCTGTTTATTTTCTTTATTTTACAAAAGCACAATATTTTATTTCGATTGTAAGTGGACCCATAAAAAAGTAGACATTTAATAGTTTATTTTTTCATATTTCTTAAGTGTGTATGACCAAAGGTGACGGAGTATTTTAAGTCTATTTTGCTGCTATGTGAAAAAAATCGCGCAAAACGCGCCGGCGCGTTTCTCGACTCCAGAGGGTTAAAGAAAAGGACCGTGTGTGGCTAAGGAATTTCCCCCAATCTAGTGCCCAACACCATTTCAGTGCAAAACTTGCACAACGATGGAAGGGTCCTTATCGGATAATCAAGCAACAGGGACCAATAAATTATCAAGTGGCATTGGAGTCCTCTGGGGAAGCTGTGCGTAACGTGCATGTGAGTAATTTAAAAGCATGTTTCCCCACAGCCGAGGAGTTGGAAAGTCAGGAGAGGAAAAGACTCCTTGAAATATTCCAAGAATCGTCAGAAGAAGATGAAGAGTTCTTGGGATTTTAAGTCACACTTTCTATCCTACAACCTTGGGTTGTTTTCTCCAGGGGGGGAGAGTGTAGCGGTGCGGAAAAAAACGTAAGTTGCGTGACTGGAGGGAGGAGGGAAATCAATTATCCCGTAAGTGAGGAAACGAGTATATAAGGTGGAGTTGTAAGAGGAAGAAAAAAAAAAGAAGGAACGGGTTACCTGAGACGAATCCACAGTCAGTGAGACGCGAAACACGAGACGCTGTCTTTGGGCTGTGCGTGGATCCAGAGTGAGCGTGAGTTGCCTAGCGATTGGCACTAAGGGTGCGCTGCACCTCTGGACACCGGCTGCACAGCGAAGCTTGTCGACTTTGAGGCTGACGAGTGAGCAAGTTCTCCAGGTTAATCCCTGTTTTTACCCTCACTTCGAAAACTTTCCTTCCTGCCATTATCGGCCAACGCCCTTACACACACACACACACACACACGCCTGCACGCACCCGCATGCACCGTCTTCAAGCCAACCAAACATTCACGCAACCACTTTCACCACGTATTTCGTGTCTGTTTAATACATTTGAAAAACATTTGACAAGATTAAGCTTGTCTGGCGCCCAAACGAAATGTAAATCAACAAGTGAAAGATGTATAAAAAAAACAATTAGTTCGGGCGCCAGACAAGCTTAACCCCCTGGGGTCGGCGGTCTCGCCGGCGATACCAGCTCACTTTTTTTCTTAGCAGTGCAAAAGAGACTCAAAATACTCTGTTGATTTTGATCTAACATTTAAGTGTTATACATCATTCAAAACTGTTAAATGTCTTCTTTTATTTGTGTACACACATAATAAAAACAAAATGTTGTGTTTTTCGTAAAATAAATCAAATAAACATGATGCGCGTTCTGTCGTCTCTCTCAATGTGAAGCTCATTCTAAAACGCGACAGAACATGATCTGTAATTTAGCTAATGTTTGTCACACAAACTTGAAACGTATGTCTTTACAACGCTTAGAGTCTCTATTTTTAAATGATGTAAATTATATAAAAAACAAATATTCTATGTTTAAGCAATCCGTATGAAAGCAGCAACATATACAGTTTCTCAAATGGGCCTCATTAGCGTTAATGTGACCACGCCCATGCGAAACAGCTGTTCGCATACTAATGAGCCACGTGGAGGAACACGATCAACTCCCTCAACACAAAGAATCAGATTCAGCGACTTCAGTCCTACTCTGCTTTTCTTGAGTGGGGAATGCTGTGTTTGTGCTGTGCCCTTGGATTTACCTCAGAAGAGTTAGAAGAACACGATTTGATTATGAGATTTTTAAGGTAAGACATGTTATTGTTAGTAGCATGTTAGCAGCAGCATGTTATTGTTGCATAAACTTTACATTGTAGCTACTAGTTAAACTGGTGCCAGACTAAAATGTACATTATAAAATGTGATTGGAGTTAAAAACATGTCTAAAGTCTAATGCTAAATTTATATACATGTAGCCTATGACACAATGACATCGCATTCAGTAAATGTTTGCACGTGCTGAGTTAAGAGTCACGCGCTGTGGGTTTGAAAAGACAAATCAAACATTAGGCTTCATGTTTTTACTCCAACATTTCATAGTCAGCAGTCCGTCAGCATTGTCCGTCAGCATTTCAGCAGTCCTGCTGACATTCACATGAGTGTAGATGAACATGGTAAAAAATCAAACACTTTGGAGATGACCGGTATGTAGCCTACTATGCTACTATGCCTACACACACACACACACACACGCCTGCACGCACCCGCATGCACCGTCTTCAAGCCAACCAAACATTCACGCAACCACTTTCACCACGTATTTCGTGTCTGTATAATACATTTGAAAAACATTTGACAAGATTAAGCTTGTCTGGCGCCCAAACAAAATGTAAATCAACAAGTGAAAGATGTATGTATAAAAAAAACAATTAGTTCGGGCGCCAGACAAGCTTAATCTTGTCAAATGTTTTTCCTCAGAATAGATCTTTAAGCCACCGTTTACGAATAAACATGAATCAGAATCACACAAATGAAGTTCAGTTTACAGTTATATTTTCATAATTTTCAAAGAAGTCAGTCCAAAAGCTCAGTTTTACCATAAGCAAAGAATCAAAACAAACTCAACACACCCCAAATAACTTTGGTAAAGTTCAAAATCCTACAGTCTTTACACCACTGTTTTTGAATTGGAAAAATAAGTAAAAAATTAAAAACAAAAAATAAAATACATTAAATCAAACTAGCAATGAAACCAACCGTTTAAACATAACGAAACACTTCACTGTATTATACAGACACGAAATACGTGGTGAAAGTGGTTGCGTGAATGTTTGGTTGGCTTGAAGACGGTGCATGCGGGTGCGTGCAGGCGTGTGTGTGTGTGTGTGTGTGTAAGGGCGTTGGCCGATAATGGCAGGAAGGAAAGTTTTCGAAGTGAGGGTAAAAACAGGGATTAACCTGGAGAACTTGCTCACTCGTCAGCCTCAAAGTCGACAAGCTTCGCTGTGCAGCCGGTGTCCAGAGGTGCAGTGCACCCTTAGTGCCAATTGCTAGGCAACTCACGCTCACTCTGGAGAACTTGCTCACTCGTCAGCCTCAAAGTCGACAAGCTTCGCTGTGCAGCCGGTGTCCAGAGGTGGGCTCACTCTGGATCCACGCACAGCCCAAACACAGCGTCTCGCGTTTCGCGTCTCACTGACTGTGGATTCGTCTCAGGTAACCCGTTCCTTTTTTTTTTCTTCCTCTTACAACTCCACCTTATATACTCGTTTCCTCACTTCCGGATAATTGATTTCCCTCCTCCCTCCAGTCACGCAACTTACGTTTTTTTCCGCACCGCCACAAGGTCACCTGATGGAGTTTTTCGGTATTTTTATAGCACTTTATACAATATAGATTGTTTCAAAGCAGATTTACAGGGATAAAAGGAAAATGATGATTCAATAATGCAATTTAGCTGAATAATGTAATAACAGAATTCAATTTAGCTGTAAAGCAGCTCTAAAAAGAAAAATAGTAAACAGTCATTAGACAGTTCAAATCAGTTCAGTGTTTATTTCGTTTGGTTCAGTATAATAGTGTAGTTCATCAACTATGAAATGAGTTCAATATAGCTATAAAGCAGTTCTGGAAAAAACAGGGATGTTATCATTCAGCTCAGTTCAGTTCTCATAGAATAGAGTCTATATGTTTACGTGTTGTTAAAGGTTGTATCAGTGATTTCAGGCCCCCCAAAAAATGATCACATTCATCTAACAGAGACGCAGTTTTTTGACGGCATGCTTATGGGGCGGGCAGCTAGCGGATCGTTAGGAAAGATTAGATGAATGTGATAATTTTTTGGGGGGGGGGGGGGCAGAAATCACTGATACAACCTTTAAGTTTAATTCTACTTTTTTATTTTAGTTCTTAATTCAAAATTTTTCCTAACATAAATTGTATTATTCTGGTATGAATTCATGTCTATTAGTGTATTAACTGTGTAACCCATCTAAAATTCTCTTGCAGGCTATCAAGACACGGTTTAGCTCCATCCTTGACAGCGATGAAGTTTTGATTGCTGCGGTAACCCTGCCAAAATTCAAGCTGCGGTGGCTGAGGGATGAAACAAGAAAAGACAACATCAAGATGATTCTGGCAGCACAGTATCGTGCTCTCACCATTGAGATACCACAGAAAGAGCCACTGCAGTCTCCTGAAAGCAGAGACCATGAAAATGACTTCTTTGCATTTCCTGAAGAGGAGAATCAACATTGACGACCAAGCAATTACTGTGGACGTGG
Source organism: Semotilus atromaculatus (assembly GCA_031834385.1). Lineage (NCBI taxonomy): Eukaryota > Metazoa > Chordata > Actinopteri > Cypriniformes > Leuciscidae > Semotilus > Semotilus atromaculatus. The sequence continues at coordinate 64,834 of JAULUF010000044.1, read as the reverse complement.
AGATATGTGAATACCTGAAATCAGCTAATATGGGAAATTTACATGATTTCCCCAGGATTTTGAAGATCTTCTTAAAAGCCAACACAGCTAACCTTCCAGTGCACCAGTTGAGAGGCTGTTTAGTATTGGAAGTCTCATCCTCACCCCAAAAAGGAATCGTCTCACAGACCAGCGTTTTGAGAAACTACTCCTGCTGCGCTACAATCGTTACTTTGAAAATAAAACCCAGATGAAATAGTGACCTCTTATTAAGATGATACTTTAACATTACATTGACAATACATTTTTTGCATTGTATTACAGACGTGATCTGGACTTTTTTTTTTTGCATAAAATAATTTTGTTTTGAGGACACTTAATAGAAAGCTGACAGATCTGTTTAATTGGTGATGTTTGTTCATAAGTATCATCTTATCGTTCTCTAATAAGTTAATGAAACCGTCTCACAGACCTTCGTTTTGAGAAACTACTCCTGCTGCGCTACAATAGTTACTTTGAAAATAAAACCCAGATGAAGTAGTGAACTCTTATTAAGATAATACTCTAATATTACATTGACAATACATTTTTTTTACATTGTATTGCAGAAGTGATCTGACTTTGTGCATAAAATAATTTTGTTTTGAGGACACTTAATAGAAAGCTGACAGATCTGTTTAATTGGTGATGTTGTTCGTTCTCAAGTATCATCTTATTGTCCTCTAATAAGTTAATAAAACATTTTAAATGTTTGAGATATGTCTTTTACCCTAATATAACTTATTTCATAATGGCAATTTGCTAGTATTACACTCCTTATTATTACAATGGATAGTGAATTCACTTTATATAGTCTACCCACACAAAAAGTACAAAAGTAAAAAACACATTACTTTCCATAATCTGTAATGTTTATTGATATTTTATATAGCATGCATAGCTCTGGGATCAGGACGTTCTCAGAATATAATATTATTCTATATTATTATTCAATATATATATGTGTTTTTAAAAGAACATTAAGGTGCTTAAATAGGCTGTTGTTGAATATATTACTGCTTTAAACACTAGTACAATAACTTCTCAGTCGAAAAAACACCTGTAAGACCTGAGAGAGATCAAGCCTCTGCCAGGCAAGAAAAAGAAACTCAAAAGTAACGCAAAAGTAATGTAACACATTACTTTCCATAAAAGTAACTAAGTAATGCAATTAGTTACTTTTTTGGGGAGTAACTAAATATTGTAATGCATTACTTTTAAAAGTAACTTTACCCAACACTGCCGGTGATTCTCCGGCGATGCGCCGACCAAGACAAACGACCCACTTTCGCCCCACTCCTAAAAAAGCTGTGCTGTGCACGGAGAATTAAACTTCCGCTTCCTGTAGGAGCAACCTCCGCCAGCTCGCACTTGACACACGCTGACCGGGCCAACCACACAAACAATTCGTCAACCCAAGCTGCTTATATCTACTTCCTAGTTCCAACCACACCCTATAGCACCTGTGTGAAAGACTAAGCAAACGAGGTTAGCCTGCAACAAACTCCCTCTGTAGGAAGGGAGGAGGTATAGATAGCCTACCTAGGTGTCTCGATCCTAACAAAAACAATCTGGTTACACATGCATTGTTTTTGTCTTGGTGTAGTCCGTCAATTTGTCAATCTTTGGTTTGACCCTCATTATGCTAACAAGAACTTCCACTTGACGCCTCGCCAGTTGAATGATCTAGACCAGGGGTTTTCAAATTGGGTGAATGTGAGCCTCCCCTTACAGTAAGTAAGGACAGCTGAGCCCCCCTTGCCCAAAATCCCGTCCGCCGGCCCTAACCCACACACGCCTCTGCAGTAAATGCCATAATTTGTGTGTTCCAGGCAATGATGAGTTTCAATAAAAACTGATAAAATGTAAATATTTTTTAATATTGTATTTGAAGACATTTTATTTCCACAACTTTAAAAAAAAAGTGCATTCATAAACGATTCTTTGCAACAGCAAATCATTTCCAACTTCATTAAGGCCTAATTGAGGCTACTTTTAAAATCACTGAACATCAGTAGGCCTAACCACAAGTCAACAAAACATGCTTAACATGTGTAATGCAATGAGTAGCAATGTTTTGCCGATGTATGGGGTTTGCCTGCCTTCGTTAATCGTAGTGCGACACGATAAGATGCATTATAAATTAAATGTAGAGGATTAATCTATAATCATGCTTTAGTCAAGAGCAGGGAGTAATTTGATCTGTTTCCTTTGTTCTTTGGTTAACTTATGGTGCGTTCCAGGCAGGTTTTTGAGCACGTAAATCACGACTTCAAACCACGACTCATGACTTGGTAGCGTTCCAGGCATGGTGGATGTAAGGCCGTCTATTGGTCCAATGGGGGTTTCCAATAATACGGGGAAGGTATCTGCGTATTTCTTGCCTTTCCTTTCATGCAACACAACAAGATTAAATGGAACACATTTTCTCATGTGTATTACTCGTTATTTCATCTGACTCCATAAAATCATAAAGGTTTTAATGATATCCGTGCACCATTAAAACGTTAGCGAATGTTTGATTATTCTTTTAAACCCTGATTTTAGTTTATCCGTTCAGATCAGGAAGCTATATCGCTCTGCAGTCCTTCTCTCAAGGCCGCACGACACACCCCCGTCAGTTCCAATAACCAATTCAGAGGTAATTTGATTAAATATCTGGGATCTGCCGTATTCACATGTACAGTCAGAGATATATATATATAAGTCCCCTTAAACGCCTCCTCTAGAAATTAAATCAATGTGTTACTTTAGTAGGGACGATTGACCACCATAAAAGAAAACAGTTCATCAACTCAACTTATCTTAAAATAGCTTCAGGTCAAGCCCGTGGTCGGAACCACGCACGTTTATCTAAAGTAATCACTGACTCAAAACAGTGGATATGGACACACCCAAACCTAGTTTGATGAAAACAGCGTCTGCTGTTTCTAGTCGGAAATAACTTGTCCCCTCGTTCAAGTACACTTAAAATGGTATCGGATATTAGCCGTCGCTAAATCTGACGCGAAAGATGTGGAAATATACGAATCCAATAATCTAGGGAAAAAAACAGTCTTTCAGAGTCATTCAGAATAAAATCAAACGTTTACAATTTATTGATCAGGTAATGAAGCAATAATTCGAAATCCAATTCAAAAGGATAAAATCATCAGTTAAGCATATCATAACAATAATTCAGAAATCACGGAATTTGTAGAAATTATTACCTGTCAACAAAATTACGCACAGCGATCAATTGTGCAGGCAGTCAACCTACAGACTCCCCGAACCTTTTTGCACCTTTTCCTTATAAACCCAGATAATTAAATTCTGACCAAATGGTGGTGTCTGTCATTATAATTAGATTTTGGTTATCTATTCACGCTGTGAATAGCAGGAGGTAGTTTGAATCAGGCACCTGGGGAATCTTTTAAGGGACACATCACTTTTCTCATATTTCATAACTTCTTCTAGCTTTTCATTATAGTTGGGAGAATGAGAACATTTTACCAGGCGCACTGTGACACTTTAAAGGACACCAAACATGAATAATTACATTTTGTACACACATAACATTGCATAAGTTTTCAGTGTATTTCAGGTGAGGAGGAGGAGCTAGTGTGGTTGAAGTGTGAACTGCACTGTGTGCTGCGTCTCCGAAGTTCCTGTTACATATGCAAGAGGGGCACCAGCCTTACAGCGGACCTTACGGGGCTTATGCGCATTTGATAAAAGCATGAGATCAAGCTAGCTAAACATTTTATGTCAATTTTGCTATTCTGAGAAATTGTACGTTAAATTTTTTTTTTTTCATAAGCATGATCAATGCTGTCAATGCTGTCCAGTTCAGGTTTACATCACCTTAACATTTCCATGCGGCAATACACTTTCACGACATACTTATTGTTTCAGTCACATAACATTGTAATACATAATCGTGTGTGTATTATTATCATTATTATTATAATATTATTAATTTGACTGCAACATTATATTGTCCTAAAGTGTATTCTCACCATGTACCGCCTGCAGAAACACTGCATCTGTAGGGGCTGCCATTGTTGTTTTGTATGTTTTCGCGGGCTATGTGACGTCAGAACTCGTAACTGGGAGTACATCGATCTAATATGAGTTCACGGGTGGGAAGTCACGGGTTTGACTGCCATTCCAGTGCACTTTCACGGGTATAAGGTTGGAAAAACACGGGATACAGGTTGCCTTGAACGTGGCATCAACTGACAGAGAGAATGAGTGGCTGCTATCACTTTAAGATCTGCCGCTGCTGACAGGATCTCACGCGTCTCATTCTACTCTTTACTTACATTTAAGATTAATTCAGATTTAACTAATTTAACCCTTCGGAGTCTTGGGCTATTTTGGCCGTTTTTGAGTACTTTTTATTTATTTTATTTTGCAACATAAACAAATGTTTACCATACCAATATTTGGTATCATTGTTTTCAGCACAACATTTTTCGCGTGTTTGCTCAGTTGGCTCCTCCTCCACTCCATAAAATGTGCAGTCTGAAGAGCAGAATCAGCAGATTCACACATTTTTCTCCGTTTTGTTTTATGACAAAAACCGACGAAGTTATTAGAATAAATGCAACGCCTGTCGCATCCCATCTTGCGTTCTTTTACGAATGCGTCAATATTTTCAATATTTTTTTATATAAAGTTTAAATAATCATATCTCCGGTTTTACTTGGTCTATCAACACAAAACAAAAAGTAGAATAGAGTTTCAAGCCAGCACTTTCTACAGAAGTGGACGGCAGCGCTCAACGTGACTTTGTTTTCATGCTTCGACGTCTTAAACTGGTCATGTAACTTGATCACGCCGGCGTGATCGGCGACTCGGAAGAGTTAAGACTGTTCTTGTGAGGATACTCGACAAAAAGCATATTTTGGCATAAATGTGTGTTATTGTTCGTTCAAGCGCGAAAGAGAACTTGATACTTGCACGAGTCTTTCTGCGTGTATGTGTGTGTGTCAGGAGGACATTCACTGACAGCGCATTATCTTTTGTCTTGTCGTGCATAAATATTTTAACATTTTAAAGCTGGACAAAAATGAATCGCATGCATTAACGTTGACAGCACTACTTGTCATACATTGCTGACAGAATATGCTGCGGTTTAAAGTGGACTTTAAAAATCATAACAAACAAATTTGAAAGTGGGGGGACTCAAACGGGATTTTGAAAAGCATAGGAAATTACGCCTGTGGGTAGGACATCATCCTCTTTGGCGCCCCCCAGGGGAGGCGCGCCCCACCTATTGAAAACCGCTGACCTAGACAAAGGTTTGTGTAAAATTCAGCCACCAAATGAAATTAGAAGAAATCCTAGGCGCTTAACCCTCAGGTGCTCTTCGGTCATTTCTGACCAAAAAAGTTTCTGTTTTGAAATTTTAAAAATCATAGCTTCATCGGAATGTTACGAAACTTGGTGACTTTTATGGCATTAGGTATGTGAACACAAAAAAATATTGAGGTCATGATCCGAGCAGGCTAAGTGGTCGTAAAAAAAAATAGTAAAAAACATCAAGAGGTCAAAACAGACACACTCACCCCCACACATACAAACACACTTTTTATACACATACCCAGCAAACACAAAACGTTGGCACAACGTAACCAACCTTCTAACAACGTTTTAACAACGTGGCCAAAAGGTTGCTATAACTGCGTTGTATGGTGAAGGTTGTTACGGCGTTGTCACAATGGTGACATTAAACCAGCGTTCAGGGCCATTGCTTATGGTTGTGCCGAGGGTGTCTGGACAACCACTGGACAACATATGTACTCGTCACTGCCCTGAAGCGCGAAAATCAGCCTTTTAAATTTCAACCAACAGCTGGGCCGTCTCATTCACCATCAAGCAAGGATACGTGAGAATTGATTTCAGCACTCCTTGAACAGGCAGCGGCTTTAAAGCGTTGCACGTTTTTTTCCTTCTTCTGTTTTTGGAAGCTGTTTGTAAAAATGTTTGTAACCGCTCGCACACCTCCTGTTTATTTTTCATTTGATTTGTCGTCTCATTCGTTTCTTTGCTAGATTTTATCATGTCTGCTCATGCTAGTTAACATTAGTCACTCCCTGTATATAGGCTAGCTAGCCTATAATATGTTTTCTCACAAATGTATGACTTTTGTTTTGGAAGTGCAATTTGATTACCATATGCTTAATAAAGTTGAATTAGCTAACCTTCTATGTCGTTTTTACTCTTCAAAGTGTACACTTGCAGGTGGTGATTATTAATTTGTTAGCTTAAATAATGATAAACAATATTTAAAAAGTATAAAATTATCTAATATATGACTAATTAAAAATTAACCACAAAACATATCATGCTAAATGAGGGATATCTATATCTAGCATATTAAAAAATGTAATTGTCAGAACGTCGTCTCTCAGTTGCTGAATGTCGCGCAACAACGTTGCTACAGCCCGGCCGCGTCTTTCAATTCTACGTTGTTACAATGTTGCGAGCACGTAGACAGCGACGTTGCCCTAGCAGAAATGCAACGTGCCACAGACGTTGCCACAACGTAAATGTGTTTACTGGGTACACACCAATGAATTGTGACAGACCATAGAAATGAATGGGAAATTGACACACAAATTCTCTACAAATCGGCCACAATGCAGAAAAATAAACATCAATAGTGAAAAACATAACATAATTAATTATTATAATTAATATATATATATATATATATATATATATATATATATATATATATATATAGACTTCCGGTTATGACGTGCAGCTGAACAGTCGCACGAGTAAAGCTCGCAACATACTCACAGAAAATACTAGAAAGACCACCTTATCTCATATAAAAGTTTTTGGAAATCACTTATAAGTTCGGCGGGACGAAATGCCACCAAAAGCCATCAAATCTGGGCACCACTCGAAGCCATCTGCTCAGTTGGAGGAGGAAAACGTGGAGCTAGCAAGTAAAAAGCAAACTGAGGCACAGGTTGTAACGTCACTTAATACGGCTACAAACGATGACATCCTCAGCGCAATCCAGTCTTTGAAAGCTGACTTTACGAAACAATCCTCTGACATGCTCGATGCTATAAATGGCATAAAATCAGACTTACTGTCACAGTCCCAACGAATAGGCGAGGCAGAATAGAGAATCGCACAAACCGAAGAGGACGTCTCAACCCTTCAACACAAAGTTAAAAAACTTGAAGAAACGACCCCAGATAGCACAAGTCTATTTGATGTGATTTTTACATCTGGAAGACGTATTTTTAAGAGTGTTTGCTCATCTGCAATACGTCTATAGGACGTTTCCTGTCAGATGTCAAATAGACGTTTAGAAGATGTCAGTTTAACATGCATTCTAAATCATTACATCTTAAAGACATCTTCTAAACGTCTATTTGACATCAGGATTACCTTGACGCTGAGAGAGAACGGCGCCCAAGCCCGTATTGGAGGCGTCTACTTCGACCACGAATGGCAGTTCAGGATTGGGATGATGCAGGATCGGAGCTGTGGTGAAGTGACGCTTGAGTTGGTAGAAGGCTTGCGTAGCGCTCTCGTTCCAGGGGAGCCGAGTGGTTCCTTTCCGCACCAGAGCTGTCAGAGGTCCTGCCACTGAGCTGAATCCCCGAATGAACCGCCGGTAAAAGTTAGCAAACCCCAGGAAGCGCTGCAGTTCCTTGAGAGTAGTAGGTTGGGGCCAGTCCACCACTGCCTGACTTTGCCCTCATCCATGGCCACGCCCTCGGGGCTGATCACGTAGCCCAGGAAAGCAGTTGCGGTTTGATGGAAGTCACATTTTTCAAACTTGGCATAAAGCTGGAACTGAATGAGTCTTTGAAGTACGGCTCGTACGTGCTGTACATGGTCCTCAAAGGTATCTGAGTAAACCAGAATATCATCGATGTAACGACCACGCAGCGCTGAAGCATGTCTCGGAATACGTCGTTGATGAAGGACTGGAAAACAGCTGGACTATTAGAAAGCCCGAAGGACGTAACTCACCATCCTTTTTCTTGACAAAGAAGAAGCCAGCTGACATAGGAGAGGTGGATGGACGAATGAATCCTTTGGCCAGTTCTTCCTCTATGTATTTTTCCATAGTTTCTGTCTCGGGCTGAGAAAGGGGAAAAATGCGTCCCCTGGACGGTATGGAACCTGGGATGAGATCGATGGCACAGTCGTATTCCCGATGAGGAGGTAACTGGCTAGCTTTGGCTTTACTGAAGGCTTCAGCCAGGTCACGATATTCAACAGGCAGACTGGAGAGAGCGGAATTTTCACTGGACTCTGAGATGCTTTGGACTGGTAGCGGTTTAATGGGGCTTAGGCACTTAGAAAAGCAATCTTCACCCCAGCGGATAATTTGACCCGTAGACCATTGCAGGTGAGGATTATGACTTCTTAGCCAGGGTAGACCCAGTATGACAGGAGTGTGAGGAGCAGACAGAATGTATAAAAGAATATTCTCACGGTTTAACAGTCCTGTGCGTATCTGTAGCTCTTGCGTCATGTGAGTAATTCGCCCCGTGCCAAGGGGCCGTCCGTCAATCGCTTCGACTGTGAGAGGAGAAGTGCAGGGGATTAGAGCTATCTTGTGCCGCTTAGCAAAGTCTTGTGACATAAAATTTCCAGCCGCCCCAGAATCAATTAATGCCGACGTAGAGAAAGACTGATCATTCTTAGTAAATTTCAGAGGTACAGAGACACAAGAGAGAGGATTCAGACTATCAAGAGTTAAACTCACCGTTGAGCATTATCTGTCCAGTTGGTCTGCGCTGCGAGTGTACGAAACTTGAGTGCGTACTCCGAAGCGGGAATCCGTCCCTGAGTGAGCTCCAGTAAACGATCCTCCGCTCCTTTTCCCTCTACTGCGTGCTCGAATACGGCTTTAAAGCGTTCCAGGAACTCGTCGTACGAAGCGAAAGCTGATCCATCTGTTCTCCAGACCGAGGTGATCCATTCCAGTGCACGCCCGGTGAGTAATGAACAGATGAATGTGATCTTATCCATGTCTGTAGCGTGCTGAGCGGTCTGCCGGGCGAGATACAAAGAACATTGAAGTAAAAAACCTTTACATTTTCCTGGGTCTCCTTCATACATTTCTGGGAGTGAGAGGCGAGTGATGAAGCTTGAGGATTCAGACGGTAGAACAGGACCTGCTGGAGTAGGCACGGCGTGCGCGGAGGATTCCGCCATGGGTTTTTGCATGCTCTGAACTGCTTTCACTAATTCCTCCGTCACTGCAGTTAGACGAGACAACTGATGATGATGTGAAGTAAGTTGTGAGGCTTGTGCGGAGAAAGCGGCTGACCAGGCAGACATCGTTGCTGGATCTTCGTTTGGCGAAGTATTCTGTTGCGACTCAGGAGGCGGAGACAGATCCATGTGCAACAATTTGGCAATTAATCAAAGGCAACAGGCAGGGTATTTTCAAAAGACGCTCAGACATGCAACACTGAAGTGAGACAATACTTCGCAATGGACGCAGAGATGACAAGCTAGATATATGTTTGAACTTCGAGTAAATTACTAACAGGTGGAAGGTGATCAGAGCGTAAGTGATGCATACTAGGAGGAGTGTGCATAATTAGTATTCAGGGGAAGGTGCTCGAGACTGAGTACTGGGAATCACACTAGACGTCGTAACAGTAAGTCAGTCATAAGTGTCTGTAGCTGGAATACAAGAGGGCTAAATAACTTAGTAAAACTTAAACAAGTATTAGGTCGGCTGAAACAAATGCGATCAAATATAGTTTTCTTACAGGAAACACATTTAATAAAAGACGATATCAGTAGGGTCACAAAGAGATGGCCAGGTCAGGTTTTCAATGCCTCTTTCACCTCTCGAGTTAGAGGAGTCATGATCCTCATACACAAGTCTGTTCCATTTCAGTTAAGAAAGCACCATATAGATCCATTAGGGAGGTACATAGTTCTTAACGGTACGATTTTGTCAACACAAATTAATCTAATAAGTATATACGGTCCTAATATAGACGACCCTTCCTTTTATCAGAACTTCTTTCTCAAAATATCATCATATCCCGGAAATTATGTAATTGGAGGAGATTTTAATTGTGTGTTAAATCCAATGTATGATCGCTCTTCAGGAATAGATAATACGCATCAACAATCTAAAAAAATGATCATAAAGTATATAACTGATCTGAATTTAGTGGAAATATGGAGGTATCCTAACCCCAGTAAAAAAGAATATTCGTGCTTCTCTAACACACACAAAACATACTCGAGAATAGATTATTTTTTAATTTCTAACAGCTTAGTTTCAAAAGTAGGAAGATGCTGGTACGACAGTATATTATCATCTGACCATGCCCCCGGTTACTTTTACACTCCAAATTGACAATCTTGTACCTTCCCCTCCCAGATTTCGATTTCAAGTAAGTTGGCTCCTGGACCCTGACTTTGTTAAATTCCTGGAGGACAAAATAGACCTATACTTTCTAGTTAATACAAATCAGACAAGTGCTTCAATCAAATGGAAGGCCTTTAAAGCCTATATCAGGGGGAGATATTCCTCGAGGACAAAATAGACCTATACTTTCTAGTTAATACAAATCAGACAAGTGCTTCAATCAAATGGGAGGCCTTTAAAGCCTATATCAGGGGGGAGATATTAAGTTATACAAGATATAGATCAAAAGAATATAAGTAGGGCCGGGACTTTAACGCGTTAATTAAGATTAATTAATTACAGACTTTAACGCGTTAATTAACGCGATAACTGATTTTAATCGCTTATTTTTGCACCACGGAACGTTTCTCACTGGATGAATAACATTCTCATTTTCCACTAGATATTTTCCTATATCTCATCAGCAATTGTGATTTCGGCCCGCTCTGCACCAGCTGACCACTAAGGAGCGAATGTACAGTGAAGTGACAACTGCCAGATTCAAACTGTGCTTTCGCGATGTGGCTGGCTGAGCCAAAGACGGACACGCTCAGCGCTTGTCATAAGCGAATCGATCACAACTGTTCAGTGTTTTTAACCACATAATGTTTATTTTAGGTTTTAGACATTAATATAATTTATAGCAAAACTCATTTATAGTTTGTAAAATACACAATGGTGTCTATGGAAGCAGCTATGACAACCAAGGAAAATATATTTGCCGACGTTTTTTATTCATATCAGACACACAGTGTAAATAACTATAAAGTCAACTCTGTTCTACTCCCAGTTTACCGGCCACTTTCATGTATTTCGGGAGAAACTGATGAATTCACGCGCTGTAATAAATACAACAGACAGGAATCTCTGAACTGCGGCCCAAACACGGCGCCCATCTCACGTTACAGATCAAGATCATTTATAAAGATTTTTTAAACAACAAAACAAACTCACTTACACATATTTGAAAATCGGAAAAGAAAAAAGTTGATGACATGGTGAGCAAGTTTTTTAATATTTAGAAATAAAAGCGCTACATCTGTCATGCAGCACTATTTTGGCTTTGGTGAATCACGTGCCAAGCCTGACGCGTCACCCTGGAAACCTTTTTTAACTTAAAGGGATACTCCACCGGTTTTTCATATTAAACTATGTTATTCCCTTAACTAAGACGAGTTGATACATACCTCTCTCGTCTCAGTGCGTGCACGGCGCGCAAGACACTTTGATCGCACTTAACTAGCCCAGTTCATTCAATACGGGCCAAGCAGAGAAGCGATCAAACACCTCCATGTTTTCACCATTTAAATACAGTTACACGAGTAGTGTAACTCGACCAAGACTGGTGAAACAAAATAAAACGTTGTGTTTTTCTAAGCGTGTAAAGTGGATAACTATAATGTATGGCGGAATACCACAGCGAGTGCTTGGGAGCACTTCAACTCGGTGCATATATGTCTATGGACTCGCCGCAGTAATATCATCACACCGGAGAGTGAGAGGGGGAGATGACTTTTCACGAGTGATGATATTACTGCGCCGAGTCCATAGATATAAATGCACCGAGTCGAAGTGCTCCCAAGCACTCGCTGTGGTATTCCGCCATACATTATAGTTATCCACTTTACACGCATAGAAAAACGTCCCGGGTTACGTATGTAACCCTAGTTCCCTGAAGGAACGAGACGCTGCGTGAAAACGCTGCGGGAACGCTTCTAGCGTTGTGCGTCTTGAAGCATAGTATGGAATCAGCCAACGGCAAGACGGAACGTCACGAGTGACGTCATCGACCAGGAAACTATAAAGCACACCCATGAACACAATGGCGACAGCTTCTGGAAAAGTCTGAAGCAAGTCGATCAAGGGAATGCTGGGAGTATGGCAACGACACGCAGCGTCTCGTTCCTTCAGGGAACTAGGGTTACATACGTAACCCGGGACGTTCCCTATCAGGAACATCGAGCTGCGTGAAAACGCTGCGGGAACGCTAATACCCACGTCGCCATAAGAGCAAGTGACCGACTGTGTGAATCACGGATTAAATTCAGCCGAAAGCACCTGCGCCCCAGGGGTGGAGCTAAGGTCTAGGTCATAAAACCTGACGAAAGTATGCGGTGAGGACCAGCCTGCCGCATCACACACGTCATGAAGAGAAACTCCTGACAATAAGGCTTTGGAAGCCACCATACTCCTGGTAGAGTGAGCTTGGACAGTCAAAGGTGAAGGCTGACCAGCCGACTCATAAGCAAGTGAGATGGCCTCGACCACCCACTTGCTCATCCTCTGCTTAGACACTGGAGACCCCTTCTTAGGTGGGGTCAACAAACAAACAACTGTTCTGATTTCCTCCACAGGGCAGCTCTGTGGACATAAGTATCTAGAGCCCGGACAGGGCAGAGCAGATTAAGTTTTTCCTGATCTGACGATGTAAAAGGAGGAGGACAGAAGGCCTGCAGAACTATAGGTCTGGCCACATTGGTAGGGACCTTAGGGACATAACCTGGCCTGGGGTGGAGAAAAGCCTTCACCATCCCAGGCGCAAATTCCAAACACGAAGGAGCAACCGAGAGAGCCTAAATATCTCCGATTCTCTTAAGAGAAGAAATTGCAAGAAGAAAAATAGTCTTTAAAGTAACAAACTTTTCAGAAACTTCTTCAATAGGCTCAAAAGGAGCTAGGGAAAGACCTTCTAGAACGATGGCCAAGTCCCACGCTGGCACCCTCGTGCGGACTACAGGCCTCAGCCTCAAAGTACCACGGAGGAAACGAGTTATAAACGGGTGTCTCCCCAAAGAGACTCCACTGAAAGGGACATGGTAAGCAGCAAGTGCCGCCACATACACCTTTAGTGTGGAGGGGGATAACCCTGAGGAGAAACGCTCCTGCAGGAACTCCAGCACTGCACCCACTGGGCAGTTAACTGGGTCCAACAGGTGTTCTCCACACCAAGAAGTGAAGAGCCTCCACTTCAAGGCGTATAACTTCCTCGTGGAAGGAGCTCTGGAGTGAAGGATGGTCTCAACAACCTCGGTTGAGAGACCAGCACCTACGAGCTGGGCCCCCTCAGAGGCCAAGCCCATAGCTTCCACAACTCTGGGCGGGGGTGATAAATCAACCCGCTCGCCTGAGAGAGAAGGTCCCTCCTGATCGGAATCTCCAGAGGAGAACCGTCTAGGAGAGATATAAGGTCCGCAAACCAAACTCGGGCCGGCCAGTACGGGGCTACCAATAGTAGACTGACCCCGTCCCGGCGAACCCTCTCCAGAACTCCTGGGAGCAGAGCAATCGGGGGAAAGGCGTACAGACGTGACCTCGGCCACGGCTGTACCATAGCGTCCAACCCCGCGGGGCTGGATGACTGAGAGAGAACCACAGTGGACAGTGTGATGTCTCCCTGGACGCAAATAGGTCTACCTCGGCACGACCGCACTGCATCTGAAGGAGCTCCACCACCTCGGGTGGAGTCTCCATTCCCCGGGCCTCGGCCCCTGCCTCGACAGGATGTCCGCTCCCTGATTTAAATACCCCGGGAGATAAATCGCCCTCAAAGAGAGGAGCTTCCCCTGGGACCATAGAAGGATCTGGCGAGCCAGATTGTATAACGGGCGAGAGCGCAGACCCCCCTGATGGTTTATGTAAGAGACCACCGATGTGTTGTCGGACCAGACAAGAACATGATGAGCTCTGAGGTCTGGTAGGAAGTGTTTCAGAGCCTGAAACACTGCCAACATCTCTAGACAATTTATATGCCATAATCGATGATAGTCCTGCCACAGACCCTGGGCTGGGTGACCACTCATGATCACCCCCCAGCCTGTGAGGGAAGCATCTGTCGTTAGCGTTACACGACGACAAAGAGCTCCCAGCACAGGTCCCTGGGACAGAAACCAAGGATCCCTCCAAATGACCAGAGCACGGAGGCAACGCCATGTAACTTTGATCATGCGGAGGGGGTTTCCCCTCAGGGAGAACCCCTTGGTTCTGAGCCACCACTGTAATAGTCTCGTGTACAGCAGGCTGCAAGGTATAACCTTAGACGCTGCTGCCATGAGACCCAGCAATCTCTGGAACTGCTTTACAGTGAGCAACTGGCCTAGCTTCACTTGTTTTGTGGCTGACCCCAGAAAGAGGTTCTCTGAGATGGAGATAACACACTCTTCTTGGCATTCAGCCTCAACCCCAATTTCTTGAAGTGCGCGAGGACGACATCTCGATGCCGAGCCGCCACTTCGTGAACGTGCGGGGAGATAAAGCTAGACCGAACGGAAGAACATAATATTGGTACGCTTCGCCCCCGAAAGCGAACCTCAGGACTTCCTGTGTTGCGAAAGGATGGAGATATGGAAATACGCGTCCTTCAGATCTATCGTGACAGACCCGTCCTCGTATCTGATTTGTGACACGATCTGCTTCAGAGTGAGCCTCTTGAACCAGAGCTTGCTACTGAGCGACTTAACGGGCGCAGATCTAAAATTGGACGCAACCCCACCATCCTTCTTTGGAACGATGAAATATTGGCTGTAATAACCAGACTCCTTGCTGGGAGGAGGAACCCGTTCTATAGCCTCCTTCTGAAGGAGCGTTTTCACCTCTTGTCCCATTACCAGAGCCTGCTCGGGGCCCACCACTGTGGGCAGGACCCCGCTGAATCGAGGAGGACGAGACCTAATATCATAACCTTTCTCTATCGAATGCAGGACCCACTGAGATACTTTTGGACACTCCGCCAGAAAATCTACAAAGGGTACCAGCCTCTCGAGACTGGCCTCTGGAACATTCTGAGCAGCAAACACAGCGCCCTGTAACGGCGCACCGGCAGGAAACAACTGGTTTGACTGCTCTAAACCCCTCCTCAGAGGGGGCGAGCGTCCCTCGGGAAGCGCTCGCTGGGCCCGTCTACGCCCCGACACGAAGGCGGGGTTGGCAGAAGGGACCCCTGAGGGTACCGGGAGAAAATGGGCACCGTCTGATGCGGTGAACACCTTTCTCTCACGGTAGGGACCACCCTCAGCATCCTGACGCCAGTGGCGTCAGGACTTCTTAGACGAAGCCTTCTTGGCCATAATGACTGTCCTCAGATCAGTCTTATGGCCAGAAGACCTCGGTTGAGAGTGTCACGCCTGGTCCCACTGCAGGGGGAGCACAAGACGCGACACTCTGTAGAGGGGGCGAGCGTCCCTTGGGAAGCGCTCGCTGGGCCCGTCTACGCCCAGACGCGAAGGCGGGGTTGGCAGAAGGGACCCCTGAGGGCACCGTGAGAGAATGGGCACCGTCAGATGCAGTGAACACCTTTCTCTCACGGTGGGGACCACCCTCAGCATCCTGACACCGGTGGCGTCAGAACTACTTTTTTTTTCTTTTTTTTTTGATGAAGCCACTTGGCTATAATGACTGTCCTCAGATCAGTTTAACCCCCGAAAACTTCATCTGAGAGTGTCCCTGAGAGTGATTTTATTGCGCCCATGCGAGGAGCTTATCGACAGCCAGGACTGACCCGCCCATCAGTCCCTGTCTTTAAATGCCGGTGCCTAAAAGACGAATTCGTTTCAGCGGAGAGATGGCAGTAGGCGTCTCTCCAGTTTTTCTAGGCATCGCCTCATAACCGTAAATAAGCCTCAGCAATATAAAAATATTTTTGTAGAGATCTGAGGGCTAAAACTACAGTATGAAATCGTTTTCTTCCAGGACTTCGACACCTCGGTGTGGAGATCCGGAAAAATGGCAGGCACCGTCGTGGAGGTTGCACTCGGGAAGGCAAACATAGTTTATACAATATTTTTATATAAAAAACTCCTGCCAAACTGCTGACCACTCAATGTTTGATTTTTCTACAGCATGAGTAAGCACCTCCATAAGCTCCTCATTTATTTCTGTTCAGGGGAATATATCATATATCATATATATCATAATCCCCTTATTTTATAGTTTATATAATATTATTATTATTATATTTTTAATACCAACAACATTCAGCTCCTCAGAACTGGATAGTTGCAATATTAATGACACAGCCTGGGCAGAAGAAACCGCAGAGCGTGCTTCCAACCCTAAACTGAGGCACTGAATCTAACAGTTAAAGGCTGAGATAGGGCGAGGCCCGTCTCAAACCCCGCTGTCAGATTCACCCGCGATCCCCACGACACGCGCCGCCGCTCTGCCTCGACAGAAGCGGGACCCGAGCCGCGGGGAGCGCGAGCCGAACCACTCTCCTCAAAGAGTGATCGGCGGGAGCAGAGCGTTCTTATTGGAAAACGCTCGCAATGCTCACAATCAGCCCCCTCGAGAGCTGACCGGGCATGCTGTACTCCCAAACAAACAACACACAGATCGTGTGAATCCCCACCTGTGAAATAACGAGTACAGGGGGGAACACACACTTTCTGTAATGCTGCTCGCTTAGATATGTGAATACATATATATAGCCTTTTTTTTTTTTAAGTGAAAAACTCCTGCCTAGCAATCACTAAAGACAGACAAAAACACTGGGACAGATTCACACACAAATCGCTTGCTGAAGACAACAGAAGCTGTCGCCATTGTGTTCATGGGTGTGCTTTATAGTTTCCTGGTCGATGACGTCACTCGTGACGTTCCGTCTCGCCGTTGGCTGATTCCATACTATGCTTCAAGACGCACAACGCTAGAAGCGTTCCCGCAGCGTTTTCACGCAGCTCGATGTTCCTGATAGGGAACACAACGTTTTATTTTGTGTCACCAGTCTTGGTCGAGTTACACTACTCGTGTAACTGTATTTAAATGGTGAAAACGCGGAGGTGTTTGATCGCTTCTCTGCTTGGCCCGTATTGAATGAACTGGGCTAGTTAAGTGCGATCAAAGTGTCTCGCGCGCCGTGCACGCACTGAGACGAGAGAGGTATGTATCAACTCATCTTAGTTAAGGGAATAACATAGTTTAATATGAAAAACCGGTGGAGTATCCCTTTAAAAAAACAGTTTACAGAAGGTCTTCCTACCTATAGGCTACCCGAATTTCTAAAATGTAGGCCTACTATATTTCTAAATATGCTATTGCTATACATTCAATGGCAAAAATTGCCCTGGTCTGCTGGACTTGGTTGAACAAAAATAAACAATATTTTGTTGCTTAAGCTTATCATTATTCAATGGTATACTAAAAATCCATGTGAAAAAAATTACTCCACACTGTTCTCAGGTCAAATATTTATGCGATTAAAATGCGATTAATTTCGATTAATTAATTACAAAGCCTCTAATTAATTAGATTATTTTTTTTAATCGAGTCCCGGCCCTAAATATAAGACAAAATTAGTAAATTTGGAAAAACAAATTAAGGTATCAGAGGAACACCTTTTTAGCAACAATGATCCTGTAAAGCGAAAATAACTTCTTGTCCTAAAAGCCCAATACAATGAATTAACCAGTACTAAAATAGCTAAGAGCTTGATGTGGCTAAAACAATCCTATTACGATTAGGGAGAAAAACCTGGAAAGTTGCTTGCATGGAGAATAAAAAAAATACAAACAGATAGAGCCATCAATTCATTAACTTTGGAGGAGGGGGTGAATATTGTAGATCCATTGGAAATAATAATACTTTTTTTTTTTTTATTGCTTTTATTTATCAAGTACAATAAACTGACATAAAGTGCATACAGGAATACAGTGTCTTTTCTTTTTTATGAACTTAAATGAACAACACCCCACCTCCCACTCCTCCCCCCTCCCGAAGAATGATCCACTTTAAAATATATATATATATATATATACATACACACATACACTCACCGGCCACTTTATTAGGTACACCTGTCCAACTGCTCGTTAACACTTAATTTCTAAGCAGCCAATCACATGGCGGCAACTCAGTGCATTTAGGCATGTAGACATGGTCAAGACAATCTCCTGCAGTTCAAACCGAGCATCAGTATGGGGAAGAAAGGTGATTTGAGTGACTTTGAACGTGGCATGATTGTTGGTGCCAGAAGGGCTGGTCTGAGTATTTCAGAAACTGCTAATCTACTGGGATTTTCACGCACAACCATCTCTAGGGTTTACAGAGAATGGTCCGAAAAAGAAAAAACATCCAGTGAGCGGCAGTTCTGTGGGCGGAAATGCCTTGTTGATGCCAGAGGTCAGAGGAGAATGGCCAGACTGGTTCGAGCTGATAGAAGGGCAACAGTGACTCAAATAACCACCCGTTACAACCAAGATGGGCAGAAGAGCATCTCTGAACGCACAGTACGTCGAACTTTGAGGCAGATGGGCTACAGCAGCAGAAGACCACACCGGGTGCCACTCCTTTCAGCTAAGAACAGGAAACTGAGGCTACAATTTGCACAAGCTCATCGAAATTGGACAATAGAAGATTGGAAAAACGTTGCCTGGTCTGATGAGTCTCGATTTCTGCTGCGACATTCGGATGGTAGGGTCAGAATTTGGCGTCTACAACATGAAAGCATGGATCCATCCTGCCTTGTATCAACGGTTCAGGCTGGTGGTGGTGGTGTCATGGTGTGGGGAATATTTTCTTGGCACTCTTTGGGCCCCTTGGTACCAATTGAGCATCGTTGCAACGCCACAGCCTACCTGAGTATTGTTGCTGACCATGTCCATCCCTTTATGACCACAATGTACCCAACTTCTGATGGCTACTTTCAGCAGGATAATGCGCCATGTCATAAAGCTGGAATCATCTCAGACTGGTTTCTTGAACATGACAATGAGTTCGCTGTACTCAAATGGCCTCCACAGTCACCAGATCTCAATCCAATAGAGCATCTTTGGGATGTGGTGGAACGGGAGATTCGCATCATGGATGTGCAGCCGACAAATCTGCGGCAACTGTGTGATGCCATCATGTCAATATGGACCAAACTCCCTGAGGAATGCTTCCAGCACCTTGTTGAATCTATGCCACGAAGAATTGAGGCAGTTCTGAAGGCAAAAGGGGGTCCAACCCGTTACTAGCATGGGGTACCTAATAAAGTGGCCGGTGAGTGTATATATACATACACATACATACATACATACACATACATATAAAAAAATAAATAAAAAAAAACACTGTACACATACATACAATTATCTACACCTATACAGTAATAATTAAAAATACCAATGTAAGGTGCTAGTGCTAACCATTACCTGTACAAAGTAAAAATCAATCAATTGCTGCTCACTCCTCAGTCACCCAAGCAAGTTATCTGTTGTAATCTGCTATGTTGGAATGTTTTAGGGTGAACAGATTATCTGCCGCTGGCGGACCGGATCAGAGGGAATAGAACATTTATAACCATACAGTGGGACTTTACAAAGAGACTTCCTGAGCTGGCAGTTTATCTAGATAGTCAAGTAGTGGTCTCCACTGAGTATAGAACCTACCAGATGATCCCCTAAGTGAGAATTTGATCTTCTCCAGTTTCAGAAGTCTTAAAATGTTGTGTAGCCACACTTTGATCAACGGTGGTTGAGGAGACTTCCACAATAACAAAATTCTCTTGCGAGCAATAAGAGAGGCGAAGGAAATTACGTTATTTTGAATGGTTGTGGTACGGAGGTCATCCGGGGGCTTGCCGAAAATAGCGATATGTGGGGTTGGGGTTAAAATTATGCCTAATATATCTGAAATTGTTTTAAAGAATAGCCGCCGGGTTCAGACAACTTGGGGCATGCCCAAAACATGTGGGTAAGATTACATGGAGCCTGCATGCATCTACTACAATTCTCATCAAATTTGTCTGGATAGAGCTTTGATAGTTTGTCCCTACTATAGTGTAACCTATGGAAAACTTTAAATTGTATTAGTGACAGTCTCGCGCAGCTGGATGACGAGTTAACAGCCCCTATGGCTCCCTCCCAGAAGTTCTCAGAGAAATTAAATTGGAGTTCTGACTCCCAGTTCATCTTGTTCTTATGCAAAATAGATTCACTGGCTGAGGACAATAAATTATAAAAAAAGGAGATATGGCCCTTTGACAGGGTTTTAGCCTTGAGAGCCAGGTCCATCCCGCTGGGTGTTGGTATCTGTGGGAATGACGTGGCGTGTGTTTTCGCAAAGTCCCGCAACTGGAAGTACCGGAAGAAGTCTGATTTATGTAAATTGAAGGTAGAAATTAATTGATTGAAGCTTGCAAATATACCATCAATGTACAGGTCTCCCAAGCTACGCAGCCCTTTGTTTTCTAAAACTGAGAATCGTGAGTCAGTCTTTGCTGGAATGAACAGGTGATTGTTGCAAATAGGAGTTGCTAGAGGGGGGGTGAGCCATCCGAAGTGGCGTCTTATGTGCGTCCAAATTTTTAGAGTTCCAACAACAACCGGATTAGAGGTAAAGTTTGACGGGGAGAAGGGCAAGGTGCTACATGTTAGAGCTAGCAGCGACGAGGAGCAGGAGGCTGACTCACTCTGGCACCAACTGGATTGAGGGGAAGAAAACCAAGATATTATCTTATGCACGTTGGCTGCCCAGTAGTAGCCCATTAGATTGGGTAGGCCCAGTCCCCCAGCCGATCTGTCCCTACAAAGCAGTGCACGACTTGCCCTTGGCCGTTTACCAGCCCAGATGAATGAAGAAATAGCGTTGTTTATAGCTGTGAAAAAAGACTTGGGAAGGAAGATGGGCAGACATTGAAAAACGTACAAGTATCTTGGTAACACATTCATTTTTATAATTTGTATCCTACCGGCCAAGGACAACGGAAGGCAATTCCATCTTTGTAAATCGGACTTGACCGTCGTTGTTAATAAAGTCAGATTATGCTCTCGCATTGTTCGCAAGGATCGTGTAACTGTAATGCCAAGGTACTTAAATCCTGTGTTGGCTATATTAAAGGGTATAGTTGATGGCGATATGTCTACAGCTAATTGGTTAATTGGGAAGTATTCGCTTTTAGAAATATTTAGCTTATATCCCGACAGACGCCCAAAAGAATTCAACAAGGTCAGGATACGTGGGATGCTTGCCAAAGGGTCACTTGCATAGAGAAGCAGCATATAACATCATCTGCATATAACGTCTCCGGTTACGTATGTAACCATAGTTCCCTGAAGGAACGAGACGCTGCGTGGAAAACGCTGCGGGAACGCTTCTTGCGTTGTGCTTCATGAAACCAGTATGAAATCAGTCCAATGGCGAGACGGAGCGTCATAGGCGGGTGACGTCATCGACCAGGAATCTATAAAGCACCCCAAAATCATACACGCGCCAGCTTCTGGAAAAAGTCTGAAGCAAGTGATCTCGGGCATGCAGGGAGTATGGCAAAGACACGCAGCATCTCGTTCCTTCAGGGAACTAAGGTTACATACGTAACCGGAGACGTTCCCTATCAGGAACTCGAGCTGCGTGGAAAACGCTGCGGGAACGCAAATACCCACGTCGCCATACGAGCAAGTGTTCGCAGTGTGAAATCAGAGCGCACAAGCTGACGAAAGCACCTGCGCCCCTGGAGTAGAGCCAAAGTCAAGTTGGTAAAACTTTACGAAAGTATGCGGCGAGGACCAGCCTGCCGCATCACAAACGTCTTGGAGTGAAACTCCTGACAAGAGAGCTTTAGAAGCAGCCATACTCCGAGTGGAGTGAGCTCATGCAGCCAAAGGTGAAGGCTGACCAGCCGACTCATAAGCAAGTGAAATGGCCTCAACCACCCACTTGCTCATCCTCTGCTTAGACACTGGAGACCCCTTCTTAGGTGGTCCAAAACAAACGAACAACTGTTCAGACTTTCTCCACAGGGCAGCTCTGTGGACATAAGCGTCTAAGGCCCTAACAGGGCAGAGCAGATTGAGTTTCTCTTGGTCTGACGTCAGAAAAGGAGGAGGACAGAAAGCTTGCAGCACAACAGGCCTAACAGGATTAGTTGGGACCTTAGGAACGTAACCCGGTCTAGGGTGAAGGAAAGCTTTTACCATGCCGGGTGAGAATTCCAAGCACGAGGGAGAAACCGAGAGAGCTTGAATATCCCCGATTCTTTTCAAAGAGGAAATAGCAAGTAAAAAGATGGTTTTGAGAGTAATACATTTCTCAGAAACTTCTTCAATGGGCTCAAATGGAGCAAGGGAGAGGCCCTGTAATACTATGGCCAGGTCCCAAGTCGGCACCCTCGTGCGAGCTGCTGGCCTCAGCCTCAAAGTGCCACGGAGGAAACGTGATATAAATGGGTGTCTCCCTAGAGAGGCTCCACTTAAAGGGACATGGTAAGCAGATAAGGCCGCCACGTACACCTTCAGTGTGGAGTGGGATAACCCCGTAGAGAAACGCTCCTGCAGGAATTCCAGCACTGCACCCACCGGGCAGTTAACTGGGTCTAGCAGATGTTCTCTACACCAAGAAGTGAAAAGCTTCCACTTCAAGGCATATAATTTCCTAGTGGCCGGAGCTCTGGAGTGAAGGATGGTCTCAACGACCTCAGTCGAGAGACCGGCTTCTATAAGCTGGGCCCCCTCAGGGGCCAAGCCCATAACTTCCACAACTCTGGGCGGGGGTGAAAAATCGACCCGCTCGCCTGAGAGAGAAGGTCCGTCCTGATCGGAATCTCCAGAGGAGAGCCGTCGAGGAGATATATTAGGTCCGCAAACCATACTCGGGCCGGCCAGTACGGGGCTACCAAGAGTAAACTGACCCCGTCCCGGCGAACCCTCTCCAGGAGCAGAGCAATCGGGGGAAATGCGTACAGACGTGACCTCGGCCACGGCTGCACCATAGCGTCCAACCCCAACGGGGCTGGATTACTCAGAGAAAACCACAGTGGACAGTGTGTTGTCTCCCTGGATGCAAATAGGTCTACCTCGGCACGACCGAAATGATTCCAAAGGAGCTCCACCACCACGGGGTGGAGTCTCCATTCCCCAGGCCTCGGCCCCTGCCTCGACAGGAAGTCTGCCCCCTGGTTTAAGTACCCCGGGATATAAATCGCCCTTAATGAAAGAAGCTTCACCTGGGACCACAGGAGGATCTGGCGAACCAGCTTGTATAACGGGCGCGAACGCAGCCCTCCCTGGTGATTTATGTAGGAGACCACCGATGTGTTGTCTGACCGGACAAGAACATGATGGCCTCTCAGGTCTGGGAGAAAGTGTTTCAGAGCCTGAAACACTGCCAACATATCTAAACAATTTATATGCCATGAGAGATGGTGATCCTGCCACAGACCCTGAGCTGGGCGACCACTCATGATCGCCCCCCAGCCCGTGAGGGATGCATCCGTCGTTAGCCTTACACGACGACAAGGAGCTCCCAACACGGGACCCTGGGACAGGAACCAAGGTTCTTTCCACATGGCCAAGGCGCGAAGACACCGTCGCGTAACCTTGATCATGCGGAGCGGGTTTCCCCTTGGTCCTGAGCCACCACTGCAACGGTCTCATGTACAACAGGCCACAAGGTATAATGTTGGACGCTGCTGCCATAAGACCTAACAGTCTCTGAAACTGTTTCACAGTGAGCGACTGGCCTAGCTTCACTTGTTTGACGGCCGTGAGAATCGAAGCGATACGAGCAGGAGACAGGCGAGCCCGCATCGTCGTTGACTCCCAAATTACACCCAGAAAGGTGGTACTCTGTAGTGGAGATAGCACACTTTTCTTGGTATTGAGCCTCAACCCCAATCTCTTGATATGAGCGAGAACGACATCTCGATGTCGAACCGCCTGAAGCTCCGATTGAGCTAGAATCAACCAATCGTCGATATAATTTAAAATGCGGATGCCCTGGAGTCGCAGCGGAGCCAGAGCTGCATCCAAGCATTTCGTAAATGTTCTGGGAGAGAGAGCTAGGCCGAACGGAAGAACCCGATATTGGTATGCTTCGCCCCCGAAAGTGAACCTCAGGAACTTCCTGTGTTGTGGAAGGATGGACACGTGGAAGTAAGCGTCCTTTAGATCTATCGTGACAAATCAGTCCTCGGATCTGATTTGTGACACGATCTGTTTGAGTGTAAGCATTTTGAACTTGAGCTTCCCTACTGTTCGATTTAGCAGGCGCAGATCTAAAATTGGACGCAACCCCCCATCCTTCTTCGGAACTATGAAGTACCGGCTGTAATAACCTGACTCCCTGCTGGGAGGGAGAACTCGTTCTATAGCCTCCTTGAGCAGAAGAGTTTTTACCTCCTGTTCCATTACCAGAGCCTGCTCTGGGCCCACCACTGTGGGTAGGACCCCCCAGAATCGAGGTGGACAAGACCTGAACTGTATAGCGTAACCTTTTTCGACTGTCTGCAGGACCCACTGAGATACATTTGGAAGGCTTTTCCACTCTGCCAAAAAATCTACTAAGGGTACCAACCTCTCGAGGCTGGCCTCTGGAATAGTTGGTGCTGCAGACACAGTGCCCTGTAACAGCCCTGTTCCTCGGAGGGAGCGAGCGCCCCTCGGGAAAACGCTCGCTGGGACCGTCCACGCCCCGGCACGAAGGCGGGGTTGGCAGAACGGGCCCCTGAGGGCACCGAGAGAGAATGGGCGCCGTAGAAAGAGGCGAACACCTTTCCCTCACAGTGGGGACGACCCTCAGCATCGCCAGGGGCGTCAGGGTTTCTTTGACGAAGCCTTTTTGGCGATAATAACTGTCCTCAGATCAGCCTTACCCCTCGAAGACTTCGCCTGAGAGCGCCGCGTCCCCTGCCAGCTTTGCTGAGGAGGAGCACGAGACGCGATACTCTGTTTTTGTTGTGCCCTATGTGAGGAGCTAGTCGTTGGCTGGGACTGCCCCCGCCCAGCAGCCCCAGAGACATGAACACGAAGAGGGAGGAATTTTTGGAGCGCCGCTGCCTGCTTTTTCTCTTCTTGAAACCTCTCGATGACAGAATTTACAGAGTCACCGAAGAGGCCAGCAGATGACAGCGGGGCGTCCAGCAGAAAATTTTTCTCTTTATCTTTCATATTAGGGCTGCCATAGAACGGCCCACTGATTTGGCCGTCTCCTTGGTGACACGGAGAGATAAATCTGCTGCCTGACGAAGCTCTCTGATAACATCAGCACTAATTTCCTCCCCTTCACTCACATCTTTTAGCAGATCAGCCTGATAAGCCTGCAAAATGGACATAGTATGCAGGCATGCTGCTGCTTGACCTGCCGACGAATAAGCTTTGCCCACCAGTGCCGAGGTATTTCTTAAAGGCTTGGTGGGCAAAGCCGGTGTCTTAAATGATGATGCGGACTCAGGAGAAAGATGGCTAGCGATCGTTTCTTCAGCTTTTGGCATCGCACCATAACCGTGAAATTTAGCACCAGTAATATTGGAATACGTGGAAGTTTGCTGACTAAACACACGGGAAGACACAGGTCTCTTCCAGGACCTCGACACCTCGGTGTGGAGGTCTGGGAAAAAAGGTAGACACCGGCGTGGAGGCATAGCACGGGAAGGCAAAAATCTTTCATCTAGCTTACTTTTAGATCTAGACTCCTGCCTATCAGCTGGCCACTCAATGCTTAATTTTTGAACAGCTCGAGTGAGCACCTCCATAAGCTCCTCACTAGCAGGAGACTGAAGTGACGAGTCCCCAGTCTCTAAAGTATCAACACTTTCAATATCCAGCTCCTCAGAACTGGATAATTGAAGCACTGGTGCCTCAATCTGGTCGGAAGAAACCGCAGCGCATGCTTCCGAAACCTGGATCTAACAGGTAAAGGCTGAGATAAGGCAAAG
Source organism: Semotilus atromaculatus (assembly GCA_031834385.1). Lineage (NCBI taxonomy): Eukaryota > Metazoa > Chordata > Actinopteri > Cypriniformes > Leuciscidae > Semotilus > Semotilus atromaculatus. The sequence continues at coordinate 38,792 of JAULUF010000044.1, read as the reverse complement.
CCCGTCTCACACCCCGCTGTTAGATCCATTTGCGATCCCCACGACAGGCGTCGCCGCTCTGCCTCGACAGAAGCGGGACCCGAGCCGCGGGGAGCGCGCACCGAACCACTCTCCTCGAAGAGTGATTGGTGGGAGCGGAGCGTTCTAAGGGGAAAACGCTCGCAATGCACACAATCAGCCCCCTCGAGAGCTGACTGGGCATGCTGCACTCCCAAACAAACAACACATAATTCGTGTGTATCCCCGCCAGTAAGATAACGTGTGCAGGGAGGAACACACTTCTTATATTGCTGTTCGCTCGTCATGATATACACTCACCGGCCACTTTATTAGGTACACCTGTCCAACTGCTCGTTAACACTTAATTTCTAAGCAGCCAATCACATGGCGGCAACTCAGTGCATTTAGGCATGTAGACATGGTCAAGACAATCTCCTGCAGTTCAAACCGAGCATCAGTATGGGGAAGAAAGGTGATTTGAGTGACTTTGAACGTGGCATGATTGTTGGTGCCAGAAGGGCTGGTCTGAGTATTTCAGAAACTGCTAATCTACTGGGATTTTCACGCACAACCATCTCTAGGGTTTACAGAGAATGGTCCGAAAAAGAAAAAAACATCCAGTGAGCGGCAGTTCTGTGGGCGGAAATGCCTTGTTGATGCCAGAGGTCAGAGGAGAATGGCCAGACTGGTTCGAGCTGATAGAAGGGCAACAGTGACTCAAATAACCACTCGTTACAACCAAGGTGGGCAGAAGAGCATCTCTGAACGCACAGTACGTCGAACTTTGAGGCAGATGGGCTACAGCAGCAGAAGACCACACCGGGTGCCACTCCTTTCAGCTAAGAACAGGAAACTGAGGCTACAATTTGCACAAGCTCATCGAAATTGGACAATAGAAGATTGGAAAAACGTTGCCTGGTCTGATGAGTCTCGATTTCTGCTGCGACATTCGGATGGTAGGGTCAGAATTTGGCGTCTACAACATGAAAGCATGGATCCATCCTGCCTTGTATCAACGGTTCAGGCTGGTGGTGGTGGTGTCATGGTGTGGGGAATATTTTATTGGCACTCTTTGGGCCCCTTGGTACCAATTGAGCATCGTTGCAACGCCACAGCCTACCTGAGTATTGTTGCTGACCATGTCCATCCCTTTATGACCACAATGTACCCAACTTCTGATGGCTACTTTCAGCAGGATAATGCGCCATGTCATAAAGCTGGAATCATCTCAGACTGGTTTCTTGAACATGACAATGAGTTCGCTGTACTCAAATGGCCTCCACAGTCACCAGATCTCAATCCAATAGAGCATCTTTGGGATGTGGTGGAACGGGAGATTCGCATCATGGATGTGCAGCCGACAAATCTGCGGCAACTGTGTGATGCCATCATGTTAATATGGACCAAACTCCCTGAGGAATGCTTCCAGCACCTTGTTGAATCTATGCCACGAAGAATTGAGGCAGTTCTGAAGGCAAAAGGGGGTCCAACCCGTTACTAGCATGGGGTACCTAATAAAGTGGCCGGTGAGTGTATATATATATATATATATATATATATGTGAAATATAGTTTTATATATAGTGAAAAACTCCTGCCTAGTAGCAACTAAGGACAGACAAAAACACTTTCAGACAATGATTTCACACAGAGCGCTTGCTGAAGACAACAGAAGCTGGCGCGTGTGTGATTTTGGGGTGCTTTATAGTTTCCTGGTCGATGACGTCACCCGCCTATGACGCTCCGTCTCGCCATTGGACTGATTTCATACTGGTTTCATGAAGCACAACGCAAGAAGCGTTCCCGCAGCGTTTTCCACGCAGCTCGAGTTCCTGATAGGGAATGAAACTTGATGTCTTATACCCCATCTTTCAATCCCCCCAAGTCCCTCCCCCATTTTTAGAGCAGCTGATAATGGTTCAATCGCTAACGCAAATAATAATGGGGATAGTGGGCACCCCTGTCGTGTTCCCCGAAAGAGTGGAAACGGAGTAGAACGTTGGTTGTTTGTGCACACTGAGGCGTAAGGAGAGGAGTAGAGCAAACTGACCCATGAAATTAAGTTAGTATTAAAGCCAAACTGTTTCAGGGAGAAGAGGAGATAGGCCCACTCCACCCTGTCGAAGGCCTTCTCAGCGTCAAGAGATATTATTACCTCTGGGACATTAGAGGAGGATGGAGAGAGTATGACGCCGAGAAGCCTTCTTATGTTGGAGTATGAGTGTCTTCCCCCTATAAATCCCGTCTGGTCCTCTGAAATTATCTATCTATGACAGATTCCAATCGCCGAGCTAAGATTTTTGCGAGTATTTTAACATCTACCGGGAGGAGTGATACTGGTCGATAAGAAGCGCAACTCAGTGGGTCTTTACCTTTTTTATAAATTAGGGAGATGGAAGCTTGCATAAGGGTGGGCGGCAAGGTGCCTTGATTAAATGAGTGGTCAAACATTTCCAGTAATAGTGGGGCTAACTGATCTGAGAATTTTTTATAGAACTCGACCGGGTATCCGTCGGGGCCTGGGGATTTGCCACTGTTCATTGACTGAATCGCTTCTTTAATTTCTGAGAGAGTGAGAGCGGCCTCTAGTCTCAGATTGTCCTCGGGTGACACTTTAGGTAAGTCCAATTTTTCCAAAAAGTTATTTAGTTGGTTTTCATCTGTAAGGGACTCTGATGCGTATAGTTGGGAAAAGAATTATCTAAAAGTGTCATTTATTCGGTCTGGGTTAGAGGTTATTAGGTCTGACTCATCGGTTATTTGAGTAATTTGATTTGATGCTGCTTTTGCCTTCAGCTGATGAGCCAAAAGGCGCCCAGCTTTGTCCCCGTGTTCATACACCAACCCCCGAGAGCGAAGGAGAAGCTGTTCAGCCTCAGAAGTGAGAAGGAGATCAAGTTCCGTTTGTAATCTTATTCTTTCTTTATATAAATCCGGTGAATTTGCGGACGAGAGCGAATTATCTAGATCTGCAATAGCCCCCTCCAGCTCCTTCTGCCGAGATCTGCGCAATTTATTCGTATATGATGTGAAAGAGATAATTTTGCCCCTTATGTAGGCTTTGAGAGTGTCCCATAATGTGGACGGGGAGGTTTCAACATTCTTATTAGTTTCACAGAAGAAAGTAATCGATTCAGAGATATGTTTGCAAAAGTTGGCATCTGCCAGCAAGAGAGGGTCTAGCCTCCAATGTCTGAATCCCTTTGGCTTCATAGTAAAGTGAAGGTCCAAGACCACCGTGGCATGATCTGACACTGTTATGGGTAAGTACTGGGTGGAGACAATCGCTGGAATAAGCTTTTTATCTATCAAGAAATAGTCTATGCGCGAGAATGAACGATGTGCATGGGAGAAAAAAGAGTATTGTCTTACAGAGGGATGTGAAAAACGCCATGGGTCCACCAATCCATATTGATTCATAAACGTGGAAAAAGACTGGGACATTTTCATGGCCGTGGTTGACCGTAGACTAGACCTGTCCAATGTTGCATCGATAACACAGTTCATGTCTCCTCCCATTATCAGGAGGTGAGAGTCTAAATTTGGAATGTTAGCAAACAATGAACTCACAAAGTTATGGTCGTCCCAATTAGGAGCATAGACGGATACCAGAATTACCTGCTTTTCATATAACGTACCGGTAACAATAACATAACGACCGTTTGAATCTGTCATTACTTTATCTGAGGTGAAATGGACATTTTTACGGATTAATATAGCCGTGCCCCTTGTTTTTACATTGAATTGTGAGTGAAAAATTTGGTCAATCCAAGGTCTATTTAATTTTCTATGGTCAGAGTTGCATAAATGCGTCTCCTGAAGAAACATTATGTCCGCATTTAGGTTTTTGATATGTGTCATAACTTTTGTGCGTTTGATTGCAGCATTTAGCCCACTGGTGTTTAGTGAGCTAATCCTCACAGCCCATCCGCCAGCGGCACCTCCTTTGGTTACACTAGCCATGTTTCAGCGTCTCGTGGTAAGATTGTCAGGTCAGTTTCAAGGAGTAAGCAGCAAACAGCGAGTGAGATCTTCTGTACAGAAACAGCCCAATGTAAAATGAGTACACAAATAGCACAAAACTCAAAATAAAAGTCAAGTGAATCCATCCTTCCCCACCCCTTCTCCCCTGTCCCATTCATCAAAACTAAACCCAAGTAATCATACTTCCCTTTCTGCGTCGTCTTTCCTCTTTCCTTTATTTGTCCCAGCTCTTGCAGCTTAAAGAGCTAGTTGGAACCCCTAAAGTAATGAACTTGAACCTTAAACACATTTTTCATGACGCTTATATAGTGTGAATAGATTTCAAGATAGTCTGAATACCAAAAGGGATTCAGAAGTAACAAAGTGGAAAAAAAATAAAAGATGTAAGAAAAAATCAAATAAAAAGGTAAATGTAGAGTTAAAATTAAATACAGGGTATTAATCTCTTAAGACTAAACATCGAGTAAACTGCAGATTTAGTACCCCTTCCATCATAATAATCGTTTGTAACCCTATTTATATTAACTTGAAAACCTTCTAACTTAAATATGAAATAAAATAGTACACGCTATTATATTCTTTAATTATTTTCAGATTAGAATTAAGTGGATTGTAACACACAACACCAGCTTCTGAACCTGCCGAACTAGATACAGGGCTAGTCCAGCATAGCAGTTAAAGATAAATATCAAACTTAGGCCCCACAGAGTCCAAACGGTCCTTAAATCTCTTTGAGATAGACACATTAACTCAATAAGTATATCGTCCTTGTAAACAATGATGGGCGCTAAGGCTCGGCAGCAGTTCTCGTCTTAATTTAAGACTCACCAATACGAAAACAGCTCCTCCTGTCAGGGAGCCAGCTCGGTGAACATGGTCCATATTAGCCGCGGGTAAAATAGCAGTCGAGCTAGTCGGGCATCGGGGTCTGTTTATATTTGGCCGCGAATGTGGTGGCTTCCTCGGGGGATGAGAATCTCTTCTTCGCTCCGCTCTCCAGGGTAATCTGTAATCGGGCCGGGAAGAGAAGTGCTGGTCGAAGAGCGAGGTTGTAGAGATCGGCCATCACTGCTCGATATTTAGCTCGTTCCCCGGCGATTTCTGGTGTGTAGTCCTCAAAGATCTGGATTGGTGTCCCTTGGTACTGGAGTTTCCCACGTCTCTTACGAGTCTCCCGAATTATCAGTTCCTTGGTCTGATAGCGATGAAGGCGAAGTATAACAGGTCTGGGCCGTGAGCCGGGTTGTGGTTTAGCGGTGAGCGTTCTGTGCGCTCTGTCCAATTCAGGAGGAGACTGAAGGATCTGGTCACCCAGTACTTCTGCCAAAAGTTCGGCGAAAAAGCTTGTGGGCCTGGGTCCCTCGATTGATTCTGGGAGGCCAATTATTCTAATATTGTTTCTGCGACTGCGGCTCTCCAGATCGATAGTCTTTGCTGTTAGTTTAGCGTTGTTATCTGCTAATGCGACACACCTCTCCCCCAGTGCTTGAATTCGTTGGGCTTGCAGCTCAGCATGGGATTCCAATGAGTCCATTCGCTGTCCATGTTCTGTTATCGTTGTCTGCATTTTGTCGAGTCTCAATTCCAGAGCAGCGAATGTTGCTTTGAAGTAGGCTGCAATACTAGCTCTGTGGTCTTCTAGGATACTAGCTATGCCAGCTAGCGCTGTGCTGCTGCCCGTAGGAGAGGCGTCTGCTTCAGTCTTTTTAGACGATTTTGATGATTTTGACATTTCTCTATGGTGTTCAAGGTTCTAATGTTAATTCTTCTACTCTCAGTTGGTTGGGGTTTTGAGGAAAAAGTAAGTTTTCAAAGTTACCGCTGTGGGAGCCTGAGACAACGCTGCTTTCACATGCTCACCCAATCCGGAAGTCGAAATAATAATACTTTTAAATTGTATTATGAAAATCTGTACAAATCTGAATACACTAACAATTCCGAAGGGCAAGACAGCTTTCTTGATAAACTTCATTTTCCTAAATTATCAGAGGGGATAAGAAGTGACCTAGAGAGGAATCTGAGCATTGAAGAGCTCTCAGAGGCATTACAGGACATGAGTAGTGGGAAAGCCCCTGGGCCTGATGGCATCCCAACGGAAATTTATAAAAAATTTGCAGAGAAACTTTTACCACACTTGCTTGAAATGTTCAACGAAGCATTTGAAAAGGAAATACTACCCCCATCATTGAGATCAGCACTAATTACCCTTATATTGAAGCCAGGCAAACCTGCTAATGAAAAATCATCTTATAGGCCCATATCTTTGATGTCATGCGATACAAAAATCCTCTGTAAGGCCCTAGCTAAGAGAATTATAATGAATGATCAAAATGGGTTTGTGCTTGGAAGGCAAGCCCTCCATAACATACGTAGAGTCTTAAATATACTATATAAAAAACAAAATGTCAAGGACCATGCAATCCTGTCGCTCGATGCGGAAAAAGCCTTCGACAGGATTGAATGGGGATACCTTTTCGAAGTGCTTAAGAGATTTGGGCTAGGTGATGGGTATATTAAATGGATTAGGCTCCTTTATAATGATCCACAGGCAGAAATAATAACAAATAACCACATTTCAAACCCTTTTACTTAAGTAGAGGTACTTGACAGGAGTGTCCATTGTCCCCTTTGTTATTTTTATTTGCAGTAGAGCCCCTTGCAATGGCAATCCTGTTCTGAAAGTTCTGAAATAAAGGGCATAACAATAGGTGAGAGGGAACATCGTTTATCTCTGTTTGCAGATGATATTGTGGTGTTTCTTACAAATCTAGAACCTTCTATTCAAGCGCTTAATTATATACTAACTGTATTTGGAAAGTTTTCAGGTTACAAAATTAACAATAATAAAAGTGCCCTACTATTACTGAATGGAGATGAAAGGAGTAGCTATCCGATCTCCAGGCAATTTGCCAGCTCTCCTGAAGGTTTTACATACTTAGGGATTAAGATAACCCCAAACATAAAATAAATCATTCCAAGGAATTACGACCCATTAGTAAAGAAAGTTATGGACTCACTCGAGAGATGGAATGCAATGCCAATATCTATTATTGGGCGTATAAGTATCCTAAAAATGTCGATCCTACCTACATTTTTATATCTTTCCAATCAATTCCACTCCCTCTTCCAGCTTCCTTCTTTGCTATACTCAAGAAAACATTCGCAAGATTTATATGGAATAATAAACGTCCTCGGTTACGTCTCTCCTTACTCTACCTACCATATGAATGAACGGGGAGGGCTTAAAGTACCAAATATAAAACTTTATTATTGGGCAGCTCAACTCTGTTCTGATAGGTACTACTTCATAGACACAGACATTCCAGCGTGGATAGATATAGAAAAAGATGCAATAATGATTCCACTACGAATGTATCTCTACTCTTCTTCAATTAAAATGCTCAAAAAAACTACGAATAATCCTTTCCTTAGGAATACCATCTCATTATGGTATGAAGCTCACACATTTCTAGATGAAGCAATTACAATGTCAGGTTTGTCACCAATCTGGGGTAACACAAAGTTTGTACCGGGTAGAAGTGATAAGGGATTTGAAAACTGGATGTATAAGGGAATAAGTCAAGTAAAAGATTTATACGAGGAAGGTATAATGTTATCATTCCAACAACTGATGAGAAAATATGATATCCCTCAGAAACATTTTTTTTTATATTTACAAATAAGAAGTTTTATACATTCTGAAATTAAAAACTATTCAACTATTGACTATTTGACCCCCTTTGTCAACTATAGAAAAGCACACTTTAAAGCATTTAAGGGACAAGGGTAATCTGTCATTATTTTATAATATACTTTTAGAGGGATCAAAAGATAGTTTGCTGTCTTATTTAACAGCATGGAAGAATGATCTTCAGGAATACATTTCTAAAGAAGAGTGGATGGAATCTTGTTTATTTGCCCAAAATCACAGCATCAATACTAGGAGTAAATTACTTCAATATAAATGGCTTTTGCGGACATACATCACCCCAGTTAAATTACATAAATTTAATCCAAATATTCCAGATAGTTGTTCAAAATGTAAACAAGGAATTGGTACCCTTTATCATTGTGTATGGGAGTGTAATGAAATTCAAGGATTTTGGAAGGAGATTGTTTTTATGATTGGTAAACTAGCTGAAGTAAATATCCCTCTTGCACCCAAATTTTGTCTGTTTCATATATACCCAGTAAATCTTGAGGTGAATGCAAGAAAGCGCAAACTAATTGATTTTAGTTTACTTCAGGCCAAGCGTACTATTGCTTTAAAATGGAAGGAAACCCAAGGACCTAACCCAGGTCAGTGGTTTAAAGAAATGACCAGCAACCTTGCCTTGGAAAAACTTACTTATGTCGTTAAAGGGAAACTAAAAGACTTTGATCAAATTTGGGCTCCCTTCTTACATTACTGTAACCAAGTTGACCAGACAATATGGGATGATTGAACTACCTAACTCTTCTGTAGTGGTCATGTCCAATATTTAACTAATTTCTTGTAATCCAGCAAAACAAATAATAGCTCTGGTAAAATAGTAGAATTAAACTACAAAATGTCAGACTGTGTGCTGTAATATCAAAATGTATATTTTATTTTACTTTATTTTATGGTTTAGTGTTGTTCTGGATGTTCTGTAATGTGTATCTTATTATCTTCATTTTTAATTGTTTATTTGTTTCTTACTCATTATTATATGTTTATTTTGTTGTCTTGATGTTCAAACAAAAACCAATAAAAAAATGTTGGAAAAATAAATAAATATATATTTATTATCATTAAAATTATTAAAATAATAATTAATATAATGTGTAAAAATAATAATAATAAATTAATATAATGCTTTAAAATAATAATAATTATTATATAAATAATATTAATAAGCTTTGAAAAAGCATAACTGTTTATTTTTTTATTGAATTGTAATGTTACCTGTAACAAAATGCTTTCTCTATAAGATAAAAAATATTGCTCTCACTTTCTCTCCATACTCTTACCAGATGGCGCTAACCTTCCTTAAATTTTTTTTTTTTGAAGGCCTAGTCTCTATTTTAACCTAAAATACTGCATTAAAAAAAAAAACTTATAAAAAAAAAGTGTATTATTTTCAATGGCAAAAATTGACCATAAATATTGCATAAATATTAATAAATAACATAAAATTCTCTCAAAATACAAAAATAAAAATAAAAAATATTATTGAACAAAAATAAATTGCATTTTACTGGGATGGAGAAAGTTTCATTTTTAGGTGTCCGGTCACTTTTGACCGGGAAGATAACAAGTGTGACGCCGAAACGAAGAGCACCTGAGGGTTAAGTGAGACAATATATTGGAAAGCTTCTGAGTGGAGGGCATTTGCTCTCCTCTATTCTCATGTAATACTTAGGAATGTTTTACCAGGGCTGTACTACAAACACTGGATGCTTCTTGCGTGTGCACTTCACATTCTCCCAGTTTGCCATACAGGATGAGCTCAATTGTGCAGTCTAGTTCAGTTTGTAGCCAAAGTGCCAGCTCTTTATGGTCTCGAGCATTGTTCATATAACTGCCATTTGTTGACGCATCTTACCCAGAGTGCCAGGGACTGGGGTCTTCTATGGACCAATTCAGCATTTGTTTTTGAAGACATGAATGGCAAACTCTTGCAGTTGTATTCTGGCACACAGTCAGTTTCGTCACAGATCTTTAAGCATTTTTTTTTTTTCATATCAGAAGTTGTAAGGAAAGGAAATGCTGTATTTCATGATTAAAAAAGAGAATTGCAAGATATTTTATTTTCCATGACAAGTGGCAACATTGTTACGAAGTCTTCATGTTACATTAGAGAACATTTAGTGACTTTGGGGTGTGGCTCTCACAGACTGTTGACTGCCAGAGAAATTGCTGCACTACAAAACAGTTCTACGCTCACAGAGTACCAACATGAGAACAGTTCAACTATATATAAGCGATGCATGTATAATGGTAAGTTAGTCACCACCAGAGATTAGTGTCAATTTCAAAAGAAACAATTATGTAATAGAAACAGCTAATTGCTTTGGTATGGTAGAATCATTGGTTGTTGTACCAAAACCTTGTAAATGTGAAAGAGGGTCTAACTGCTCTTGTAGAGAACTTCTTATTTTCTATAAGCAACTAAAGCAGGAACACTGGCAACCAGCTATCAATGATGCAGATATCAAGACAAACATTGCAAAATTTCTTGTGAAAGTAAGGATCTCAAATGAAATGTGTGCAATGACATGTGAGGACATAGTAGCTAAGTGAATTGCAATTGAACATAAGGGTCAGTTATATGTAATGAAAATGCCTGTTTGAGCAGAGTTAAATTAATGCAGGCTAACACCAGCCTCAAAAATGCAATTTGTCTCCAAAACAGGGTCACATCCACACAGTAGGGTTGAGGAAAACAACAGTATGTATAATGATATAAATGTGTGTATTTATGTGTTTCTCTACTAAAATTCAGCTAAACAGTTTATTGGTAACTATCCTTGTAGGCCTATCTCTGGGTAAATTAAACCAATATCAAACAAAATCGATAACCAGGACTTCTTTAATGCAATATTGTTCTTTTTTTTATATGATTATTGTATTTATTGGATACAGTACCAGTTGCATTGTAGGAACAAGTGAAAATGACAAAACTGACTGATAATTGGGAAAGCTTTTACTGTATTCCTAATGGTCTATGACTTGACTAATGATTTTGTGCATGCAAGTTGGGGTTTGGGTGTTTCTGTATGGATATTGTAAATATTTAAGTAAACACCACATTGTAGTGCTGTATGAACTGAGTTGTCTCATTCAAAAACATCGAGAACATAATTATCTCAAATGAGAATATCAAGTGTAATTCTTTGACTAGGAGGATTTTCTTTTGCAAACGTGTTTGTGAACCTGAAGTGAAACTAACTAAAACTATTAAAAGTCGCAAAATACTAACCTAAAGCTATATGTGTCAGAATATAGGCTAGGAGACAGAGGTAAGTGAATCCAAACACAGCTTTATTCAAGGTGACAAGAGTGCAAGGTGGGTATTCAGTGAGTTCAAGTGCAGATTCGGTGAAGATCACTCGGTGCAGGGCGGACAGCAGGTAAGAACATTCACTTCAGGTATGTTGATACCAAGCAGTCACAGGTCATTAATATTAGTCTTTTCTCTTACAGATGCGGTCGATAGCAAGCAAGCTCGGAGGACACACTGGAGGTTCTGGAAAATACAGGATCACAGGCAGTAGGAAAATCAAACAGGAGTCCTGGAGACAGCAGAACAATGACACAGAGGTTAGAGTTTCGCAGGCGAGTATATGTTATGTCTTAGTAACCTGGAAGCATCAAAGGCTCAGAAGACAACGGCTAATGGTCTGGTCCTGTTAGAGGCTTGACACTGAACTGGGGCTATGGTGAGTGTTTTAGAGTGCTTATTGAATAGGCTGCTGATGGTGAACACGCATGTGTGATTAGTATTCCGGAGAGAGTGATCGTTGTGTGGTGGATGGAATCAAGCTTGATTGATCCCTGACAATATGGCCTTCTTTCAAAATTTTACATAAGTGCACAAGCTTTGTTAGTAAAACAGTATAGTTAAAGTATCAAAAGTAAAAGTACTTGTTAAGTAACACAATGGTTCATGTTAGATGTTGCTTGAGCCCTCTTCAATTAGTTACTATAGTACTTGTGTGGGTACAGTGTTTTTGTATTTTAAAAATACTCAGTGTGATTTGTTTTATATTATTTATTTGCTCAGGACCATAATCATTGGATGGAGCACAAAAAAAGAATTAAAATAAATAACAGAAAGACAAAATTATGGCATACTGTGTTGTAAACAAAAAATATTACTAAAACAAAGGTACCGTGCAATGGACCATGGTTATATGCGATGTACCGTGGTAATATCTGAGGTACTGCAGAATGCACCATGGTAATATCTGAGGTACTAGGGTATGTACCATGGTAAATCTGAGGTACCATACTATTTACCATAGTAACATCTACAGTACAATACAATGTACCATGGTACCATGGCAATATCTGAGGTACTATATAGTATGTAGCATGGTTATATGTAATGTACCATTGTACTACATGGTATGTACTATATTTTTTAATGGTAAACTTTCTTATGGGATACTATGCAAATATTTCCTTGTCACCTGCAAACTTCGTTCATGCCTACATATGAAGAGTTCAGATGCAAAAGCCTCGTAGTGCCATCTGAAATTTTCTTCTAGAATGATCGTTTTTTATCAAGCTTGTATAATTAAGTTCAGTAATTTCACTTAAATGGCTATGAAAATTACCTATTAAAGGTATATATTTTTTGTCACATACAGCAAACATCTCCTCACTATCCGCTAGCTGCCTGTCCCCTGAACACACTGTAAAAAAAACGTGGTCTCTGTAGACACCACAGGCTCCACAAACGGCAACAAAAACAAACTGCGGCGACCCGCTCCACGAAACATAACAAACAGTGTTCCAGCCAATCACTGGCAAGAAGTATTTGAGGGTGGGTCTGGGTGGTTAGTGCGCGTGCACATGAAGAGGGTGTGTGAAGGAGAGAGAAGCATCAAGAGGGAAGTTTGAATAATGGCCGACACACGACCAAAGAGACGACGTTCCGATGATCAACTTACAAAGAAGAGGGAAAAGGATAAAGAACGCGCGAAGTACCTAATTTACATCGGTAAAGCATTCAAAAGATGGCGAGAACTCCGCCGGCAGAAGGGCTTCCAGTCCGACATTCAGGTAGGAAGGGAAGGGAGGGGAAGGAGACGAGATGCGGAGGAGGGAGGGTCTAGCTAGCCTCCGTTTTGTTTGACAATAGTTCGAACGTCAACAAGAAGTGACGTCACCCAGGATCGCTTAGAGCGCCTTTAATTGTCATTTAAGTGAAATTATTGAACTTAAATAAACAAGCTTGATAAAAATGATCATTAGAAGAAAATTTCAGATGGCACTTAGAGGCTTTTGCATCTGAACTCTTCATATTTTAGTTAGATTTGTCTTTTTAGAAGAGGCTCCAACTGCCCATATAACTCTATACAAAACAACAGACTGTTGAGATGCTGAAGACGAAGATCCAAGCTCTGGAGGAAAAAGTGGAGACTTTGACTGAAGAGAGAAACTGGAAGATCCCCCTGCATTCCTGTAGAAAAAAGTTTACTCAAACGCTTAAAGGTGCATTGCGCAACTTTTCATGTTAAAAATACCCGTTTTCTATCCTATACATGCTTAAAGAACTGCCTGATGGGCTGAATGAGCCCTTCTCTGCTCACTGAGATTGCCTCTATAATCCTGTACAGTAAAATATATAAGAGGGATTCGGGCTCGAATTTGAGACTGGGCGTGACGTCATGCGCGTTCACGCTCACCAGGCTATGTCTCGCAGGTTTGTGTATAAGCCGCCATTCTCCGCATCAGCGAAGACAACTCGTGCGTCAAAGGTAGATGGATTCATGGAGACCGGCTTGTAGTCCATTCCAAACCCCAACGCAAACTCCACGTAAAGTAAAGAAAAGAAAAATGTTGTCTAGTGCCACCAAAAGGGCCAAATTGGAGTCAGACAGGCGTCGGAGTAAGACGAGAGTGCTTCTCTCCACAGTAACATCAAATTGGTCAGAGCTCGTATTCTATCAAAACGAGGAAAACGTCAAATATTTTGGTATTGTGATAAAATACATGTTTTATTCTGAACATTGCAGGAAGGGAAATACAATGGTAAAGGGGTAAATATTTTTACTTTACTCATACTGTTTAGCAGACTAACTAGCCTATTTACTGAATATAGTATTGACACATTTCACATTAATGTTTGTCAGTGTGTATTGTCCCTGTCAAAATATCTACTAAATAAATCAGCGCTACATGTAGTTTAGTGATTAGCAAAACAGTTCAAGATTCTTGAGTGTGATATAACATGCTGAAAAATATGACCGATAATAAGACACACATTTTGAGTAAATTCTAACAGAAAAAGGATGTATTGTTATTGGAATATTCTACTTAGCAGATCAATAAAACAGGCTGAACCTTGTTTATTACCTTGAGACATTTGAGTGAACGTTGTTGACCAACCGTGTACGGTATGATTATTATTTTGAGCTATTGCGAAGTAATCAATTATATTGTTCATGAACGTGTTTTCATAACAATACAATCATAGGATACAGTAAACACATAAACAAAGTTTTCTACTACCCCCGTTTTCCCCTCACACATAAGAGTAATTTACTCAAATGTCTTTCCTTCCATATATTTGAAATGACTTGCAGATTTATAACTTTATTACCCCTGAAGACATTTTGGCTGTACACCAAAGATCTGTGTGGCAGATGCTCCTTTAGTTATATGAACAGCTTGTGCTCGTGCATGCGTGCGTGTGCGTCTGGTCCATGAGCGTGCACAACTCTGGTTGCAGTTTCGCTTGTCGCCAGAGGGGGCGTAGTTCTGCAAAAACTCAGAAACCTGCGCAATGCACCTTTAAACACACAAAAAAATATCTCATACTGCCCACTAGTGGTCGACTGATATTGTTTTGTTTTTTTGTCAAGTTTGTATATTTAAGTTCAGTAATTTCACTTAAATAGCAATAAAATTAGCTATTAAATGTCATTTAAGTGAAATTACTTAACCTAAATATACAAGCTTGATAAAAATGATCATTCTAGAAGAAAATTTCAGATGGCACTTAGAGGCTTTTGCATCTGAACTCTTTTACATTTATATATATATATATATATGGGCCATTCTACAGAATTGGTGCAAACTGCTGTCCCTCATCCAAAAAACACATATATATATGTACATATATATAAACATTAAGTTTGTGTGTGTGTGTATATATATATATATATATATATATATATATATATATATATATATATATATATATATATATATAATCTGTCTGCTTAGACATTCCGCATTACAGAATAATTAGTAGCTATATAAATTTCAAGTGAACTTAAAACAATCTTCACATGAACCTATTATAATGTAAAGTAAACAAAATAATCGCCTACTAATTTTTACAGCACTAGTTATAATTGATCAGCTTTAATTAAAGCTACATGATTGAATAGTTTGGATTAGATTGATTAAGCCAGTGCTATGGCCTTAAAAGTACCTTATTTGCATATATTTGTGTGAGTAGTGGCAGCATGCTTTGTCTATGGAATGATTTGTCCTCATTTGCTTTTCTGTTCTTTCATGCATGTATTCCAGCACGAACTCCTGAGGAGTTTGTTTTGCGATACCACAAGGTCCTCCGACTTGTCAAAAGTGGCTCAACAAAGACAGATGCCTTTAACAGCGTGGGAGTGGACCGAAACACAGTTGTGAACCAGGCACCAATTGCAGAGCTGGCTGCAGTTAACCCTGACGTTCAAGCTCTTAAGGGCTGATTTCCAAAAAGGAGACAGTCTGCAAAAATTTGCAGACAAATGTTTGGCTCAGTGTATTTTAGAGCCAAATGCAATTTAGAGCCTCATTTGTGCTATGAAACAGGCCAATTACCTGTTAGACATTCTGAAAAAGTAGTTCAATTAGAGCTTAAGTACATTTTAAGCAGAATTGTTACTTATGACTGCTTTTGTTGTAGTTACTAATCATCCCACCCCTTTAGTACAGCTCAGCTCATGAGCTATTATTTTTTTTTATTTTTTTTTTTGTGTTTAGGCAGTTTAGTATAGTTGTCATAGAAAGGGGAGTATATATTATCTAATTTTATATTTTGTTTTAATGTAATGTGTTATGGAAATGTACTTTTGGAAAGTGTTTAATAAACAGCTTTTATAAACTTTAGTGATGGTCATTAATGATAAATTAATCATTAGCTAATGGTTTGCAAAAAAAATCATGTTGTGACTTATTGAGGCACATCATTATTACCTAGTCATTTAGTAATTGTAGTAATGTATACATGAATTTGCACTAATAATGCAGTAATTAATCATGTATTAATGCATATTAGTGTACCTGTATTATCTGGAAGTTGAAATACAAGGCTTTGGCTCATTCTGGTAATTAACATATTAATTAACACTATTAGTTAAACTAATTAATTTATTAGGGAATGAATCCACAATGGCATATTTAATTAATAACTATTCATGTATGAACTATTATATTAACCAGACAGACTCTTAATTAGTTCCTAATGTGGTAATCATTAATGAATAGCTTAGATAATCATGAGTTACACATTTATTCAGTATTATCTGTGCATTAATTAAGCATGAATTAATGCTTATTAGTGCACCCGTAGTGTTACCTAAAATAATTATTATGACATAAAAACAATGTCTGTTTTCTGGATCAGGCCGATGCCTAAAACTCTGGTATTAAAGTATTGGTGTGGCCAGAATAAAAAATTAATCATCCCAACTTTCACGTAAAAATACCACTTATCAACTGTAATTCATTAACTGTTGTTTAGTGACATACACAAAATAACTGTCTATCTGTGACTTGGTTGTGAAATGGACATCTTTAAGTGTGATAGTTAGACAAGTTTGAAGTGTAATAGTTTTATAGGTAACAGAAAAACAGCAATACTTATCTATCACGTTGATGTTTCATAGACAGCAGAAAGATATTCTAAAATAAATATGCCTTGTTTAGTCACTCTACACTCTCATGTAGAAGGACTGTCATTTAAATCTCTCTATGCTATATTTGTTCATGTTTTTCATAAATTCCTATATGAACATGTTTGATCACGCACGGAGAGTATAGTTTTTGCAAACATTAAAAACTATGGTGGCCGAGAGGTGCAAAACAAATCACAATTATAAAAACAAAATAACAAATCCAAAAACAAAATAATTCAGAAAACAAAATAACAATTCAGAAAACTCAACAACAATTCAGAAAACACAACGACAATTCAGAAAACAAAATAACAATTCAGAAAACATAACAACAATTCAGAAAACAAAATAACAATTCAGAAAACACAACAATTATTCAGAAAACACAACGACAATTCATACAAAATGTAAAAGGTAGGTATATTTTGAGAATGGCATACTTGTCGCTGATTGGACGAGACACCTGTCAATCAAGCCAGAACCGGAATCAAGCGATTCATGAAAGTACCGAGGGTAGAAAAGCGCTTCGTTTTTAAAAGTCTTCACGTTTACATGCATGCAGCTTTCTCTACTGTGAACGATATTATAATGTTAATTCCCTATGCTGATGTACAGATAAAACGTAAAATTTGAAGTAGTAGACATATATTTCTCTCGGTTGTATAGTTTCCTTAACTTTATATATTGGCGCTGTGCTGCAGAACTGAGGATTCCCTCAATACGTCATTCTCCAAGATTGATCCCCTGTGGTCAGAACACTTGGTAACTCAAAGTAACTCATGTCAATGGACAAAACACAGTACAATAAAAGACCAAACTCCCACCTTATTGGGGATTTAGGCTATATTAATAGGCTACAGGTAAGCAGATGGACCAGGATATGAACGTAACGCGCAAAGTTTCACGCTAAGTGATTCCCTGTGAAGTACAGGCTACTGGCATAAGCTGGCCTAGATATTTGTAAATTTAGGGACTGTCTATAAAGTTACATACGACATTGGTACACAGGTTTCTAACTTCAATATCATTTGAAGAAAACTTAGTCATAAAACCATCTGTAAATTTTTCATGATGTAGATGTCAGGCATGATGCACACCTTTTAGATAGTTGATATTAAAATTAATATGAGCTCATGCCGTACTGAAAAAATATGTACACATTATTTGACAGTGTATTTGATTAAATACCAAAAACGAATCGCTTTTCTACACTCGGTAGCTTTTCCAGTAATCGCTTGATTCCGGTTCTAGTTTGATTGACAGGTGTTTCGTCCAATCAGCGACAAGTATGCCATTCTCAAAATATACCCACCTTTTCCATTTTGTATGAATTGTCGTTGTGTTTTCTGAATTGTTGTTGTGTTTTCTGAATTGTTATTTTGTTTTCGGAATTGTTATTTTGTTTTTGGATTTGTTATTTTGTTTTTATAATTGTGATTTGTTTTGCACCTCTCGGCCACCGTACAAAACTGATCTCAAGTGTTTGCACTGCTCAACACTTAGGCCCAGTCCCAAATCGCACACTTCATGAGCACTTTCGGTCTTGTGGACTTACAATGGCTGCCGCGTGCGCGTGTCCGTTAAGTCCGTGAGACCGCAGTGTGTCCCATTTGTCATTTTTAGATCTCAGAAGCACCCCAAGTGGTCGATTTGCGCCCTTGATGCGCACTTTTGCCGAGCCCGCACTGACACGGGCTCCGCAGCAGACTTCTTCCCGACAGTCAAAGCGGCATTACGTCACGAAAGTGCGGACTCAGAGGAAGACCGCGAGTGCTTAGGGTTCCATTTGGGACAGGGCCTTCGGCTGCGTTTACACTTGGCATTAATATGCGACCTGTATCTGGATGTTGGGATGAGCGAGTACAGCATTATCTGTATCTGTATCTGTATCTGTGTTACCATATGAATTATCTGTATCTGTATCTGTACTCTAACTGGACGGGGCCTAACCCGGAAGTGGGCGGGATTTAACCCGGAAGTGGGTCGGGTTGTCTTGAAATGGGCGGGGCTTTAACCAGTATGTTATCTTAAGCATGCAATTGATATGGGTTGATCAGAAATTGTTATATGCAGGCACGTGCACACATAGACATCAAAAGGGGCTTGAGCACCTGCCCTTTTTATTCCTGGAGAGAAAGTGCCCTTTTTTCTGGGGTGCTTCTTTTTTTTTTTTTTTTTTGGAAAAATAATATATATTCCTGTTTGCGCACAGCTTCCCTGTCAAACAAATATATTTATTGAATAGTGTATCTAAATATCAGGTCAGGAGTTCTAAAGCGCTCCCTCTCTCTTCTCATGTCAATGTCCTCACTGTGACTGAAGACGCGCGCGGCCAGTATAATAATGTGCATGCACAGACCGCGCACAGAATACAGTTCTCAGAATACAGTTATCTTTCGCGCTTGAACGAACAATAACACACACAATTATGCCAAAATGTAGTTTGTCAAGTATCTTCATAACATAAGAGCAGTCTTATGATGGACATAAATAGTTGTGAGAGAATGAGGCCCGTGTGAGATCCGCGTCTCTGGCTCTGCAACGGCTGGTCTCTACCAATAAAGCTTTCTGTCCGTAAAGTTAATCAAAGAACAAAGGGAACAGAGAAAATTGCCCACTGCTCTTGACTAAATAACTTGCGTAGCTTTAATAAGGATTAGTCTATATATAATTTATAATTTATGCAGCGCAGACTGTCTGATAACTTTATTCAGTTTCTGTATATGAGCTACCTGTAGCCTATATAGCTTAAATATTACTTTTATTATGGGTTTATGTGAGGATTGTTTGAAGTTCACTTAAATTAAAAGCTGTTTTATTTTTTGCAGCCTAATAAATGTTTTTTAAAAAAATTGAATACTAAGGAGACCATGGTTTCTGTGTGAACTGATTATTTTGTAGAAATTTTTTGAAAATGAAACAATTGCGTGAGTTTGAGGAAGATACGATTAATTAACTTTTTAAATAATTTTAAAAAAAAGGAAGTCAGAGTTGTGTTAATATATATACTTTTTGGTTTAAAAAAAGTAAAAAAAAAAAAAAAACGTAATTATGAGAAGTGCCTTTTTTTCCCCTTGAGCCCCTGCCCCTTAAAATGTCTGTGCACGTCCCTGGTTATATTTATTGCTGATTAGAAAACTATTTACATGACAGCATCAGCATTGAGCTTCAGATCAATGGTTTTGATCACGATAACAAACAAACTGTAATATAGTTTTATATCACTGTAGTGACAACGAGAATGAACCGAACACAATTGAAGCTTTTAGGTGATTTTGTTCATACATAATCGCACACAGAGTCTTCACATTCCAGACTCAAATCACCAAACCCAGAGCCATAAATCACCCACAGGCTCCAGAGAGTCTGCAACCAAAAATACTTTTATTGTCAACGTTTGGTAATTTTGCAAGACAGATCTGTTCAGAAATGGTACTGCTCAGGACCCTAGCAGAGGTCACCTGACCCCTGCGACTAACAGACCCCGTCTTTCTTAAGGACCAAGGTCCCATGAGAGATGAACAGAACAGACTTCAGCAGGAACTATCCGTGACCTCAGACTGGAATGTCTAAAGCCCCATAAACTTTACACACCAACACACTTTACATATAAAAATTCATACAATCATCACAAAACAATTCTTGACGAACTTATAATCAAACATCGTTCAACTACATAATTCTATGGGGGGGGGGAATACCCCCTTCTCAAATAACCATATAGTATCTTATTGTCCGAATTCCAAATTCCTCCAGGAGGCGGGACAAAACATTTGAGTTTAAAATCTTAGACCCGAACAAAGAGCTAGTAGTTCTTCAGAATGTTCTTCTTGTAGGTTTTTCTTGAGAGTTTCTTCATGAGTTCTTAGGAAAAATACGGAGAGAGCTACTGAAGAGTATGCTCTAGGGGGGAGCCATGAAAAAGTAACAGACGGACGAGCAATGTAGACGAGCAGAGAAAATGACCCAAATCAAGATCAGGGTTTAAAACAGCTTCATTCAAGCCATCTAACTCGTCTCACTTTCCTTTCTTTTCCTTTGTTTTCTTTTCCGTTAAAAGTCTCGGTTCTAAGTTAAGTTTTGCTGCAAAGTTTAGTTTAAACTAGTGGTGGGCCGTTATCGGCATGAGACTCTTATCGCGCGATAAAAAAAATATCGCCGTTAATCTATTCTCAAAGTTGGGTTGGGAGCTGGGTCTATAACGTTACTACGCAAGCTATAATGACTTTCACATTGATATTTTAGCGTCAAACTACTATGTAGTACATTTACATTTAAATGTAAATGAGCTGCTTTGCTTTGCGTAGCTTGAAAAGCTTGCGCGCCAACGTCATTCATCAGGGTTTCTGCACACTTTGAATTTAAATGTAAGGCTTTTTAAGACTCGAAGAAATGTTTAATTTAACTGTTATATAAACTTAATATCACATTTGCTATTGTGGACGGGAAAATGGCCCTCTTGCTGATGTGATATTCTATGATAACAACATAATATGATATATAAGACAAAAACTCGGGACATGTCTAACTGCACACGTCACGCAGTGAAAGCACGAGACCCAAAAGCGATGTCACCTCACAGTGCCTCGTACATCGTTAAAACAATGATTACAATAGCATCATAGACAATATACATCGCACACCACTACGCACTATGACTAAGTTACGCACATAAAGAATGAATAGAACTTTTAAATGCGGACGGACGGGACTCGACGCGCTGCGACTCATGTTGTTTTAAGCGCATCATTCTGCGCTCGGGATGTGCATAAGCGCTTTGTGCCGCTCTGTATTGGAGCATTTCATATCATAATACTTTTTTGCGCAATGAAATATTATTAATGGCCTTTCTTGTTAATAGCCTTTCTGTTTTTTTTATCTTGTTTTTCATGAATGTATTTTACAACAACACAAAGAGCAATGTGTAACGTTTTATCAAATTTATTAGTGCACTTATTGTTTTATTTAATTATCCACTAATGTAGTTAATTATAGCATTTTTGTCATAGATTATGATAATATATTTTTATGATTTGTTGTTTTTCTTTGTAACGTCTATATTTCTTTCTAACGTCTGTATTAATTAGTTTGTGTTTAACACACAAAAGAGTGATTATCAGTTCACACACAGAGTTATAGAAATTCTACTTGATTTAAAAAAAATAATAATGGCGGTCTAATAAAGGAAACCCTTTCCCACCTGGAAACCCGCTCAAAGACTTACTTTTAGTCATTTTTTGGGTAGCACACATATTCTGAATGCCTTTGGCAGAATTCAAATGAGCCATTTGAATCTAGATTAATCTAGATCAATTCCAAGATTACAGTGAGATTAATCTAGATTAAAAAAATTTATCTATGCCCACCACTAGTTTAAACGTTTCGACTGCAAAGCCCTTACAACTTCAAAGACTTTCATCCATTCATCAACACACCACGTGATTGGCTGCCCAAGATCTAGCAGGCACAGGAGACCGCCAGCCAAGCAACGGACCCGGGACCCTCTACACCGACAAAAAGGGAATCCCAAAGGCAACGCGAAGACAAACTTAAGTAGCCTCCATTAACTGAACTGGTGCATTGATATAAAATTGAATAACCCGTCAAAGAAACGAAAGAAGGGTTAAATTAATGATTGATGGTTCGTTCAGGTCATGTCTTTTAAGTGCATATAGAAACTTGGAATTTCACCATCTCATTCTTAAAACTCATTCTTCCCTCACTCTCTTTCTTTCTGCAACTCGTATGAATGTGTGTGTGTGTGTGTGTGTGTGCGTGTGTTTGTGTTAGATATTAGTTTTATGTTCTAGGATAATCAATAAAGTCTTGCTTATATTTAAAAAATAATTGTCTTGTGTTATGTGCTTACAGATTTAATGTCTTAAACTTCTGATCTAAGTTACCTTGCTAATAAATAGTGTTTCACTATAGTTTGGATATTTATATCCGCTGCAGAGGTTATTACGGCCCGTTCGAATGAACGCTGAACGAGTCATTTGCTTGGCCGTATAAGTGATTCTTTTAAGAATTGATAATTCCTTTTGAGCTAAATTGGCCTTCTGGCCCCTTTATGCATATTATTATTATATGTACCCAAATTCGTTACAATCACTTTATTTTTTTAATGAAATACAGCAAGTGTCAGACACTCAGTGCGTGAAGTAAAAAAAAAAAACTGGTTAGAGCCTGTAAGGACTGGGCGGAATGACGGATCATCTGAATAATTAAATGTATTTCTTCCTATAAATACCGGGACTCGAACACACACACACACACAGACACACACATACTGCCCCCCCGAAATATATTTCTGTATACAGCTTCTAGGAAGTTTTAAGATGATGTTTTTCGTGTTGTTTCAGAGAGGTTACTGTCTGGATGAATTTGACCAATGCTCTCTCTCTCTCTCTCTCTCTCTCTCTCTCCCTCACTCTCACTCACTTTTACACGTGTTTCCATTGTCTAGACTCCCCGCGTGTCTTTGTCATTAATGTTTGTAAATACATGTATTCCTGTAACGTAGTAAATGCATAGGCTAATTATTTCTTATTAAATTCATGATACTCATTTGATGGATTTACTGTGTCTGCTCATACTTCGGGTCCCTGAAATTACTAGATCAAAACTACGAGCTTTACAAATTAAAGATACTTTAAAGATTATTTGTTTATAGGGCGGGAAAGCTAATTCTTGTGGCCACAGAATTAATTTTCCTAAACTCTATAAATTAATTGAGCTAATTAATTTGAACTGTTTTGTGAAACGTGGTCCGTGGAATTAATTGCAATCAACTTGTGGTTAATTGCAAGGATTCACATGTATGCAGGCAGGTAAAATGACATATCATCCCTTACCGGGAGATTTATTAACATGTAAGACTGATCTAATCCAAACCTGTATGAATAATTATTAATTACCAATTATTAATTATGATTAACGAGTTCGTTTGCCCATAGAATCTTTAAGATATTAGGTAAACTTATTTGGCTTGCTGTCCACTGGAGAGGGGCTCGATGAAGCAGCTTCAACTCGAGCTCTGATATACCCCCCACAGTGGCTAAATGTAGGACCTGATAATTAAAAGGGCGAGGTACCTAAGATGAAGGTGGAGTTTGGGGAGGTGGAGGGATACTGGAACAGCTGATGCTATAGGGAGAGGTAAGCGCCTGCTTATATACTCAGCTGTTGATTGAAAGATTAGATTGGCTCGCTCCTCCCTAACCTACGTTTAGGAACTTCATTTAACGAGTTCGTTTGCCCATAGAATCTTTAAGATATTAGGTAAACTTATTTGGCTTGCTGTCCACTGGAGAGGGGCTCGATGAAGCAGCTTCAACTCGAGCTCTGATATACCCCCCAAAAGTGTTGAATAAATATTTGGGACAGCAAGTTAGAATAACGTGATCAAATACAGGATGCCTAAGAGCTTAAAGTATTTTACCCCCCAAAAAGAGTGGAAATTGAAAGCTGTATGGAGCATGGATGGACGCTGCTGCGGCAGTGATGTTTAATGGGGCTCCTGGCTGGAACTGCGTCTCCCTACTATGCCCACCATGTGGGGCTATGAGTGGAGCTCCAGCGGGAGCTGTGATTGAAAAGAGTGAGCCTGTGTTCGTTGTGGAGTGAAACGACATGGCTTGTGGAAATTTGACTGGTACATCTCTCCGCTGCACTGCTGCGGCAGTGACTTTCAGAAATTACTCCTGCGGGAGTATCTTGGGACTGGAGGTTTGAGTACGTGGTTGGAGAACGCCCTGCCGCATCCATGACATGGAGCCCTTTGGAGTTGGAGAACATAGGGGCTCCAGATGTCACAAACGGGGAAAGAGGTCCTCGTCCCTAAAGGCAAACGGGCCACCAGTATCTGAAGCGAAACTCCCTACGCAGCAAGAGGAAGCCTACGGTATACATAGGAAAATGCAGAACTACCATCCTTCTGACGCAGGGGGCGGAGATCACATATAGACATAATGGCCCGTCGCGTTCGAGGGACATACGATCCTTGGTACCTCCAGTCCTGATTTTCGGATAGGAGGGCCCACACTGCGATCCGAACGGGAGAGCCTCCATGGTTAAAAAACATGAAGGATCACACAGCGATTCGGAAAGGGAGAGCCCCCACGGCGCCCGAACGGAAAGCTCACACTGCGATTCGACCGGGAGAGCTCCCACTGCGTTTCGAAGGAGAGAACCCCCCCTGTATGTATAAATAGGGAGTTCACTCGGTGATCAAAAACGGGAGAGCCCACACAGCAAGTCGAACGGGAGAGCCTGTGATGTATCTGAACGGGGGAGCCCACACGGCAATTCGGATGGGAGACCCCACTCCAGGAGTGGTAGGTCACGCGTATCCGAAAAGGGAGAGCTCTCACTGCATCCAGATGGAAACGCGCCCTGCAGGGCTAGGTAAGCGGGGAGATGCGAATAGTAGGGAGAGGCGGTCCAGACTCAGAAGGATGCTAGTGCTTGATGTGCTTGTCTAATGTTATGTAGATCTGAACGAACGTATGTTTCAAAGGCGTGGGATGACCATCGGCCTAGCATTTTGATTTGGTGATCGGAAAGGCCCCTTTGCGCTGCTGTGGTGGCTGCACCTATTCGGAAGGAATGTGAAGAAAACTGTTTGGTTGGGATGCCAGAGCTGTTGAGGATGGATTTGAGGTTCCTTTGAAACCAATGTCTGGAGGCCGGGAGGTTATCATCATCGATGAAGAGAGGATCGAGAGAAGATGTGATTTGGGATTTCCTCTGGTGGAGAAAAAAGCTTAAGGACTGGTATGGTTGGATAGGGGTTGGCAAATTGAATATGAAAATCGAATGACCGTGTTTCAATTGATCGGTTTTGCTTTGTTTGATGTTGAAACGTATGGTGTCGCAGTTTACTATTTGGAGGTCGGAGAACGTGGGATGGATGGATGGGTTGAAGTTTGAGTTAGTGGTAAATTCTGAGACTCTGAGGAAACCAAAGAAAGCCAAATTGAACATGGCATCTAAGGTTCTTGCTTTGTTGGGAGAAAAAAGACCTGAGCGGAGAGTGGTTAGGCAGATGCTGAGAATGTCGATGGTTAAAGGTTGTCTTGAGTCTGGACAAGGGGGATTGATTTTTTGAAGACCTTTGATGAGGAGGGAGATCTGGGGATTTGAAATGTTGGGGCACTGTTGGCCATGGAGTAGCTTAAAAAAGAAATGAATTCCGCTGAGGTAGACTTTGATTGATCCTGGTTTAATTGAAGTGGTGTGATGGAGGTATGTGACGAAGGATGATATTGAGAGGAGGGAAAACTCTGGAAAGACCATGTTGTGAGCTCTGTGGAATTTTTTGAAAGAACCCCAAGCTGTCCAGTATGTTTGAAGCGTTCTGGGAGAAACCGCTTGTAGGATGGTATTCATAGAAAGGGTATGGAGATGACTGAGAGGATGGTCTAGAGGAATACGAGTTCTGAATAAGGTGGAACTGGAGTTGGATTCAAATGTCTGCTTCCGGAGCCAATGTCCTGAATTTCTGATAGAATTAAAGACCTGAGATGGGCTGAGACTGGAGGTGGTTCCATGGCGACTGCATTGGGAGGAGCTGGAAGATGGACTGCTGTGGAGAGTGAATGGGCTGGTAAGCGGATTGTACCTGGAGAGTAGGTGTTGGTGTTGGGAAAAGTAGATGAATGGTGATCGGAGGGTCCCATTCCTGGCTGGTGTCCAAGATGGCTGGCATGGGCTGAAGTTAGAGGAATGGGAAGGTTTGTGGGAAAGAAAGGAGAAGAAATCCTTTGCGGAGGCAACCTCACGCTCGGATGTGAACTGGGAAGAATATTAGGATACGATTGGAAGGTAGAGGTGGGAGGAAAGGAATGAGGTGAATTGGAATGGAAGGAAAGAGGGGGGGGGGGGAGGGGGGATAGCTAGCGAAGGCAACCTCACGCTAGGATCCGCTCTTTGGGTAGGTTGGTTTGGGGATGATAGGAATGTAACCGAGTGCGAAGGTGGCCTGGCACAAGGGTTATTATGAAGAGGATTAGAAAAAGCTGGAGAAGCAGATGGGAGTGGTGAGAAAAGTGTTTGAGAGTTTGGTTCTTGCCTGGGGAGTTGGGCTGACTGGATGAAGTTTGTTAGAACTGGAGAAGAAGCGGAACTATTTTTTGCGGCCGCTGTTTTTGGCCGGGTGGAAATACCGGCGGACGAGGAAGTGCGGGCCGCGGCGCTGCCGGTAGCCTTTGGATCGGCGCGTTGAGTTTGTGTGGGATCAGGGCGCCCGGTGCTGGAACTGAAGGAACTGATGAAGAGATCGTAAAGTTGCGCTTTTGAAGATCTGCGGGAGAAATGGATTCCGGAACTGGAAAGGACTTGACGTAGGCTGTTGACTGAACATTTCGAAATGGGTGGAATCGGTGTATTAGCGGCTGTTGCTTGGAGAGATGAAATCTGAGAAGACGGACGAGGCACAGTTAGAACTGGCGGTCTTGAAGGTGGAGGAGAGCGTTGTCTTTTGGAACGTGGTTTGTATGAGCGCTGGATTTCTCGGCCAGAACGCTCGTGGAGATGATCCGTGACATCCGATCTTACACGGGGTGAGGCTGTCGGAGTCTCGGGAAGGCTCGTCAGTTCGTCGTCTGACGGGAAGAGCTGTATTTCCGGGATGTCGGACATTATTCCATGAAGCAGTAATGATACTGGAACAGCTGATGCTATAGGGAGAGGTAAGCGCCTGCTTATATACTCAGCTGTTGATTGAAAGATTAGATTGGCTCGCTCCTCCCTAACCTACGTTTAGGAACTTCATTATGCAAATTCCCCATGGATTAGATCCACCCCTGAGTCTTTACAAGCCAGCTGACCATTTAAAAAAGAAAAAACTCAGATGACTGGCAGAGAGAGTAAGAGAGAGAGAGTGTGTGTAGCTAATTAATTTGTAATATAGTTTTATATCACTACCTTTTTTTTTATTTATGAAATACAGCAAGTGTCACAAAAAAAACTGGTTATAGCCAGCTGACGGTTTAAAAAAGAAAAAAAATCTCCGACAGGCAGAGATGCAACGCGAGTCGCGTTCTACCAAGCACCACGTCTGAACAAACCCCACGTTTACCAGAACTCTACTGGTAAGTAAGTACTACTAGTACAAACTGAAGTAAAAAACAAACCTGAAGCTGAAGAAACCAAACGTTAGCGGAAAAGGCCCGCGAGGCCGCGACTGAGGGAGAGATGCGGGGGGGCGGCTCTCGCTCGCTTTCCCTCTCTGCCGCGCGCGCGAGATACGCGGTTGTGAACACAATCTCAGTCTCGCATGCACGCTCGCTCTAGATTCCAGGGGCCTCATTTATAAAACTGTGCGTAGGATTCTTACTAAAAGTGTACGTACGCCGAAAAGCCAAAAATGGCGTACGCAAAAAAATATTCAGACTTATAAAACGTACTCGGTTACTAACGTAACCTCGGTTCTCTCTAGAGAGGGAACGAGTACTGCGTAATATCTTACGCTATGGGGAAAACTCTTTTCCACGAGATATTGAAGCCAAAAAAATTATCCTTATTTTTTTAATCAATGTAAAACGCTTTTGTGGCAGCAAGCAGACATAGGCGAGACAGCTCGCGCGCCTATTGGCTGCCCTGCAGCAAAAGCAGCAGCCTATCGGGAGAGGCTCTGCGTGACGTCATGACGAATGAGGGCACTTCGCGCCCATATCGTCACATCCCGCCAGAAAGGGCGTGGTCTCGCCCTATAAATAAGCTTGATAGGCTGCTATACACTGATTTTTCAACGCTGAAGCGAACCAGCGCGTATTCCAAGCACGGCAAGATACGCAGTACTTGTTCCCTCTCTAGAGAGAACCAAGGTTACATTAGTAACCGAGTACGTTCTCTTACGAGAGTATCTCTCGTACTGCGTAATATCTTACGCTATGGGGAACACAGTGTAACACGCCGTGCGGACAGGGATCCAACACCAACGTCCCAGGGGCCGAGGCCCGGGGCACATATAGTGCATAATCACAGAGAGTAGAGGAGGAGAGGCTAGAAGCATCACTCTTTATAGATAAACCCACAGGGAGTAGAGAAGTAGAGGCTAAAAAGCGTCTTTCCATATAAAAATAGCATCCAGGGGAGCTAATTATATGACCCTCAGACCACGCAGCTAGGGTGAAAGCTTTCAGCCTAAACTGGGTGGCCATACATATGTCAGATAACACTGAAGTCTAGACCGCCAAAAGCTTGGCTTGTAAGGCGGGTACCTCCAGGTTATAGTATTTTATAAATGTAGATGGCGAGGCCCAGCCCGCGGCCGTACAGATATCTTGCAGGGAGACCCCGCTAGACCATGCCCACGACGAGGCCACGCCCCTCGTGGAGTGCGCTCTGACACCCAAGGGGCACTGCAGGCCCCTAGAAGTGTAAGCCAGCGCTATGGCATCAACTATCCATCTGGATAGGCTCTGTTTTGAAGCGGCAAGTCCCTTGGAACGCCCGCCAAACAAAACAAAAAGCTGCTCAGTCTGTCTGAAACCAGACGAGCGGGACACATAAGCTCTTAATGCCCTAACGGGGCAAAGGAGACCTGCGTCCCTCTCCTCATTGAGAACCGGAAGGGCAGACAGGGAAATTACCTGGGCCCTAAACGGTGTATTGAGGGATTTCGGCACATAGCCGTGTTTAGGTTTGAGAATGACCTTTGAGTCATTAGGCCCAAACTCCATACATGACGCGCTTACAGAAAGCGCTTGTAAGTCCCCTATGCGCTTCACTGAAGCAAGAGCCATGAGAAACACTGTCTTGAGAGACAGGTGTTTCATGTCCGACAACTGGATTGGCTCGAATGGGGCACCTTTCATGGCCTTCAGGACCGTGGAAAGGTCCCATGACGGGACTGAAGGGGGCCTGGGGGGGTTTAGCCTCCGAGCTCCCCTAATGCCGAGTTCAGACTGCACGATTTTCAAAGTAGTCGGGTCACTGTTCTTTTCACACTGCATTACTATCTTGGCCAGCATTCAGTCGCTGCTGTGTTCACACTGAACGATGGATCGGCGACAGGAGGTTTCACACTGCATGATTTTACAAGAGGAAGAATCGCCGACAACTGTTTGGCACGCAAACTACGTTTCACAACCAAACACACGCGAGAAGTGATAAGAAAATAACGCAAGACCACGCGTGCGTGAGACCGGAGTTCTCGCGCGAGACTCAAATTGTTATAAAAAATTATAGCCTGCAAGAAGCTTGCGATCCCAATCTGTGAGCTGATTTGCAGCGAAAAGGAGAAAAAAAATAAGATTATGCAGGAGGAAATGGTTGGGGAGAGAGATCAACTTGCTGAGCTCTGAGCAAGGATTGTGTGTTCAACAAAGAGAGTTGGGGGTAAAGAAATAATTTTGCAATGTGCTGCTGGTCAAGCAATATGTAGGCTACTTTGTTTCTGTTTGATATAATTGTAAATATATCTATTAAAATACAGATATTCTGGTCTATAACTCCTCCCCGAACTCCCCGCTGCTCTGTATCTTGCTCTCTCATTGGCTGTCGGTCATCGCCGATGTAGTTTTCAGTCAGAACACTTTCACACTGCAGGATTTTGAATCGCCGACAGGTCCAGATATTTAGCATGCCAAATATCTCACGGGCGTCGGTGACTCGTCGGTGATTCTCTCAGATCGCGTCTTTGCTCATTCACACTGCATGATTGTCACTCGCGTGAACGAGCACCGATTTGCCTGTGATTTCGGGCATTTGTCGGCGATTTCTCAAAACCTGTCGCCGAGCCAAAATCGGGGCTAAAATCGTGCAGTCTGAACTCGGCATAAGGAAACGCATGACAAAGTCGTTCCTTCCTAGCGACTGGCCAGACACTGGTTTTGCAAACGTTGCTATGGCCGCCACATATACTTTGAGCGTGGATGGGGTCCTGCCCTTATCCAGCAGCTCTTGAAGGAAGGAAAGCACTTCCGTAACCCCGCAGTCTACGGGTGAAAAGCCCTGGGCTTGACACCAAGCAGAGAACACCGACCATTTCGAGGAGTAGAGCCGTCTAGTAGACGGAGCTCTAGCCTGCGCGATCGTGTTTAGCACTCCCTCTGGGAGGTTAGCGGGTACCCGTTGATGGCCCATGCGTGCAGGGACCACAGATCCGGGCGAGGATGCCAAATCGAGCCCTCCGCCTGCGAGAGGAGGTCTCTCCTCAATGGTACAGGCCAAGGGGCAGCGCTGGTCAGCTGCATCAGGACAGGGAACCAAGTCTGGTTTGTCCAGAGCGGAGCTACGAGCAGCAATGGGCATCCGTTTTCCCTGATTCGTTCCAGCACCTGAGGCAGGAGCGAGACAGGGGGAAAAGCATATAGGGGACAGCGGGGCCAGACATGGGCCAGCGCGTCTTTGCTTTTCGAGAAAAACTTTGGGCAGTGAGCTTTCTCGTGGGACGCGAATAGGTCCACCTGCGCTCTGCCGAACGTTTCCCACAGCAGCTGGACCGTCTGCGGGTGCAGCGACCATTCTCCTGCTGGGACGTTGTTTCTGGACAGTCTGTCTGGTCCCACTGTCAGGAGACCAGGCACATGCGCTGCTTTCAGCGAGAGCAGGTTGTGCTGAGCCCAGACCAGGAGGCGTTCTGTCAGCCTGTAAAGGTTTCGGGACCTGACGCCGCCCTGGCGATTTATGTATGCCACCACTGACATGTTGTCTGACCGGACCAAGACGTGGTGGCCTCTTATCTGGGGACAAAAGCGCTGTAGCGCTTTGTCGACTGCTATCATTTCCAAGCAGTTTATGTGAAGGAGCTTCTCCGTTCTGACCACAGGCCAGCTAACGGTCTGCCCTCGAGCAGCGCTCCCCACCCCGAGGTGGAGGCGTCCGTAGACACCACCTTCACACTCGAGGCGGTCCCCAGACACACACCTGACTGATACCAGTCGGTTACTTTCCAAGGTTCCAGAGCTGAAACGCACTGTAGGTCGACCCTGAGGCGGAGCAGACCCTTGGTCCATGCCCGGGGTGGAACCCGTGCTTTTAGCCACATCTGCAGTGGGCGCATGCGAAGCAGGCCCAGCTGGAGTACAGAGGCTGCTGAGGCCATTAGGCCCAGCATTTTCTGAAACCTTTTGAGTGGGACTATAGAGCCGTGGCGGAAGGATTTCGCGACGTGCTGAATGTTTAGTCCGCGCTCCGGTGACAGGCGTGCCGTCATGGATAGCGAGTCTAACACTGTTCCCAGAAAAGAAATTTTCTGGCTGGGAAACAGCGAGCTCTTCGCCCAATTGACTGTAAGGCCCAGCTTCTCGAGGTGCTCGAGTAATGCGGCCCTGTGTTCTATGAGCTCCGATCGTGATCGAGCTAGAATCAGCCAATCGTCCAAGTAGTTCATAACTCGCATGCCCCGAAGTCTCAGGGGTGCGAGAGCCACGTCCATGCACTTCGTGAATGTACGGGGTGCTAGGGACAGGCCGAACGGCAGGACTGTGTACTGATATGCCTGGCCCTCGAATGCGAATCTCAAGAATCGCCTGTGATGGGACGCTATTTGTATTTGGAAATAGGCGTCTTTCAGATCTATTGACATAAACCAGTCCCCGTGGCGCACTTGCGCGAGGATTTTCCTGGTCGTAAGCATCCTGAACTGGCGCTTCACAAGTGCTCTGTTCAGCTGCCGCAGATCTAGAATGGGTCTGAAACCCCCATCTTTTTTCGGTACCAGAAAATATCTGCTGTATAAGCCCCCTTCGCTCTGAGCCTGAGAGACGGGTTCTATAGCCCCTTTGCTCAGTAGTTTCGCTATCTCGGCTCGAAGTAGATGAGATACTTCGTATTTCACCGTAGTCTCGACACGCGCCGTATAACGGCGGGGACGTCGAGCGAATTGTAGCGAATAGCCTCTCTTTATAGTGTTCAGCACCCATTCTGATACCCCGGGAAGCTTTGACCACGCGTCTGCGTGAATAGCTAGAGGTAGAATGAAAACCGGGCTCTGGCCGTGACAAGACGGCAGCTCGAGAGCCCCGGTGTCCTGGGAACACGACGCCGTGTTTACAGCGTTCGAGGCGGGGGGCGCGCTGATCACAGCGGGCAGCCTGGCCGCGCTCAACCTCTCTATGGCGGGACGCGCAGCGAGAGTGAGCGGGGGGAATCCCGTGGGATTCAGCGTGTCTGTGGGGGAATGTGGGCGCAGAACTACGGGCACATTTACTGCACTGCACACGCTCTCGGCTGGAGCCGACTGAATGTGTGTTGGTTTCGTTTTTACAGAAACCAAGGGACACGCGGCGCGTAGTGTAAGCGGGCATTGTATGGGCGCGTTCACTACATTGTCTGCACAATCGACCTGAGTCGATTTTATGTGTGCTAGCCCTGCACCGTGGCGGGCTGTGTCTGGGCGTGGGAATGGGCACTGGGGCGTGGGCATTCTTACAACACTCAAAACACCATCGGCCATGGCCGGAACACCAGAAAATACACTCTTTATTGGATTTATCTGGGTAGCCGTAAAAACGGCTTTTGTGCGCAGGCAAGCGGGCTGAGACACCGGCTGCTTCACTGCTAAATACACTGGGACAGTCACGACGCATGGAACTGAACGAGCGAGAAGTTTTGGTGGAAATCCGGCCGCAGCGGGATCTGAACACCGTCGCTTCCTTAGCATTGCTAGGAAGGCTTTGAGGCCTCGGGCTTGATCTCAATCCTCGGCCGGGGCCCGCGCTGAGGGGGGCGGCGTCCAGCAGAGCGAGAGCGCGGTCTCTGGTCCCGGGCCTGGTCGGCGCTGTGAAGCGGCGGCGGCGGGCGGTGCAGGCTGCGGCTGAGAGCTGCGAGCAGGCGGCTGTTTAGGGCGACCTGTAGCGGAGCTCGAGCGCTTCGGCAGGAAGTGCTTCATAGCCTGCGAAGTTTTCTGCACCTCTGTGTATCTGTCCGCGAAGTCCTTGACGGCAGATCCAAAGAGGCCCGCTGGTGAAATGGGCGCGTCGAGGAATACAGAGCGCTCTGCATCCGTCATCTCTGACAGCGTCAACCACAAATGTCTTTCGGCAACAGTGAGAGAGGCCATATTTCGCCCTATGGCCTGTGCAGCGGCTTTGGCGGCGCGTAGAGCGAGGTCTGTAGCGCTTCTTAAATCCGCCACGCAGATAGCTCCGGGTCCTTCCTCGTCCAGTTTATGGAGAAGGTCAGCCTGGAAGATCTGCAAGACAGCCATCGTGTGCAGCGCTGAAACTGCTTGCCCGGCGGCGGTGTAAGCGCGCCCATGCAGTGATGACGTCACCCGGCAGGCTTTAGATGGGAGCGTTGTCTGCGCGCGCCGTCCAGCGGAGGGCGGGCAGAGATGCGACGCTACCGCTGCCTCCACAGGAGGGATGCAGAGGTACCCTCTATCTCCCGCACCGTCGACGGTGGAGAATGCCGCGGAGGTAGAGGTCCGCAGCCTGGCGGAGAAGGGGGCGTTCCATGACTTGGAGACTTCGTCGTGAAGTTCAGGGAGGAAGGGAGCGGCCCTGGACTTTGACGGAGCTTCGTCTTTCCCGAGAAAGCGTCCGTCCAGCCTGTTGCGCGGTGGTAGCGCGGGCGCCTCCCAATCGAGGCCGATGCTTTCCACGGCCTGGGTGAGCAGACGCATCAGCTCAGCCTCAATGCCGGCTCTCTTCCCAGAGGGTTGGCTGGAAACGTTAGCAGAGGGGAGGTCCACGGAGCTCGCCCAATCCTCGCTATCAGAAGCCACGAGAGAGCATACCTCAGTAGGTTCGTCAAAACCGGGGGCGGATGCGGCGGCAGACGGCGGCCGTTGTCCGTCCGGGAGCGACTGGAGCGAAGCCGGCGAAGCAGGCAGGCGAACCGGCGAGCTTTGGCGGGCTGGAGAGAGCTCGGGAGCGCGCTGGGCGCGGCGCTTCTTGCGGCGCGGCACCACAGTAGGCTGAAAAGCGGACTCGGAGAATGATGCCAGGCGAGTCCTCAGAGTCGCCATGGGCAATACCTCGCAATGAGGGCATCCACCGTCAGCGAGCGCGATAGCCGCGTGATCCTCACCCAGGCAGGACACGCAGATGACATGGCGGTCCTCGTCGCTGAGTTGAGAGCGGCACGAGCCACAGGATGGCATCTTTAAAAAGACGCAGCTCTTTTAGAGAGAGAGAGGTGTGTTGCGTCACGTAAGCAAACACGCACTCTAGGCAGAGTAAAGGATATAGTACGCCGGAAAGCACAGCAGGTACGGCAGCTGAAGGCGGTGAGGCCAGCGACTCCAGACTCAAGGGCACGTCCCGCTGAAGGCTACAGGTCGACGGCGCGGCTTCTCACTCCGGATCCAGCGATGCGTGAGCTTCGCTGAAGAGTTGAAAATCAGTGTATAGCAGCCTATCAAGCTTATTTATAGGGCGAGACCACGCCCTTTCTGGCGGGACGTGACGATATGGGCGCGAAGTGCCCTCATTCGTCATGACGTCACGCAGAGCCTCTCCCGATAGGCTGCTGCTTTTGCTGCAGGGCAGCCAATAGGCGCGCGAGCTGTCTCGCCTATGTCTGCTTGCTGCCACAAAAGCGTTTTACATTGATTAAAAAAATAAGGATAATTTTTTTGGCTTCAATATCTCGTGGAAAAGAGTTTTCCCCATAGCGTAAGATATTACGCAGTACGAGAGATACTCTCGTAAGAGAACCGTTCGTACGCCAGAACCTGCGCAGAATTCACTTTATAAATCCCAGTCAGCGGAAGATTGTGCGCACAAGCGTCTCCACCCCGAAATAACCATATATGCAGCTTATAACGCCTCGTTTTACTATGCATATCCTCATCTGCATATCATTTGCATATGATTATTCATCCACGTGATGACATGTTTAACGGTACAAGACATTAGGAAAATATGAAATATGGATGTGCCGTCACATTACATTAATAAAAATCATTTAGTAGCCTATCCTTGACTTGTTTTTGAATAAATAAATCAAATAGTGTAAAATACATTTCAGAGAAAGTTTTTCTCAATCTTTTTCACTGGCCAATTAGTATTTTTAATTGATTTATATTTTTTAATGGAAACAGATTGACCTTGTTGTGCATTATTTGCACGAAAATATTTTCTCAGACAATCTATTATCATGATAAGCAAATTATCTCTGTAGTTAAAACATTAAAACACAGCATGCTAGAGGAAAAGTGTTGAAAAGCATTGCATCCACAACAAATATTTATATTTATTGAATATATAAAAAAATGTTGTAACTTCTCAGTAGCCTATGATTTCATGTAGGCTAGTTTAAATGTAGCCTATAACTCCATTAACGAGAATGGCGTAAAACAAAGTTAGTTAAAACGACTTAATTTTCTAAGAGGCCATGGAATGTTATTTTTTTCTATCTTGTTTTCTCGTGATCACGACTTAATTTTCTTGTTATCTGCAGACGTCCCGGTCCTTGAAGTTGGCTGGCAATGAAACTGACTACACGTTCAGGGTCGCATAACGTTATATTGTCTTCTACGATAAAGTTGCAGACCTGACAGCCTCCTTCTCAAGTGTCGGACACTAATGTGGAAGTCGTCAATCACTGACAGACAGAGAGCTATTTCATTTTGAGTGAGTCCGTTATCAAAGTAAAAGCGAATGCGATCATCCATGATGCTGCTTTATTCTGCTTTTGGCGCTTATTCTGTTCTTGCCGAATACGCAGAAAAAAAACAAGTCGTGATCACGAGAAAACAACTTTTGTTATCTCGAGATAACGAGAAAATTAAGTCATGATCTCGAGATAACAACTTTCGTTTTCTCGACATAACAAGAAAATTAAGTCGTGATCTCGAGATAACAAAAGTTCTTATCTCGAGATCACAAGAAAATTAAGTCGTGATCACGAGAAAACAAGATAGAAAAAAAATAACATTCCATGGCCTCTTAGGGCTTCCGTAGTTATTGTGAACATGCACTGTATTTATGATTAGGACTGATAATGAAGATTTACGGTTTTACTTCATCATGCCGTTAGATAGGCAATATATACGTCAGTCACGGCCCAACGCGCTCACTGGCGCGGACATTTAAGAAGGGATGGATATTTGCTTCAAGTGATAGGCTTGGTGAGTCAAATTATATTTTTATTATCTTTCATGTTTATGTATAATTTTCTTTAGATTTTCTGTCTAAAAGGGACCAAAATACATTTAATTCCAGCTCACTATTGGTGTCGCCAAACTGCTCCGTCTCCAAAACGTTCGTACGCATGGGTCATAGTTTGCGTGCAGGTGCGCAACTTTTCCCGTCAAGTTTGTTTTTATAAATCACAACTTATGCGTCGGAAGTGGCGTACGCATCTTTCAGGGCCTGTTTTGTGCGTACGCAACGGTTATAAATGAGGCCCCAGGAGATTTTAAATCATTTGCGGTAAACACTAGTCGATCACGGGTGGCTAAACAGGTAGATATATAGATAAACTCATCTTTCAGGAATTTGACCGACCTGGTTGACACTTCAGCGTGAGAAATCGGGGGTGTGGCGTGAGAGCGTGAGAATTGGGTCAATTGCGTGAGTCTCACGCTGAATGTGTGAGAGTTGGCAGCCCTGGGGCCTCATTTATAAAACTGTGCGTAGGATCCTTACTAAAAGTGTACGTACGCCGAAAAGCCAAAAATGGATTCAGACTTATAAAACCGTGCGTACGCCAGAACCTGCGCAGAATTCACTTTATAAATCCCAGTCAGCGGAAGATTGTGCGCACAAGCGTCTCCTCCCCGAAATAACCATATATGGAGCTTACAACGCCTAGTTTTACTATGCATATCCTCATCTGCATAACGGCACAAGACATTAGGAAAATATGAAATACGGATGTGCCGTCACATTACATTAATAAAAATCATTTAGTAGCCTATCCTTGACTTGTTTTTGAATAAATAAATCAAATAGTGTAAAATACATTTCAGAGAAAGTTTTTCTCAATCTTTTTCACTGGCCAAATAGTATTTTTAATTGATTGATATTTTTTAATGGAAACAGATAGACCTTGTTGTGCATTATTTGCACGAAAATATTTTCTCAGACAATCTGCTATTATCATAAGCAAATTATCTCTGTAGTTAAAACATTAAAACACAGCATGCTAGGAAAAGTGTTGAAAAGCATTGCATCCACAACAAATATTTATATTTATTGAATATAAATTTTTTTGTAACTTCTCAGTAATGATTTCATGTGGTTTAAGTGTTTAACTCCTTTAATGAGAATTTGGCATATTTAATCTAAATGTTTATATCAGAAGTAAAACATAGTTTAAATAATTATTTTATTTATTTTTAAAAACTGTTATTGTGAACATGCAGTGTTTTATGATTTTTATGACTCATCATGAAGATCTGCCGTTAGATAGGCTATAGGCTATATGCGTTAATTTCACAAACGGCCCAACGCGTAAATAAATAAAAAAATACCCCCCCAAAAAAAAAAAAAACACCATAAATTGATAGATTTTATTTTATCGAAGAGATTGATATAACATTTATAAAAAAAAAAATTTGGATCACACCTGAGACCTCTGCCCACATTTGTCCATGAACACGGGATTAAGGGCTGTAAATGTGAATACGAAGAATACGAAGAAGAGGTCTTCTAACAGCGCTAGAGCATCCATTATGATGATATGTTATATACGCACATAC
Source organism: Semotilus atromaculatus (assembly GCA_031834385.1). Taxonomy (NCBI): domain Eukaryota; kingdom Metazoa; phylum Chordata; class Actinopteri; order Cypriniformes; family Leuciscidae; genus Semotilus; species Semotilus atromaculatus. The sequence continues at coordinate 611 of JAULUF010000044.1, read as the reverse complement.
CTTTTTATAGCCCATTCATTACACAAAAATAGTATTTGCACCTGGTTAAGAATGCTGATAATGATAATTCAGGTTGATGCAATTTGATTTATTGGGTGATGTAATAGGATAATTTAGAAGTTTTTCATTTTAAATAGTTTTTAAAATGAAATGGATAATTTAGAAGTTTTTCATTTTAAATAGTAGTGCTATTTGGGCCAGTTGGTGTCGCCAAAAGACATACTCTTCTAAAAGAGTGCGTACGCACGGTCAAGAGCATCCTTACGGTGCGCACTTATTTACGGCAAGTTTATTTTTTATAAATCCCGATATGTGCGTGGAAAAATGCGTACGCATATTTCTATGTCCATTTTGTGTGTACGCAACGTTTATACATCAGGCCCCTGGTGTTCTGTGAGTGAGTGAGCAGAGCGGGACCATAGAGCGGGACACAGCAACACAATACATCTGTATGTGTGTAGGGGAGGGGCGCTGTGATTGGCCTATCACAGAACGCAGACACAGTCAGCCACCCAATGAGGATTTTTATTCAATCCGAGCAATCGTATTACTCGTATAATACTTGTACTCGGCAAAAGTGCTTTATCCGTACCGGATACTCGTTTCAGCCG
>JAULUF010000043.1:600000-792721 GCA_031834385.1 Semotilus atromaculatus | reverse complement strand
GAATGAATTTAAAATGAATGTGCTATATTAGATCAATATATATATGTTTTCCTTAATTTTTTTATCCACACTAACTTTATTCTCATCAGAATTATAATTTTTGTATAAAATAATACTACCATTAAAATTTTTTTTTTGATTTTCTATTTTAATCAATGTAGAATGTGTAACTTAAAAATAAACAAATTAGTGCTCTGTTTGAGGACACGAAATGAAAACCTATGCAATATGATCAATGTCCAAAAGATGGCACTCACAGACTGTTTTTAAATGGGGTTGGAAAAATATTTGTTTTGCTTTTAAACTGCATGTGTGTGTGTGTGTGTGTGTGTGTGTGTTACAGTGACAAGAGTTTAACCCTTGTTCAAATTTAAGTTTAAGGCCTTGTCTCTTTGGATATATATATATATATATATAAATAAATACATATTTTAAAAAAATTCAAACCCATATGTATTGTTTGCTTTAAATTAAATTAAGATTGTCGGTTTGGTAATTGAACCTAAATTAATTTAAAATGAATGTGCTATATTTCAGATCAATATATTTGTTTTCCTTCATTTTAATCAACACTAACTTTATTCTCATCTGAATTAAAAATAACTTATTTCTGTATAAAATAAAAAATCCAGAATAATCCAGACCAACCAAAGCACACTATTCCTACAACATCATCAGTGCTGAAGCGAAACTACCAGAGCCGTTCGGCAGATAGCGAGCAGATGCAGCATATGTGTTGTATGCGAGGCAGGGTCAGGCCAGGGGAATCCATTTGCAGCTTTTTATTAAGAATTGTCAAGACAGGCAGGGTAAACAATGGCAAACAGGGCATAACATAAAAGGCAGAGACAAACCAGGTTGACAGGTGCTGCAAAACATATTGACCTATGACATCCTATGACATTAAAAATTATTCTAAATTTAAATTATCTCATATTTGGCTATTGTGGTTCACGATCACAGGCCCTGTCCCAGATGGCACACTTCATATGAATTTTCGGTCTTGTGTACTTATTTCATGTGTCCGTGAAATCCATGAGACCGTAGGGTGTCTCATTTTTCATTTTAGGTTTCAGAAGGTTGCTCACGCATACTTTGGGGTTGTGCCCTCGATGCGCACTTTTGCAGAGCCCACACTGATGCAAGCTCTACAGCACACTTCTTTTCGACAGTCAAAGCGGAGTTACGGTTTTGCACGTCGTGCACAATAACCCTAAAGGCACCAGGGTGGCGGTGCCACCGGCTTTATATATATATATATATATATATATATATATATATTAGAGGTGGGCATAGATTAATTTTTTTAATCTAGATTAATCTAGATTAATTTTGAAATTAATCTAGATTAATCTAGATTAAAATGGCTCATTTGAATTCTCCCGAAGGCATTCAGAATATGTGTGCTACCCAAATAATGACTAAAAGTAAGTCTTTGAGAATAGTTCGCCTCGCATAGGGATGTGCATTTCTGCCAAAAATGCCATTCGACAATCGAGGAGCAAAAGTCGAATATCGTTAAAAAACAAAACCAAAAAAACGCAATGACAGAAAGGGAGGCCAATTTCATCTTTAGCGATTTGTCATCAAACAAACTGTTTATTAATTGAACAAGTAACATGTTTTCGTCGTTTTTTTTTTTTTTTTTTTTAACATAGTAGGCTAATTGGAAGAAGAAAAAAAACAATACGCACGACGGTCCGTTTTTGCATCGCCAATGCTCGTTAGATCAAAAAATAATGCCATCATATGTCATAATGATTTTATGTGAACCTGCCTTTTTACTGCAATAGCCTCCTTTTTAAACAAATTAGTTTCAATCAAAGTAAACTATTTGTGTGATTATGTCACTGCGCAATACACACACATTACGGGTGTTCATTCATAAACTGTGGACAATGCTAGCTTATTTAACCTGTTAACCAGTGCACCGACTCTGAATCGTTTTTTTTTTTTTTTGTAGCCTATAAATTAATGTATGTCCAAACACCGGATAATGTCATAGTAGTGATATAGTGGCGTAATAATCTGTTTGGTTGAAAAATGTATTACCTGAATGAAATGAAATCGAATGTATCGTCCTGTGGAATCATTCATTCACAGACAGTTTACGAAGACGTTCAACTAATAAAGATCTTCATCGCTGGCAAAGATATGATGCATTTGGAGATTTGCTTTCACTAGACTAAACTGTAGATCCACGGCCACTTCATCCAACGCTCTTGATGTTCTTAAATCTTCCTGTTACTTACGACTCCTCGAGTGTGAATTGAAAGCGCTTCAGACGATTCAGTCAGTGCGTGAGGAACTGAACAGATCAACTGATTCGCGAACCGATTTAGATAGATCTGACAACTTGTTTGATGACGTCTTTGAACAGAATCGACTCAAAAGAGTGATTCATTTGTAAATGAGCATTGCTCATGCCCATACAAAGGATACAGCACACTTGGAATAAACTCATTTAACAACGTATTGCATTAAAATAAAGTAACGAGAGGAACGTCGCTGAAAATATAGCCTTGCGGACAATCTGCCAAGATGTGCAAACCATCAGTGGTACCACGGTTACCTTCCACATATCTCCTGCAACTCATACCAACGTACCAAAGTAAAAGTACACCTTGTGTCCCTGACAGGAAAATACCCTGCTGCGCGATCTGTGACAGTAGGCGCGGCGTCAATTACCGGTATATACTATGTCATACTACTACACACTAGAATTGCGCGAAAATATAACGATATCCGAAAAAGCTATTTATGATCCCAACCCAACTTAGATTAACGGCGATATTTTTTTTTATCGCCCGATAAGAGTCTCACGTTAACGCAGCACGTTAACGCCGATAACGGCCCAGCACTAATATATATATAAATATAGCTGCGAGCAGCGATGAAGGGCCTAAAGGCTCCGGGGTTGCGGTGCCACCGGCTTGGGCCCGTAATCGCTGCTCGCAGCTATATTTATATTTTATTATTATTCTTCTTCTTTTTATTATTATTTTACTAACTTTTGGACACTTTTGAGGCCCTTAACGTGCTCGAAAACTCTTGAAACTTTGCACACGGGTCAGAACCTGCGGCCATCAGGGCCGGGCTAAAGCTGGTACCCGGGCGTGGCAGGGGGGCTCGACAGCGCCCCCTGGAACGGGGTCCGAACACTTGGTCCATAAATCAAACACGCTTGCATGTAATAATATGAAACTCGGTACACATATAGATCTCATTGGTTCATATATCCTTCATGCTCTAACTTTTTACGCCAGCCCAACAGGAAGTCACCTATTTAGGGTTGTTTGAAAAACCTATGCTAAGGAATTTGAAACACTTCTCCTAGGGAATTCAATTATTCGCCACCAAACTCGGTGTGCATGAACTCAAGACATTGAGGATGCTAAATTGCGAACGGATTTTTGATATCTCGAACGGTTCTGCCATGGCGAGGAAACTAAATGATGGCGAGAAACATAAAACAGGAAGTGTGTTATAACTTCTGCATACATTAACTGATCTTGATGAAACTTCAGCAGTGTGTTCGTTGTAAGAGGCCGATCACATGGATGTGACTATTGTGAGTCAAAGTTATAGCGCCACCAACTGGCAGCAGGAAGTGTGTCACTTTCAAAATGCTTTGAAATCACCCTCTTATTTTTACCCGATTTGCTTCAAACTTTATGTGTATAATGTAAACACACGCCAGATGAAGACCTGTGAAAGGATTATTTAATATCTAAGATAATGTTGCCATGGGAACGCATCGAACTTTAATATTCTTTTTTGCTGATTTTGAGACTCTTAGCATGCTTGTAATTGCATGAAACTCGACAGACACGTCACATTTATTACCTAGTAGACATGTGCAAAGTTTCAGAAACGTGCGTGGTGCAGGGGCTCAGTAGCGCCACCTTTTGACAAAAGTGGGAGGGTTAGTTTTATAGTTTTACCTACAATCATAAAACTTGGTACGTATATTGTCCGGATCAAGCCGGACAACTTTCTAATTTACAGTTATTAGCTCCGTACAACAGGAAGTCAGATATTTTGGTTTGAATGTGGGTGTTTTGGAAAATTTTCTGCCCCTCTCTCCCTCTCTCTGCATACCTCTGTGTCTGTGAGGGGAGGGGGATTTCTCTGTTGAGTGAGAATGATTTTAATTATTGTTTTTCAAGGTTTCAGGGGCTTTTGGGGGCCTTAACATGCTCGAAAACTCTTGAAACTTTGCACACGGGTCAGAACCCGCGGCCACCAGGGCCGGGCCGAAGCTGGTACCCGGGCGTGGCAGGGGGGCTCGACAGCGCCCCCTGGAATGGGATTCGAACACTTGTCCATATATCAAACACGCTTGCATGTAATAATATGAAACTCGGTACACTTATAGATCTCATCGGGCCCAACAACTTTCGTGCTCTAAGTTTTACGTCAGCCCAACAGGAAGTCAGTTATTATGGGTTGTTTGGAAACTCATCCTCTGGAAATCAAAGTACTCCTCCTAGGTAATTCATTCGATAGCTATCAAACTCGTTGTGCGTGAAGTCAAGACATTGAGGATGCTAAATTGCGAACGGATTTTTGATATCTCGAACGGTTTGGCCGTGGCGAGGAAATGAATTTTCATGACTAAAAATGGACATATAAAGTGTGTTATAACTTAGTTAGTTTTACCTACAGTTACAAAACTCAGCGTGTAAATTCTTCTCCTCAAGCCGAACAACTTTCTAATTTACAATCATTAGCTCCAACCAACAGAAAGTCAGATATTGTGGTTTGAATGTGGATATGTGGAATTTTCTCTCCTTCTCTCTCTGTGTCTGTCTGTGTGTGTGTGTCTGTGTATGTGTGAGGGGGGAGGGGCTCTTCGGGTGATAGTTTAGTCTAAAATCATACATAGGGCTATACTGCCCTCTTGTGTCCAAAATTATATTTATAAATAAATACATTAGGTATGTTACTGAGGAGATTGTCCCCACCGGTTAATCGACGTGTGACACCAGCGAGAGCTTTTAAATACAGACGGCCGCACGGACATTGATAATAGTGGCGCTCGAGGGAGTTCCCATGGAAGTAGGAATGAACTAAAAAACGTTCTTCGCTCTGTTCTGCTCGCTCCTCGACGTGTACGTTATGAATCGTTATGAATGCCCGTGCAGCCGTTAGTTTCATTTTCAAATTAGCGCCTTTTCTGAGGCTGAATGCTTGAATTGTGAGTTCAATAGCCTATTATTCTTCATGGAAAACACAACAACAAAAAAGAATAATGACAGATTCGCTTAAATAAGCGCCTTTACACAAAATATTCCTTCATCTATTCAGTCAGCTGTTCACTCTCGTGATTAATGAAATTGATTTGACTACTGCTGCTGATCTTTGCTGGGACACACACACACACACACACACTAAATTATATATTTAAATCTGCATATTGTAATATCTGCAGGGCACCCTCTAGTCTAGTCTTATTAAATGTATGCTTCATCTTTCATTTCTAAATCTGATCAATATATTCAATTATTTAGAATAATAAGACACTATCAGGTTTGTTATCCTAGGTAGGGCTGATAAAATTAAATATTTTACACCGAAAAATAACAATGTATTAAATAATGTTCTGACATTGTTTTAAACATAAGTTAATTAACAATCGTTGGAAATAATTATACTTTTAAACATAACACTAAACCACCATTAGGTGTCGCCAGGTGACCGTCTTAATGAGTGAGTCATTGATTCATTCGTTCAAATGATTCGTTCAAACGAATGAGTCATTCATCAATGAGACAGATGTTTATGGATTGATCATTGAATCTTTGAGTGAACCGATTCGTTCAAAATGCTTAATCATTCCGTAATGAGAAAACACATTTCTGTGAGATGCATGATGGTTCTGCTGTGATCTTTGTTTTACTATTTTTGCTGCTGAAACAGAACAATATTGCATCTAAAATGTAAGTGACTTAATTGTAACTGTTTATTGAACTGTTGTATCATATCAATGTCACATTTCAATCGTGATGGTATTCAGGAAAGAGCACTTGTCATGTGAGGTTGCTTAACTGTATCATATGTTAAAAATATAAAAACTAAATATTTTTATAGGCAGTATATTGTTAACTGAGTTTCTTTTTTGTGTGCTGCGCTCATCTGTTTACATTTCTCCTCGAGAGGCTGCACGAGCCTCAGCAGCACAAATTTGTTACCATCAGTAATACATTTATTATCCACTATCCATCGCAACTTACAATAAATTTAATAAAATCTGAATAATCTCTCGTTTTAGTGTTTTCAAAGTTATTTTTTTGTCATTGACATTCTAATTAGGCTACTTGTTTGTTCGGGCAAGTAAAATGTTCTTTTTTCTTGCTAAAAGGGGCATGGAGAATAATTTACACCCTTGTGAAATATGACACCCTTTCATTCGTCTTTCCTCTCTCACTGATGCAAGCTCTACAGCACACATCTTCTCGACAGTCAAAGCGGGGTTACGTTATTGCCCATTGTGCACAATAACCCTAAAGGCACCGGGGTGGCAGTGCCACCGTCTTTATATATATATATATATATATCTATATAAATATAGCTGCGAGCAGCGATGAAGGGCAAAAGCCGGCGGCACCGCCACCCCGGTGCCTTTAAAGGAACCGGGGTTGCGGTGCCACCGGCTTGGGCCCGCAATCGCTGCTCGCAGCTATATTAATTATTATTTTTCAAGGTTTCAGGGGCTTTTGGGGGCCTTAACATGCTCAAAAACTCTCGAAACTTTGCACACGGGTCAGAACCCGCGGCCATCAGGGTATGATCAGATATTGTGGTTTGAATGTGGATATGTGGAATTTTCTCTCCCTCTCTCTGACAGATAGAGTGTCTGCTGCCATTCTGTGTGTGTGTGTATGTCTGTGTGGGGAGGGGGAGGGGGATTCTCTTCGGGTGATAGTTTAAACACAAAATCATAGATAGGGCTATACTGCCCTCTTGTGTTCAAAATAATATTTCTAAATAAATATATTAGATATGTGACTGAGGATTTTGAGTTTTATTGCACCATAGACTGTAAAAAATAGGAGTGTACACAAATATAAGTAAACAGTTTGCAGTTTGAATGATGTCCTGGAACAAAATGACGAGTAGCCTATGTTTCCACTGTTCGATCGCGCGCGCCTCTCTCTCTCTCTCACACACGCGCGCGCGCACACACACACACACACACACACACACACACACACACACAAACACACAGTTCGATCGCGCCCGCGCCTCTCTCCCACACGCACACACACACACTTTGATCGCGCCCGCGTCTCTCTCTCTCACACACACGCACACACAAACACACGCACAGTTCGATCGCGCCCGCGTCTCTCTCTCTCTCACATACAAGCACACACACACAGTTCGATCGCGCCCGTGCCCGCGTAAGCAACCGCTCCACTGTGATGTTACCAAGCACATTTTTGCACAAGTGAAGAGGATGATTTTTTCCGTCGATATTGTAACGTGAGTGAAGTACAAAGCCTATAATAAAGAATAGTTTAGCATCCAAATACATCGCAAATGTTGCAACATTTAGATTCTAAAGAGAGATTTACGTGAGCCCAACACCACTTACTTTTACTTTTGTTTTAAATTATTTAGTTTTGGCTTGATTATAGTTATTTTTTTATTTGTGTTCTGTTCTGAATATCATTAAATTTAAAGAATTTGTTGTGGAATATTTTGAGTGTATCATCAAATCATAATAATTCTCTCGGTTTAGTGATTCCCTAGTTATTTTGTAAAAAAAATTTCAATGTTCTAATCAGGTCAGGCAAGTAATATTATCTGTGTCTTTATATAAATATATATATATATATATATATATATATATATATAAATTTCTCATTAAAAAAATTAGCACATTTAAATCGCTAAAATGAAAATAAAATACTTACGTCCAGAGCAGAGCGAGCGTTTTCCATTATTTGCTATGGGAGAATGAACTAAAAAACGTTCGCTTTGTTCTGCTCCCTCCTCGCCGTGGACGCGCACCGTTATGAATGACCGTGCACTTAGTTTGAGTTTAAAATTAGTCCTGCATTAAAAGGATAAATGAATATCTAAGGCCTTGTCTTTTTGCATAGCACTTTATGGATATTTTTTAAATTAAAATGACAAAATATGCATAGAACATATCTTTTAAATATATTGTTTGCTTTAAATAAAATTAATATTGTATGTTTGGTGATTCAAGCTGAATGAATTTAAAATGAATGTGCTATATTAGATCAATATATATATATGTTTTCCTTAAATTTTTTATCCACACTAACTTTATTCTCATCAGAATTATAATTTTTGTATAAAATAATACTACCATTAAAATTTTTTTTTTTTGATTTTCTATTTTAATCAATGTAGAATGTGTAACTTAAAAATAAACAAATTAGTGCTCTGTTTGAGGACACGAAATGAAAACCTATGCAATATGATCAATGTCCAAAAGATGGCACTCACAGACTGTTTTTAAATGGGGTTGGAAAAATATTTGTTTTGCTTTTAAACTGCATGTGTGTGTGTGTGTGTGTGTGTGTTACAGTGACAAGAGTTTAACCCTTGTTCAAATTTAAGTTTAAGGCCTTGTCTCTTTGGATATATATATATATATATAAATAAATACATATTTTAAAAAAATTCAAACCCATATGTATTGTTTGCTTTAAATTAAATTAAGATTGTCGGTTTGGTAATTGAACCTAAATTAATTTAAAATGAATGTGCTATATTTCAGATCAATATATTTGTTTTCCTTCATTTTAATCAACACTAACTTTATTCTCATCTGAATTAAAAATAACTTATTTCTGTATAAAATAAAAAATCCAGAATAATCCAGACCAACCAGAGCGCACTATTCCTACAACATCATCAGTGCTGAAGCGAAACTACCAGAGCCGTTCGGCAGATAGCGAGCAGATGCAGCATATGTGTTGTAAAAAAGGCAGGGTCAGGCCAGGGGAATCCATTTGCAGCTTTTTATTAAGAATTGTCAAGACAGGCAGGGTGAACAATGGCAAACAGGGCATAACAGAAAAGGCAGAGACAAACCAGGTTGACAGGTGCTGCAAAACATATTGACCTATGACATCCTATGACATTAAAAATTATTCTAAATTTAAATTATCTCATATATGTGGCTATTGTGGTTCACGATCATAGGCCCTGTCCCAGATGGCACACTTCATATGAATTTTCGGTCTTGTGTACTTATTTCATGTGTCCGTGAAATCCATGAGACCGTAGGGTGTCTCATTTTTCATTTTAGGTTTCAGAAGGTTGCTCACGCATACTTTGGGGTTGTGCCCTCGATGCGCTTTTTTGCAGAGCCCACACTGATGCAAGCTCTACAGCACACTTCTTTTCGACAGTCAAAGCGGAGTTACGGTTTTGCACGTCGTGCACAATAACCCTAAAGGCACCAGGGTGGCGGTGCCACCGGCTTTATATATATATTCGCCTTTTCAAGGCTTGGGCCCTAAATATAGCTGCGAGCAATTGTTTTCCTTAGGATTATTCTTTATTATTCTTTTTATTATTATTATTTTACTACCTTTTGGGCACTTTTGGGGCACTTAACGTGCTCAAAAACTCTTGAAACTTTGCACATGGGTCAGAACCCGCGGCCATCAGGGCCGGGCCGAAGCTGGTACCCGGGCGTGGCAGGGGGGCTCGACAGCACCACCTGGAACGGGGTCCGAACACTTGGTCCATAAATCAAACACGCTTGCATGTAATAATATGAAACTCGGTACACATATAGATCTCATCGGTTCATATATCCTTCATGCTCTAACTTTTAACGCCAGCCCAACAGGAAGTCAGCTATTTAGGGTTGTTTGAAAAACCTATACTAAGGTATTTGAAACACTTCTCCTAGGGAATTCAATTATTCGCCACCAAACTCGGTGTGCATGAACTCAAGACATTGAGGATGCTAAATTGCGAATGGATTTTTGATATCTCGAACGGTTCTGTCATGGCGAGGAAACAAAATTATTGCGAGAAACATAAAACAGAAAGTGTGTTATAACTTCTGCATACATTAACTTATCTTGATGAAACTTCAGCAGTGTGTTCGTTGTAAGAGGTCGATCACATGGATGTGACTATTGTGAGCCAAAGTTATAGCGCCACCAACTGGCAGCAAGAAGTGTGTCACTTTCAAAATGCTTTTAAATCACCCTCTTATTTTTACCCGATTTGCTTCAAACTTTATGTGTATAATGTAGACACATGCCAGATGTGGACCTGTGAAAGCATTATTGATATCTTAGATACTGTTGCCATGGCAACGCATCAAACTTAAATATTCTTTTTGGATGCTTTTGAGACTCTTAGCATGCCTGAAATTGCTTGAAATTGCATGAAACTCGACAGACACATCACATTTATTAGCCAGTAGACATGTGCAAAGTTTCAGAAAAGGGCGTGGTGCAGGGGCTCAGTAGCGCCACCTTTTGACAAAAGTGGGGGTGTTAGTTATATAGTTTTACCTACAATCATAAAACTCGGTACGCATATTGTTCAGATCAAGCCGGACAACTTTCTAATTAACTATCATTAGCTCAGACCAACAGGAAGTCAGATATTTAAGTTTGAATGTGGATGTTTCTGAGAATTTTCTCTCCCTCTCTCTCTGTTTCTGTGTGTGAGGGATTTGTCTATTGCTTTTAATGGATTTCAAGGTTTCAGGGGCTTTTGGGGCTCTTAACATGCTCAAAAACTCTTGAAATTTTGCACACAGGTCAGAACCCATGGCCATCATGGCCGGGCTGAAGCTGGTACCCGGGCGTGGCAGGGGGGCTCGACAGCGCCCCCTTGAACGGGGTCCGACAATTTGGTCCATATATCCAACACGCTTGCATGAATTAATATAAAACTCAGTACACATATATATCTCATCGGGCCGAACATCTTTAGCCTGGTTCTACCAGACTCTCGTACATTTCATTTGTACAGAGAGTCTGGCCTCGCTCCATTGACAATCGTTAACTTCCTTGTAGGCGGGTACTCTATTGAAGTCTAAAACTATTGGATCTGCCCAGAGTCACTCTGGATCTGCCACCAATCGCTAACGTTTGCTCGTGACGTATGTCGAACCCCGTGGGGAGGAGGGCCACAACATCATGGCCAAAACAAAACTATGCAAAGATTGTTCTTGCTCTGGCTTTAACTTCTTGATATTCGGCAGCGTTGCTACAACGGACCGTGGCCTCGCTCGCATCTTTCTCCACTGCCATTACTGAACTACAACTCAAAATAACGCACGACGTCATCGTTCTCAGCCACTCCCTCTGTTCGCTGATTGGCCCAACAAAAAAATTGATCGGAGAAAACCAAAGTCTACAGCAGAATCCCAGACGTAGTACTGAAGGAAAATGAAATTGAGCGGAAGTGCGTAGGAGGGCGCAGCCAGGCTAGAACATCTTACCCCTGGTCAAGTTTTACGCCAGCCCAACAGGAAGTCGGCTATTATGGGTTGTTTGGAAAATGCTTGCAGTGGAATTTGAAGTACTACTCCTAGGCAATTCATTCAATCATCGCCAAACTCGGTGTGCATGAAGTCAAGACTTTGAGGATGCTAAATTGCGGACGGATTTTTGATATCTCGAACGGTTTGGCCGTGGCGAGGAAATGAATTTTCATGACTAAAAATGGACATATAAAGTGTGTTATAACTTAGTTAGTTTTACCTACAGTTACAAAACTCAGCGTGTAAATTCTTCTCCTCAAGCCGAATAACTTTCTAATTTACAGTCAATAGCTCCGACCCTCAGAAAGTCAGATATTGTGGTTTGAATGTGGATTTCTTGAAAGGGTATCTCTCTCTGACAGAGAGAGGGCCCCCTCCCATTCTGTGTGTGTGTGTGTGTGTGTGGCTGTCTGTGTGGGGAGGGAGGGGGAGGGAGGGAGGGAGGGCTGGTGTGTGTGAGTGTGTGTGGCTGGCTGTCTGTTACAGTGACATGAGATTAAGTCTTTCATTGCTGTGTGATTTTTCCTGCATTAAAAGATAAAGAAATCTCTAAGGCCTTATCTTTTTGCATAACAATTTTGTATTTTTTTTAAATTACAAAATATGCATAGAACCCAGATCTTTTAAATGTATAGTTTGCTTTAAATAAAATTAAGATTGTATTGGTAATTGAAGCTGAATGAATTTAAATTGAATGTGCTATATTTCAGAACAATATATTTGTTTTCCTTAAAATTGTAAAACACTAACTTTATTCTCATCTGAATTACAAATAATTTATTTCTGTATAAAATAATACTATGACTAAAAACACATTTGATGTTTCTTTTTTAATCAATGTAGAATGTGTAACTTAAAAATTAATTTTTAGTGAGAGATTAGTGCTCTGAGGACAAATTAAAACCAATGCAATATGATGAATGTAAAAAATATAGCACTGACAGACTGTTTTTAAACGAGGTTGGATAAATATTTTTTGCTTTTAAACACTTGTGTGTGTGTGTGTGTGTGTGTGTGTGTGTGTGTGTGTGTGTGTGTGTGTGTGTGTGTGTGTGTGTGATTGTGCCTTGGTGTCTGTTACAGTTACAAGAGTTTAATCCTTGTCCAAGTTTAAGGCCTTGTCTTTTTGAATCCATTTGCAGCTTTTTATTAAGAATGGTCAAGACAGGCAGGGTGAACAATGGCAAAAAGGGCAGAACAGAAAAAGCAGAGACAAACCAGGTTGACAGGCAAAGGACAAAGACCTCCAGATAAATACTAGGCTTCAAGATGTACACATTTAAGTGCTACAAAACATATTGACATATGACATCCTATGACATAAAAAATTATTCTAAATTTAAATTATCTCATATATGTGGCTATTGTGGTTCACGATCATAGGCCCTGTCCCAAATGGCACACTTCATATGAATTTTCAGTCTTGTGTACTTATTTCATGTGTCCGTTAAATCCATGAGACCGTAGGATGTCTCATTTTTCATTTTAGGTTTCAGAAGGTTGCTCACACATACTTTGTGGTTTTTATGTGCCCTCGATGCGCACTTTTGCAGAGCCCACACTGATGCAAGCTCTACAGCACACTTCTTTTCGACAGTCAAAGCGGGGTTACGTTTTTGCACGTTGTGCACAATAACCCCAAAGGCACCGGGGTGGCGGTGCCACCGGGCTGTTTATATATATATATATATATATATATATATATATATATATTTATAAATATAGCTGCGAGCAGCGATGAAGGGCCAAAGCCGGTGGAACCGCCACCCCGGTGCCTTTAGGTAACTAAAGGCACCGGGGTTGCGGTGCCACCGGCTTGGGCCCGTAATCGCTGCTCGCAGCTATATTTATAAATATATATATATATATATATATATTTATTATTAGGGCCCAAGCCTTGAAAAGGCGAAGGCCCTATTGTTTTCCTTAGGATTATTTATTATTTGGGCCCAAGCCTTGAAAAGGCGAAGGCCCTATTGTTTTCCTTAGGATTATTAGGGCCCAAGCCTTGAAAAGGCGAAGGCCCTATTGTTTTCGTAAGGATTATTAGGGCCCAAGCCTTGAAAAGGCGAAGGCCCTATTGTTTTCCTAAGGATTATTCTTTATTATTAGGGCCCAAGCCTGAAAAGGCGAAGGCCCTATTGTTTTCCTAAGGATTATTATTTAGGATTATTATTAGGGCCCAAGCCTTGAAAAGGCGAAGGCCCTATTGTTTTCCTTAGGATTATTTATTCTTCTTATTCTTTTTATTATTATTTTACTACCTTTTGGGCACTTTTGGGGCCCTTAACGTGCTCGAAAACTCTTGAAACTTTGCACACAGATCAGAACCCGCGGCCATCAGGGCCGGGCTGAAGCTGGTACCCGGGCGTGGCAGGGGGGCTCGACAGCGCCCCCTGGAACGGGATTTGAACACTTGTCCATATATCAAACACGCTTGCATGTAATAATCTGAAACTCGGTACACTTATAGATCTCATCGGGCCGAACAACTTTCGCGCTCTAAGTTTTACGTCAGCCCAACAGGAAGTCGGTTATTATGAGTTTGGAAAGTCATTTTCTATATTTTTCTTACGACTATTTGGGCAATTTTGGGGCCCTTAACGTGCTCAAAAACTCTTGAAACTTTGCACATGGGTCAGAACCTGCGGTTATCAGGGCTGGGCTGAAGCTGGTACCTGGGCGTGGCAGGGGGGCTCGACAGCGCCCCCTGGAACGGGGTCCGAAAACTTGGTCCATAAATCAAACACGCTTGCATGTAATAATATGAAACTCGGTACACATATAGATCTCATCGGTTCATATATCCTTTGTACTTTTACTTTTTACCCCAGCCCAACAGGAAGTCGTCTATTAAGGGTTGTTTGGAAAACGCATGCAATGGAATTCGATATACTCCTCCTAGAGAATTCAACCAATTGCCACGAAACTCGGTCAGCATGAAGTCAAGAGATTGACGATGAAAAGTTACGAGGTGATTTTTGATATCTCGAACGGTTTGGCCGTGGCGAGGAGACGAATTTATGGCGAATAATGGAAACAGGAAGTGTGTTATAACTTCTGCATACATTAACTGATCTTGATGAAACTTCAGCAGTGTGTTCGTTGTAAGAGTCCAATCACATGGATGTGACTATTGTGAGTCAATGTTATAGCGCCACCAACTGGCAGCAGGAAGTGTGTCACTTTCAAAATGCTTTGAAATCACCCTCTTATTTTTACCCGATTTGCTTCAAACTTTATGTGTATAATGTAAACACACGCCAGATGTAGACTTGTGAAAGGATTATTGATATGGATGTTTCTGAGAATTTTCTCTCCCTCTCTCTCTGTCTCTGTGTGTGAGGGATTTGTCTATTGCTTTTAATGGATTTCAAGGTTTCAAGGGCTTTTGGGGCTCTTAACGTGCTCAAAAACGCTTGAAATTTTGCACACAGGTCAGAACCCACGGCCATCAGGGCCGGGCTGAAGCTGGTACCCGGGCGTGGCAGGGGGGCTCAACAGCGCCCCCTTGAACGGGGTCCGACAATTTGGTCCATATATCCAACACGCTTGCATGAATTAATATGAAACTCAGTACACATATAGATCTCATCGGTCCAAACATCTTACCCCGGTCACGTTTTACGCCAGCCCAACAGGAAGTCGGCTATTATGGGTTGTTTGGAAAACGCTTGCTGTGGAATGTGAAGTACTACTCCTAGGCAATTCATTCAATCATCGCCAAACTCGGTGTGCGTGAAGTCAAGACATTGAGGATGCTAAATTGCGGACGGATTTTTGATATCTCGAACGGTTTGGCCGTGGCGAGGAAATTAATTTTCATGACTAAAAAGGGACATATAAAGTGTGTTATAACTTAGTTAGTTTTACCTACAGTTACAAAACTCAGCGTGTATATTCTTCTTTTCAAGCCGAACAACTTTCTAATTTAAAGTCATTATCTCCGACCCTCAGAAAGTCAGATATTGTGGTTTGAATGTGGATTTCTTGAAATGGTATCTCTCTGTCTCTCTCTGACAGAGAGAGGGCCCCCTCCCATTCTGTGTGTGTGTGTGTGTGTGTGGCTGTCTGTGTGGGGGGGGGAGGGAGGGAGGGAGGGAGGGGGAGGGAGGGCTGGTGTCTGTGTTTATGTGTGTGTGTGTGTGTGTGTGTGTGTGTGTGTGTGTGTGTGTGTGTGTGGCTGGCTGTCTGTTACAGTGACAAGAGATTAAGCCTTTCATTGCTGTGTGATTTTTCCTGCATTAAAGGATAAATAAATCTCTAAGGCCTTGTCTTTTTGCATAACAATTTTGTATTTTTTTAAATGACAAAATATGCATAGAACCCAGATCTTTTAAATGTATAGTTTGCTTTAAATACAATTAAGGTTGTATTGGTAATTGAAGCTGAATGAATTTAAAATGAATGTGATATATTTCAGAACAATATTTGTTTTCCTTAAAAATGTAAAACACTAACTTTATTCTCATCTGAATTACAAATAATTTATTTCTGTATAAAAAAATACTATGAATAAAAACATATTTGATGTTTCTTTTTTAATCAATGTAGAATGTGTAACTTATAAATACATAGATTAGTGCTCTGTTTGAGGACAAGAAATTAAAACCAATGCAATATGATGAATGATGTTTTGCAAAACCAGCCTCTACATTTGTACTTACTCCTTTTAAGTGGTTTATTTAATTCCCACCAGACTCTTTCAACATGATGAAAATACATTAAAGATGCTATATTGTGAACGGAAATTGAATATCTCAAATTGTTTTGCTATGGCGAGGGATTAAAGTCATGTCAAAAAAGGAAACACTAAACTAAACCCATTTTATTCTTGTTTTCAATTTAAAAATAATGTACAAGTTTTAAAACAGCCAGAATGCGCTATTCAGTCAAAAAATAAATACATCAAGTAATACATAGGGCTATACTGCCCTCTTGTGTTCAAAATCAGGTAAGCCAATTGTATTTATAAATAAATATATTAGGTATGCCCGTGCAGCGGTGAGCATTTTCGTTTAATTTTAAATTTCGGAGGCGGATTGCTTGAATTTACTTTACAAAAGCACAATGTTGTGCTTTGTTGCGAGTGTCCACAAATATAATTAAACACTTTGCAGTTTGAATTATGTCCTCTATGAACAAAATGACGGAGTATGTTCTGTGTGTGTGTGTGAGGTGAGTTCGAACAGTGGAAACATGATAACATACTCCGTCATTTTGTTCATACAGGACATTATTCAAACTGCAAAGTGTTTACTTATATTTGTGGACACTCGCAAAAAAGCACAATATTGTGCTTTTGTAAAATAAATTCAAGCGGTCCACCCACGAAATGGCGCTAATTTTAAAATGAAACTAAAATGCGCACGGCTGCATGGTCATACCGGTATATTTGTTTTCTTTAACATTTTAACTAACACTAACTTTATTCTCATCTGAATTATAAATAATTTATTTCTGTATAAAATAATACTATGACTAAAAACACATTTGATGTTTCTTTTTTAATCAATGTAGAATGTGTAACTTTAAAAATAAACAGATTAGTGCTCTGATTGAGGACAAGAAATTAAAACCAATGCAATATGATGAATGTCCAAAAGATGGCAATCACAGACTGTTTTAAATGAGGTTGGATAAATATTTTTTTGTTTTTAAACTGTGCGTGCGTGCGTGTGTGTGTGTGTGTGTGTGTGTGTGTGTGTGTGTGTGATTCCATACACATGGAGTTAATCCTGACGATTCCTGAGGCGCCTTTCGCCATGACACTCGCTTTTTTTTCGAAGATTAATTTTCTCTGGTTTGATTTTGTTTTTTTAATAATTTATTTTATTTAGTTCGATTTTGTATTTTTTTAATTAATTAATAATTTTTGTTTCAGTCCACCATAGAATTATGTTGTGTTTGATCTATGAAAAAAAGTGTTAGTTGTGAAATGGTTGAGTATTAACAAACGTTAATAGTTTTTTAGAAGTTAAAATAATGCTTTATCCATTTGTTGTGTCAAATGAATAACAATATAAATTGAACAAAGCTTTAAACAAAAAATAATAAAATGAAAACAAAGCTTGAACATTTGATAGCAGTCCTCCCACTGCTATGACGTATGGTTCTGCGGTTCATCTGTTAAAATATGTGAGAGTGAAAAGTTTGTCAGCTGTATTACAATTCTTTCATCTGTGCTTTATTTGGTTACTGCGTGCTTGCATATAAAGTAAGTAATTATTGTCTGTATTTCCTGTTCATTTATCTGCAGTCAATTACATGCTTTACAAACCTTACATGCTGTTTTTTTATGCTAGAACTGAAATAGAGGAACAATATATAAGGCCAGGCAGATAGGACTAAACAACAATTTTAATAAATAAAATAAAACAAATTTAATTTATTATTATTTTTTTACTACCTTTTGGACACTTTTGGAGGCCTTAACATGCTCAAAAACTCCTGAAACTTTGCACACATGTCAGAACCCGCGGCCATCAGGGCCGGGCTGAAGATGGTACCCGGGCGTGGCAGGGGTGCTCGACAGCGCCCCCTGGAACGGGGTCCGAAAACATGGTCCATAAATCAAACACGCTTGCATGTAATAATATGAAACTCGGTACACATGTAGATCTCATCGTTTCATATATACTTCGCACTCTAACTTTTTACCCCAGCCCAACAAGAAGTCGGCTATTAAGGGTTGTTTGGAAAACGCATGCAATGGAATGTGAAACACTCCTCCTAGAGAATTCAAACACACGGCACGAAACTCGGTGTGCATGAAGTCAAGACACTGAGAATGAAAAATTGCCAGGGGATTTTTGATATCTCGAACGGTTTGGCCGTGGCGAGGAAACGAAATTATGGCGAGAAACGTGAAACAGGAAGTGTGTTATAACTACTGCATACATTAACTAATCTTGATGAAACTTCAGCAGTGTGTTCGTTGTAAGAGCCCGATCACATGGATGTGACTATTGTGAGTCAAAGTTATAGCGCCACCAACTGGCAGCAGGAAGTGTGTCACTTTCAAAATGCTTTTAAATCACCCTCTTATTTTTACCCGATTTGCTTCAAACTTCATGTGCATAATGTAGACACACGCCAGATGTAGACCTGTGAAAGGATTATTGAAATCTTAGACACTGTTGCCATGGCAATGCATCAAACATTAATATTCCTTTTTTTAAGCTTTTTCATGCTTTTTTATGCTTTCGGGCACTTTTGGGGTTCTTAACGTGCTCGAAAACTCTTGAAACTTTGCACACAGGACAAAACCCGCGGCCATCAGGGCCAGGCTGAAGCTGGTACCCGGGCGTGGCAGGGGGGCTCGACAGCGCCCCCTTGAACGGGTCCGACAATTTGGTCCATATATCCAACACGCTTTACCCTATTTGCTTCAAACTTGATGTGTATAATGTAGACACAAGCCAGATGTAGACCTGTGAAAGGATTGTTGATATCTTAGATGCTGTTGCCGTGACAACGCATCAAACTTTAATATTCTTTTTGGATACTTTTGAGATTCTTAGCGCACTTTTGGGGCCCTTAACATGCTCAAAAACTCTTGAAACTTTGCACACGGGTCAGAAACCGCGGCCATCAGGGCCGGGCTGAAGCTGGTACCCGGGCGTGGCAGGGGGGCTCGACAGCGCCCCCTGGAACGGGGTCCGAAAACTTGGTCCATAAATCAAACAGGCTTTACCCGATTTGCTTCAAACTTGATGTGTATAATGTAGACACACGCCAGATGTAGACCTGTGAAAGGATTGTTGATATCTTAGATGCTGTTGCCGTGACAATGCATCAAACTTTAATATTCTTTTTGGATGCTTTTGAGACTCTTAGCATGCCTGAAATTGCTTAAAATTGCATGAAACTCGACAGACAGATCACATTTATTAGCCAGTAGACATGTGCAAAGTTTCAGAAACGGGCGTGGTGCAGGGGCTCAGTAGCGCCACCTTTTGACAAAAGTGGGGGTGTTAGTTATATAGTTTTACCTACAATCATAAAACTCGGTACGCATATTGTTCAGATCAAGCCGGACAACTTTCTAATTAACTGTCATTAGCTCCAAACAACAGCAAGTCAGATATTTAAGTTTGAATGTGGATGTATCTGAGAATTTTCTCTCCCTCTCTCTCTGTCTCTGTGTGTGAGGGATTTGTCTATTGCTTTGAATGGATTTCAAGGTTTCAGGGGCTTTTGGGGCTCTTAACGTGCTCAAAAACTCTTGAAATTTTGCACACAGGTCAGAACCCACGGCCATCAGGGCCGGGCTGAAGCTGGTACCCGGGCGTGGCAGGGGGGCTCAACAGCGCCCTCTTCAACGGGGTCCGACAAGTTGGTCCATATATCCAACACGCTTGCATGAATTAATATGAAACTCAGTACACATATAGATCTCATCGGGCCGAACATCTTACCCCCGGTCAAGTTTTACGCCAGCCCAACAGGAAGTCGGCTATTATGGGTTGTTTGGAAAACGCTTGCTGTGGAATTTGAAGTACTACTCCTAGGCAATTCATTCAATCATTGCCAAACTCGGTGTGCATGATGTCAAGACTTTGAGGATGCTAAATTGCGGACGGACTTTTGATATCTCGAACGGTTTGGCCGTGGCGAGGAAATGAATTTTCATGGCTTAATAAGGACATATAAAGTGTGTTATAACTTAGTTAGTTTTACCTACAGTTACAAAACTCAGCGTGTATATTCTTCTCCTCAAGCCGAACAACTTTCTAATTTACAGTTATTAGCTCCGAACAACAGAAAGTCAGATATTTTGGTTTGAATATGGTCATTTTCTCTCTCTCTCTCTCTGAGCCAATATGGCAAGCCGTCTTAACATTTAATCATTTTAACCTACTAGTCTCTATTTTCATGCTACTAGTACTTATTTTTTAGATACTAGTATCTATTCCATTAAGTACTAGTACTTATTCATTAGCGACTAGTGCTTATTCTTTAGGTACTAGTGCCTATTCTTTAGATACTAGTGCTTATTCCTTAGATACTAGTACTTATTCATTAGATACTATATTAGTATCTAAAAATACTAGTATCTAAAAAATAAGTACTAGTAGCATGAAAATAGAGACTAGTGGGTTTAAATGATTAAATGTTAAAACGGCTTGCCATAAGCCTACGTCTCTGTGTCTGTGCCTGTGTGTGTGTGTGTGTGTGTGTGTGTGTGTGTGTAGGGGGAGGAGGGCTAGATTAACCATTTCACTGCTGTGGGGTTTGGCCTGCATTAAAAAGGAAAATAAATGTCTTAAGCCTTGTATTTTTTAAATAAGTTTTATTAATAAAGTAAAGGAATCACAGACTGTTTTTAAATGGGGTTGGATAAATATTTTTTTTGTTTTTAAACTGTGTGTGCGTGCGTGCGTGCATGTGTGTGATTGTGCCTTGGTGTCTGTTACAGTTACAAGAGTTTAATCCTTGTTCAAGTTTAAGTTTAAGGCCTTGTCTTTTTGAATCCATTTGCAGCTTTTTATTAAGAATGGTCAAGACAGGCAGGGTGAACAATGGCAAACAGGGCAGAACAGAAAAGGCAGAGACAAACCAGGTTGACAGGCAAAGGACAAAGACCTCCAGATAAATACTAGGCTTCTGGATTTACACATTTAAGTGCTACAAAACATATTGACATATGACATCCTATGACATTAAAAATGATTCTAAATTTAAATTATCTCATATATGTGGCTATTGTGGTTCACGATCATAGGCCCTGTCCCAAATGGCACACTTCATATGAATTTTCGGTCTTGTGTACTTATTTCATGTGTCCATTAAATCCATGAGACCGTAGGGTGTCTCATTTTTCATTTTAGGTTTCAGAAGGTTGCTCACGCATACTTTGTGGTTGATATGTGCCCTCGATGCGCACTTTTGCAGAGCCCACACTGATGCAAGCTCTACAGCACACTTCTTTTCGACAGTCAAAGCGGGGTTACGTTTTTGCACGTCGTGCACAATAACGCCAAAGGCACCGGGGTGGCGGTGCCACCGGGCCGTTTATATATATATATATATATATATATATATATATATATATATATATATATATATATATATAAATATAGCTGCGAGCAGCGATGAAGGGCCAAAGCTGGCGGAACCGCCACCCCGGTGCCTTTAGGTACTAAAGGCACCGGGGTTGCGGTGCCACCGGCTTGGGCCCGTAATCGCTGCTCGCAGCTATATTTATTATTATTATTTTACTACCTTTTGGGCACTTTTGGGGGCCTTAACGTGCTCGAAAACTCTTGAAACTTTGCACACATCTCAGAACCCGCGGCCATCAGGGCCGGGCTGAAGCTGGTACCCGGGCGTGGCAGGGGGGCTCGACAGCGCCCCCTGGAATGGGGTTTGAACACTTGGTCCATAAATCAAACACGCTTGCATGTAATAATATGAAACTCAGTACACATATAGATCTCATCGGTTCATATATACTTCATGCTCTTACTTTTTACCCCAGCCCAACAGGAAGTCGGTTATTAAGGCTTGTTTGGAAAACGCATGCAATGGAATGTGAAATACTCCTCCTAGAGAATTCAAACACACGGCACGAAACTCGGTCAGCATGAAGTCAAGACACTGAGGATGAAAAGTTGCCAGGGGATTTTTGATATCTCGAACGGTTTGGCCGTGGCGAGGAAACGAAATTATGGCGAGAAACATGAAACAGGAAGTGTGTTATAACTACTGCATACATTAACTGATCTTGATGAAACTTCAGCAGTGTGTTCGTTGTAAGAGCCCGATCACATGGATGTGACTATTGTGAGTCAAAGTTATAGCGCCACCAACTGGCAGCAGGAAGTGTGTCACTTTCAAAATGCTTTTAAATCACCCTCTTATTTTTACCCGATTTGCTTCAAACTTCATGTGCATAATGTAGACACACGCCAGATGTAGACCTGTGAAAGGATTATTGATATCTTAGATACTGTTGCCATGGCAATGCATCAAACATTAATGTTCCTTTTTTTAAGCTTTTTCATGCTTTTTTATGCTTTCGGGCACTTTTGGGGTTCTTAACGTGCTCGAAAACTCTTGAAACTTTGCACACGGGACAAAACCCGCGGCCATCAGGGCCGGGCTGAAGCTGGTACCCGGGCGTGGCAGGGGGGCTCGACAGCGCCCCCTTGAACGGGTCAGACAATTTGGTCCATATATCCAACACGCTTTACCCTATTTGCTTCAAACTTGATGTGTATAATGTAGACACAAGCCAGATGTAGACCTGTGAAAGGATTGTTGATATCTTAGATGCTGTTGCCGTGACAACGCATCAAACTTTAATATTCTTTTTGGATACTTTTGAGATTCTTAGCGCACTTTTGGGGCCCTTAACATGCTCAAAAACTCTTGAAACTTTGCACACGGGTCAGAAACCGCGGCCATCAGGGCCGGGCTGAAGCTGGTACCCGGGCGTGGCAGGGGGGCTCGACAGCGCCCCCTGGAACGGGGTCCGAAAACTTGGTCCATAAATCAAACAGGCTTTACCCGATTTGCTTCAAACTTGATGTGTATAATGTAGACACACGCCAGATGTAGACCTGTGAAAGGATTGTTGATATCTTAGATGCTGTTGCCGTGACAACGCATCAAACTTTAATATTCCTTTTGGATACTTTTGAGACTCTCAGCGCACTTTTGGGGCCCTTAACATGCTCAAAAACTCTTGAAACTTTGCACACGGGTCAGAACCCGCGGCCATCAGGGCCGGGCTGAAGCTGGTACCCGGGCGTGGCAGGGGGGCTCGACAGCGCCCCCTGGAACAGGGTCCGAAAACTTGGTCCATAAATCAAACACGCTTGCATGTAATAATATGAAACTTGGTACACATATAGATCTCATCGGTTCATATATCCGTTGTACTTTTACTTTTTACCCCAGCCCAACAGGAAGTCGGCTATTAAGGCTTGTTTGGAAAACGCATGCAATGGAATTCGATATACTCCTCCTAGAGAATTCAACCAATCGCCACGAAACTCGGTCAGCATGAAGTCAAGAGATTGACGATGAAAAGTTGCCAGGGGATTTTTGATATCTCGAACGGTTTGGCCGTGGCGAGGAAACGAATTTATGGCGAATAATGGAAACAAGAAGTGTGTTATAACTTCTGCATACATTAACTGATCTTGATGAAACTTCAGCAGTGTGTTCGTTGTAAGAGTCCGATCACATGGATGTGACTATTGTGAGTCAATGTTATAGCGCCACCAACTGGCAGCAGGAAGTGTGTCACTTTCAAAATGCTTTAAAATCACCCTCTTATTTTTACCCGATTTGCTTCAAACTTTATGTGTATAATGTAAACACACGCCAGATGTAGACTTGTGAAAGGATTATTGATGTCTAAGATACTGTTGCCGTGACAACGCATCAAACGCATCAAACTTTAATATTCTTTTTGGATGCTTTTGAGACTCTTAGCATGCCTGAAATTGCTTAAAATTGCATGAAACTCGACAGACAGATCACATTTATTAGCCAGTAGACATGTGCAAAGTTTCAGAAACGGGCGTGGTGCAGGGGCTCAGTAGCGCCACCTTTTGACAAAAGTGGGGGTGTTAGTTATATAGTTTTACCTACAATCATAAAACTCGGTACGCATATTGTTCAGATCAAGCCGGACAACTTTCTAATTAACTGTCATTAGCTCCAAACAACAGCAAGTCAGATATTTAAGTTTGAATGTGGATGTATCTGAGAATTTTCTCTCCCTCTCTCTCTGTCTCTGTGTGTGAGGGATTTGTCTATTGCTTTTAATGGATTTCAAGGTTTCAGGGGCTTTTGGGGCTCTTAACGTGCTCAAAAACTCTTGAAATTTTGCACACAGGTCAGAACCCACGGCCATCAGGGCCGGGCTGAAGCTGGTACCCGGGCGTGGCAGGGGGGCTCAACAGCGCCTTCTTGAACGGGGTCCGACAATTTGGTCCATATATCCAACACGCTTGCATGAATTAATATGAAACTCAGTACACATATAGATCTCATCGGGCCGAACATCTTACCCCCGGTCAAGTTTTACGCCAGCCCAACAGGAAGTCGGCTATTATGGGTTGTTTGGAAAACGCTTGCTGTGGAATTTGAAGTACTACTCCTAGGCAATTCATTCAATCATCGCCAAACTCGGTGTGCATGATGTCAAGACTTTGAGGATGCTAAATTGCGGACAGACTTTTGATATCTCGAACGGTTTGGCCGTGGCGAGGAAATGAATTTTCATGGCTTAATAAGGACATATAAAGTGTGTTATAACTTAGTTAGTTTTACCTACAGTTACAAAACTCAGCGTGTATATTCTTCTCCTCAAGCCGAACAACTTTCTAATTTACAGTTATTAGCTCCGAACAACAGAAAGTCAGATATTTTGGTTTGAATATGGTCATTTTCTCTCTCTCTCTCTCTGAGCCAATATGGCAAGCCGTCTTAACATTTAATCATTTTAACCTACTAGTCTCTATTTTCATGCTACTAGTACTTATTTTTTAGATACTAGTATCTATTCCATTAAGTACTAGTACTTATTCATTAGCGACTAGTGCTTATTCTTTAGGTACTAGTGCCTATTCTTTAGATACTAGTGCTTATTCCTTAGGGACTAGTACCTTTTAAAAGATACTAGTACTTATTCATTAGATACTATATTAGTATCTAAAAATACTAGTATCTAAAAAATAAGTACTAGTAGCATGAAAATAGAGACTAGTGGGTTTAAATGATTAAATGTTAAAACGGCTTGCCATAAGCCTACGTCTCTGTGTCTGTGCCTGTCTGTGTGTGTGTGTGTGTGTGTGTGTGTGTAGGGGGAGGAGGGCTAGATTAACCATTTCACTGCTGTGTGGTTTGGCCTGCATTAAAAAGGAAAATAAATGTCTTAATGTTTATTAATAAAGTAAAGGAATCACAGACTGTTTTTAAATGGGGTTGGATAAATATTTTTTTGTTTTTAAACTGTGTGTGCGTGCGTGCGTGCATGTGTGTGATTGTGCCTTGGTGTCTGTTACAGTTACAAGAGTTTAATCCTTGTTCAAATTTAAGTTTAAGGCCTTGTCTTTTTGAATCCATTTGCAGCTTTTTATTAAGAATGGTCAAGACAGGCAGGGTGAACAATGGCAAACAGGGCAGAAC
Organism: Semotilus atromaculatus; assembly: GCA_031834385.1. Taxonomy (NCBI): domain Eukaryota; kingdom Metazoa; phylum Chordata; class Actinopteri; order Cypriniformes; family Leuciscidae; genus Semotilus; species Semotilus atromaculatus. The sequence goes on along the minus strand of JAULUF010000043.1, from coordinate 767,073 downwards.
AGAAAAGGCAGAGACAAACCAGGTTGACAGGCAAAGGACAAAGACCTCCAGATAAATACTAGGCTTCTGGATTTACACATTTAAGTGCTACAAAACATATTGACATATGACATCCTATGCCATTAAAAATGATTCTAAATTTAAATTATCTCATATATGTGGCTATTGTGGTTCACGATCATAGGCCCTGTCCCAAATGGCACACTTCATATGAATTTTCGGTCTTGTGTACTTATTTCATGTGTCCGTTAAATCCATGAGACCGTAGGGTGTCTCATTTTTCATTTTAGGTTTCAGAAGGTTGCTCACGCATACTTTGTGGTTGATATGTGCCCTCGATGCGCACTTTTGCAGAGCCCACACTGATGCAAGCTCTACAGCACACTTCTTTTCGACAGTCAAAGCGGGGTTACGTTTTTGCACGTCGTGCACAATAACCCCAAAGGCACCGGGGTGGCGGTGCCACCGGGCCGTTTATATATATATATATATATATATATAAATATAGCTGCGAGCAGCGATGAAGGGCCAAAGCTGGCGGAACCGCCACCCCGGTGCCTTTAGGTACTAAAGGCACCGGGGTTGCGGTGCCACCGGCTTGGGCCCGTAATCGCTGCTCGCAGCTATATTTATATATATATATTTAGGGCCCAAGCCTGAAAAGGCGAAGGCCCTATTGTTTTCCTAAGGATTATTATTTAGGATTATTATTATTATTATTATTTTACTACCTTTTGGGCACTTTTGGGGGCCTTAACGTGCTCGAAAACTCTTGAAACTTTGCACACATCTCAGAACCCGCGGCCATCAGGGCCGGGCTGAAGCTGGTACCCGGGCGTGGCAGGGGGGCTCGACAGCGCCCCCTGGAACGGGGTTTGAACACTTGGTCCATAAATCAAACACGCTTGCATGTAATAATATGAAACTCAGTACACATATAGATCTCATCGGTTCATATATACTTCATGCTCTTACTTTTTACCCCAGCCCAACAGGAAGTCGGCTATTAAGGCTTGTTTGGAAAACGCATGCAATGGAATGTGAAATACTCCTCCTAGAGAATTCAAACACACGGCACGAAACTCGGTCAGCATGAAGTCAAGACACTGAGGATGAAAAGTTGCCAGGGGATTTTTGATATCTCGAAAGGTTTGGCCGTGGCGAGGAAACGAAATTATGGCGAGAAACATGAAACAGGAAGTGTGTTATAACTAATGCATACATTAACTGATCTTGATGAAACTTCAGCAGTGTGTTCGTTGTAAGAGCCCGATCACATGGATGTGACTATTGTGAGTCAAAGTTATAGCGCCACCAACTGGCAGCAGGAAGTGTGTCACTTTCAAAATGCTTTTAAATCACCCTCTTATATTTACCCGATTTGCTTCAAACTTCATGTGCATAATGTAGACACACGCCAGATGTAGACCTGTGAAAGGATTATTGATATCTTTGATACTGTTGCCATGGCAATGCATCAAACATTAATATTCCTTTTTTTAAGCTTTTTCGTGCTTTTTTATGCTTTCGGGCACTTTTGGGGTTCTTAACGTGCTCGAAAACTCTTGAAACTTTGCACACAGGACAAAACCCACGGCCATCAGGGCCAGGCTGAAGCTGGTACCCGGGCGTGGCAGGGGGGCTCGACAGCGCCCCCTTGAACGGGTCCGACAATTTGGTCCATATATCCAACACGCTTTACCCTATTTGCTTCAAACTTGATGTGTATAATGTAGACACAAGCCAGATGTAGACCTGTGAAAGGATTGTTGATATCTTAGATGCTGTTGCCGTGACAACGCATCAAACTGTAATATTCTTTTTGGATACTTTTGAGATTCTTAGCGCACTTTTTGGGCCCTTAACATGCTCAAAAACTCTTGAAACTTTGCACACGGGTCAGAAACCGCGGCCATCAGGGCCGGGCTGAAGCTGGTACCCGGGCGTGGCAGGGGGGCTCGACAGCGCCCCCTGGAACGGGGTCCAAAAACTTGGTCCATAAATCAAACAGGCTTTACCCGATTTGCTTCAAACTTGATGTGTATAATGTAGACACACGCCAGATGTAGACCTGTGAAAGGATTGTTGATATCTTAGATGCTGTTGCCGTGACAACGCATCAAACTTTAATATTCTTTTTGGATACTTTTGAGACTCTCAGCGCACTTTTGGGGCCCTTAACATGCTCAAAAACTCTTGAAACTTTGCACACGCGTCAGAACCCGCGGCCATCAGGGCCGGGCTAAAGCTGGTACCCGGGCGTGGCAGGGGGGCTCGACAGCGCCCCCTGAAACAGGGTCGGAAAACTTGGTCCATAAATCAAACACGCTTGAATGTAATAATATGAAACTTGGTACACATATAGATCTCATCGATTCATATATCTTTTGTACTTTTACTTTTTACCCCAGCCCAACAGGAAGTCGGCTATTATGGTTTGTTTGGAAGCATATGCCCCTGGAATTCGATATACTCCTCCTAGAGAATTCAACCAATCGCCACGAAACTTGGTCAGCATGAAGTCAAGACACTGAGGATGAAAAGTTGCCAGGGGATTTTTGATATCTCGAACGGTTTGGCCGTGGTGAGGAAACGAATTTATGGCGAATAATGGAAACAGGAAGTGTGTTATAACTTCTGCAAACATTAACTGATCTTGATGAAACTTCAGCAGTGTGTTCGCTGTAAGAGTCCAATAACATGGATGTGACTATTGTGAGTCAAAGTTATAGCGCCACCAACTGGCAGCAGGAAGTGTGTCACTTCCTAAAGGCTTTGAAATCACCCTCTTATTTTTACCCGATTTGCTTCAAACTTGATGTGTATAATGTAAACACACAGCAGATGTAGACCTGTGAAAGGATTATTGATATCTTAGATACTGTTGCCGTGACAACGCATCAAACTTTTATATTCTTTTTGGATGCTTTTGAGACTCTTAACGCACCTTTGGGGCCCTTAACGTGCTCAAAAACTCTTGAAACTTTGCACACGGGTCAGAACCTGGGGCCATTAGGGCTGGGCTGAAGCTGGTACCTGGGCGTGGCAGGGGGGCTCGACAGCGCCCCCTGGAATGGGGTCCGAAAACTTGGTCCATAAATCAAACAGGCTTTACCCGATTTGCTTCAAACTTGATGTGTATAATGTAGACACACGCCAGATTTAGACCTCTGAAAGGATTGTTGATATCTTAGATGCTGTTGCCGTGACAACGCATCAAACTTTAATATTCTTTTTGGATACTTTTGAGACTCTCAGCGCACTTTGGGGGCCCTTAACGTGCTCAAAAACTCTTGAAACTTTGCACACGCGTCAGAACCCGCGGCCATCAGGGCCGGGCTAAAGCTGGTACCCGGGCGTGGCAGGGGGGCTCGACAGCGCCCCCTGGAACGGGGTCCGAAAACTTGGTCCATAAATCAAACACGCTTGCATGTAATAATATGAAACTCAGTACACATATAGATCTCATCGGTTCATATATCCTTTGTACTTTTACTTTTTACCCCAGCCCAACAGGAAGTCGGCTATTATGGTTTGTTTGGAAGCGTATGCCCCTGGACTTCGATATACTCCTCCTAGAGAATTCAACCAATCGCCACGAAACTCGGTCAGCATGAAGTCAAGACATTGAGGATGAAAAATTGACAGGGGATTTTTGATATCTCGAACGGTTTGGCCGTGGCGAGGAAACGAAATTATGGCAAAAAAACGTGAAGCAGGAAGTGTGTTATAACTTAGTTCGTTTGACCTACAGTCACAAAACTCTATATTTATATTCTTCTCCTAGAGCCGAACAACTTTCTAATTTACAGTCATTAGCTTCGACCAAGAGAAAGTCAGATATTGTGGTTTGAATGTGGATTCTATGAATTTTTTCTCCCTCTCTCTCTGCGTCTGTCTGTATGTGTGTGTGTGTGAGGGGGAGGGAGGGCTCTGTGGGTGATAAACACTGAATCATACATAGAGCTATACTGCCCTCTTGTGTCCAAAATTATATTTATGAATGAAATCGCTGTGTACGCGCATCGTTATGAATGCATGTGCAGCCGTTAGTTTCATTTTAAAATGCTTGAATTGTGAGTTCAATAGCCTATTATTCTTCATGGAAAACACAACAACAAAACAGTATAATGACAGATTCTCTTAAATAGCTGCTTTTACACACAATATTCCTTCATCATCTATTCAGTCAGCTCTTTACTCTCGTGTTTTATGAAATTTGACTACTGCTGCTGATCTTTGCTGGGACTCACACACACACACACCAAATTATATATTTAAATCTGCATATTGTAATATCTGCAGGGCATCCTCTAGTCTAGTTTTATTAAATATATAGTTCATCTTTCATTTTTTATTTCTAAATTTTATCAATATTTTGAATAATAAGACACTATAGGGCTGCTAATTGTCCTAGGTAGGGCTGATCAAATTAAATATTTTACACTGAAAAAGTACAATGCATTATATAATGTTATGAGATTGTTTTAAATATAAGTTTGTTGACTATTGTTGGAAAGAATGATACTTTTAAACACTAAACCACCATTAGGTGTCGCCAGGCGACCGTCTTAATGAGCGAGTCATTAATTCATTCGTTCAAACGATTCGCTCACATGCTCATGAAGTGACTCTCAGAGTGAATTGAATCATGAATCATGTCATCATATCGTGAGGCAGCAGAGACTGAAAACAGCGCGAGTGCTGCTCATGCTTCAGTGTGTGTGTGTGTGTGTGTGAGAGAGAGAGAGAGGTAGCTAACGTTAAATGAAACCGTGCGTCTGCGCCATTCATTCACACAAAGACAAGCAGTGTTAATATTTAAATAGTATTTTTGCAGTTTAATATACACAGACACTATTTTGTGCTTTATATAGGCTACATTGCTCCTAGTAAAAAAGTTAGTCTGGAGCCCCGCGCTTAGATAAACACAGAAGTGACTGAAAGCAACTCCTATTAGTGGGTACCGAATATACCCGGTAGCAATGTATTGTTTGCTTTAAATAAAATTAAGATTGTATGTTTTGTGATTAAAGCTGAATGAATTTAAAATTAATGTGCTATATATATATATATATATATATATATATTAGTGATGGGCCGTTATCGGCGTTAACGTGCTGCGTTAACGTGAGACTCTTATCGCGCGATAAAAAAAATATCGCCGTTAATCTAAGTTGGGTTGGGATCATAAATAGCTTTTTCGAATATCGTTATTTTCGCGCAATTCTAATGTGTAGTATGACATACATACTTGACGCCGCGGCCGCACCTACTGTCACAGATCGCGCAGCAGGGTATTTTCCTGTCAGGGACACAAGGTGTACTTACTTTGTTATGTTGGGCGACGTTCCTCTCGTTACTTTATTTTAATGCAATACGTTGTTAAATGAGTTTATTCCAAGCGCGCTGTATCCTTTGTATGGGCATGAGCGATGCTCATTTACAAATGAATCACTCTTTTGAGTCGTTTCTGTTCAAAGACTTCATCAAACAAGTTGTCAAATCTGTCTAAATCGGTTCGCGAATCAGTTGATCTGTTCAGTTCCCCACGCACTGAATCGTCTGAAGCGCTTTCAATTCACACTCGAGGAGTCGTAAATAACAGGAAGATTTAAGAACATCAAGAGCGTTGGATGAAGTGGCCGTGGATCTACAGTTTAGTCTAGTGAAAGCAAATCTGCAAATGCATCATATCTTTGTCAGCGATGAAGATCTTTATTAGTTGAACATCTTCGTAAGCTGTCTGTGAATGAATGATTCCACAGGACGATACATTCGAGTTCATTTCATTCAGGTAATACATTTTACAACAGATTATTACGCCACGATAGCACTACTAAAAAGTATGACATTATCCGGTTTTTGGACATACATTAATTTATAGGCTACAAAAAAAACCGCTTCAGAGAGTCGGCGCACTGGCAAAGGTTAACAGGTTTAAATAAGCTACCATTGTCCACAGTTTATGAAATGAACACCCGCCATCCCGCGGTAATGTATGTGCATTGCGCAGTGGCATAATCACACGAATAGTTTACATTGATTGAAACTAATTTGTTTAAAAAGGAGGCTATTGCAGTAACAAGGCAGGTTCACATAAAATCATTATGACATATGATGACATTATTTTTTTATCTAACGAGCATTGGCGATGCAAAAACGGACTGTGGTGCGTAGCCTATTGTTTTTTTCTTCTTCCAATTACTGTTAAAAAAACCGAAGAAAACATGTTACTTGTTCAATTAATAAACAGTTTGTTTGATGACAAATCGCTAAAGATGAAATTGGCCTCCCTTTCTGTCATTGCGTTTTTTTTTTTTTTTTTAAACGATATTCGACTTTTGTTCCTCGATTGTCGAATGGCATTTTTGGCAGAAATGCACATCCCTATGCGAGGCGAACTATTCTCAAAGACTTACTTTTAGTCATTATTTGGATAGCACACATATTCTGAATGCCTTCGGGAGAATTCAAATGTGCCATTTTAATCTAGATTAATCTAGATTAATTTTAAAATTAATCTAGATTAATCTAGATTAAAAAAATTAATCTATGCCCACCTCTAATATATATATATATATATATATATATATATATATATTAGATCAATATGTTATCCTTAAAAATGTTATCAACACTAACTTTATTCTCATCTGATTTATAAACAACTTATTTCTGTATAAAATAAAAAATCCCGAATAATCCAGACCAACCAGAGCGCACTATTCTTATAACATCATCAGTGCTGAAGCGGAACTACCAGAGCTGTTCAGCAGATAGCGAGCAGATGCAGCATATGTGTTGTAATGAGGCAGGGTCAGGCTAGGGGAATCCATTTGTAGCTTTTTATTAAGAATGGTCAAGACAGGCAGGGTGAACAATGGCAAACAGGGCAGAACAGAAAAGGCAGAGACAAACCAGGTTGACAGGTGCTGCAAAACATATTGACCTATGACATTAAAAATTATTCTAAATTTAAATGATCTTATATATGTGGCTATTCTGGTTCACGATCATAGGCCCTGTCCCAGATGGCACACTTCATATGAATTTTCGGTCTTGTGTACTTATTTCATGTGTCCGTTAAATCCATGTAGGATGTAGGGTGTTTTATTTTTCATTTTAGGTTTCAGAAGGTTGCTCACGCATACTTTGTGGTTGATATGTGCCCTTGATGCACACTTTTGCAGAGCCCACACTGATGCAAGCTCTACAGCACACTTCTTTTCGACAGTCAAAGCGGGGTAACGTTTTTGCACGTCGTGCACAATAACCCTAAAGGCACCAGGGTGGCGGTGCCACCGGCTTGGGCCCGTAATCGCTGCTCGCAGCTATATTTTATTATTATTATTATTATTATTATTATTTTTTTACTAACTTTTGGGCACTTTTGAGGCCCTTAACGTGCTCAAAAACTCTTGAAACTTTGCACACGGGTTAGAACTCGCGGCCATCAGGGCCGGGCTGAAGCTGGTACCCGGGCGTGGCAGGGGGGCTCGACAGCGCCACCTGGAACGGGGTCCGAACACTTGGTCCATAAATCAAACATGCTTGCATGTATAATATGAAACTCAGTACACATATAGATCTCATCGGTTCATATATCCTTCATGCTCTAACTTTTTACGCCAGCCCAACAGGAAGTCAGCTATTATGGGTTGTTTGAAAAACCTATGCAATGGAATTTGAAACACTTCTCCTAGGGAATTCAATTATTCGCCACCAAACTCGGTGTGCATGAAGTCAAGACATGGAGGATGCTAAATTGCGAACGGATTTTTGATATCTCTAACGGTTTTGCCGTGGCGAGGAAACAAATTTATGGCGAGAAAAGAGAAACAGGAAGTGTTATAACTTCTGCAAACATTAACTGATCTTAATGAAACTTCAGCAGTGTGTTCGTTGTAAGAGGCCGATCACATGGATGTGACTATTGTGAGTCAAAGTTATAGCGCCACCAACTGGCAGCAGGAAGTGTGTCACTTTCAAAATGCTTTGAAATCACCCTCTTATTTTTACCCGCTTTGCTTCAAACTTCATTACTATAATGTAAATACACGGCAGATGTAGACCTGTGAATGGATTCTTGATATCTTTGATACGGTTGCCGTAGCAACGCATCAAACTTTAAAATTCTTTTTGGATGCTCTTGAGACTCTTACCATGCTTGAAATTGCATGAAACTCGACAGACACGTCACATTTATTACCTAGTAGACATGTGCAAAGTTTCAGAAACGTTCGTGGTGCAGGGGCTCAGTAGCGCCACCTTTTGACAAAAGTGGGAGGGTTAGTTTTATAGTTTCACCTACAATCATAAAACTCGGTACGTATATTGTCCGGATCAAGCCGGACAACTTTCTAATTTACAGTTATTAGCTCCAAAGAACAGGAAGTCAGATATTTTGGTTTGAATGTGGATGTTTTGGAAAATTTTCTGTCCCTCTCTCCCTCTCTCTGCATACCTCTGTGTCTGTGAGGGGAGGGGGATTTCTCTGTTGAGTGAGAATGATTTTAATTATTGTTTTTCAAGGTTTCAGGGGCTTTTGGGGGCCTTAACATGCTCGAAAACTCTTGAAACTTTGCACACCGGTCAGAACCCGCGGCCATCACGACCGGGCTGAAGCTGGTACCCGGGCGTGGCAGGGGGGCTCGACAGCGCCCCCTGGAATGGGATTCGAACACTTGTCCATATATCAAACACGCTTGCATGTAATAATATGAAACTCGGTACACTTATAGATCTCATCGGGCCGAACAACTTTCGTGCTCTAAGTTTTACGTGAGCCCAACAGGAAGTCAGTTATTATGGGTTGTTTGGAAACTCATCCTCTGAAAATCGAAGTACTCCTCCTAGGTAATTCATTCGATAGCTATCAAACTCGTTGTGCGTGAAGTCAAGACATTGAGGATGCTAAATTGCGAACGGATTTTTGATATCTCGAACGGTTTGGCCGTGGCGATGAAACAAATTTATGACTAAAAAAGGACACAGAAAGTGTGTTATAACTTAGTTCGTTTTACCTACAGTCACAAAACTCTGTATTTATATTCTTCTCCTCGAGCCGAACAACTTTCTAATTTACAGTCATTAGCTTCGACCAAGAGAAAGTCAGATATTGTGGTTTGAATGTGGATTCTAAGAATTTTTTCTCCCTCTCTCTCCCTCTCCCTCCTTGTCTGTCTGTATGTATGTGTGGGTGTGTGTGTGTGTGTGTGAGGGGGAGTGGAGGGCTCTGTGGGTGATAGTTTAGTTTAAACACTGAATCATACATAGGGCTATACTGCCCTCTTGTGTCCAAAATTATATTTATGAATGAAATCGGCGTGTACGCGCATCGTTATGAATGCACGTGCAGCCTTAGTTTCATTTTAAAATGAGCGCCTTTTCTGGCGGCGATTGCTTGAATTGTGAGTTCAATAGCCTATTATTCTTCATGGAAAACACAACAAAATAGTATAATGACAGATTCTCTTAAATAGGTGCTTTTACACAAAATATTCCTTCATCTATTCAGTCAGCTCTTCACTCTCGTGTTTTATGAAATTTAGAAGAGTTTATAGTTTGACAAAAGCACTTTGTTGTGTTTTATTGCGAGTGTACACAAATTTAAGTAAACACTTTGCAGTTTGAATGAAGTCCTCTTAGAAAACAAGGACGGAGTATGTTTTTATGTGTAACACTGTTCAATCGCGCTCGCACCACACCCACACACACAACATATTCCATCATTGCAATCTTGACATCGCAGCCTGTTCATTATAGCCGTAATAAAATATAATAATAAAATAGTCAACCTAACATATACAAATTACACTGCTCTGTTGAAAAAGTCAGTAGTACAATTCGTATCATTCAGCGTAAGCACCGCTCCACTGTGATGTTTCCAAGCACATTTTTGCACAAGTGAAGAGGATGATTTTTTCCATCGATATTGGAACGTGAGTGAAGTACAAAGCCTATAATAAAGAATAGTTTAGCATCCAAATACATTGCAAATGTTGAAACAGTTTGATTCTAATGTGAGAGTTAAGTGAGCCCAACACTGCTCACTTTCACTTTAAATTATTTCGGTTATTTCGATCTTGTTTATATATTTTTTAAATTCTTGTTCTGTGAATATCATTCAATTTAAAGGATTTGTTGTAGAATATTTGCAGTGTATCATCAAATCAGAATAATTCTCTCAGTTTATGGATTCCCTAGTTTTTTTTTTCATTGTTCTAATCAGGTAAGGCAATTGATATTCTCTGTGTCTTTATATATATATATATATATATATATATATAATTATATTTGTTATATTAGCAGGGTGAACAATGGCAAACAGGGCAGAACAGAAAAGGCAGAGACAAACCAGGTTGACAGGTGCTGCAAAACATATTGACCTATGACATCCTATGACATTAAAAACAATTCTAAATTAATAATTTTCTCATATATGTGCCTATTGTGGTTCACGATAATAGGCCCTGTCCCAGATGGCACACTTTATATGAATTTTCGGTCTTGTGTACTTATTTCATGTGTCCGTTAAATCCATGAGACCGTAGGGTATCTCATTTTTCATTTTAGGTTTCAGAAGGTTGCTCACGCATACTTTGTGGTTGATATGTGCCCTCGATGCACACTTTTGCAGAGCCCACACTGATGCAAGCTCTACAGCACACTTCTTTTCGACAGTCAAAGCGGAGTTACGTTTTTGCACGTCATGCACAATAACCCTAAAGGCACCAGGGTGGCGGTGCCACCGGCTTTATATATATATATATATTAGGGCTGTCAGTTAAACGCGTTATTAACGGCGTTAACGCAAACCCATTTTAACGGCGTTAATTTTTTTATCGCGCGATTAACAGTCTTTTTGGCCTAGCAAACTTTGTAGTTTTTTTTCACATGCTTTTGCACCAGGACGCGGCATGCGCGCTTTGAAAGGACGTTTTGAAAGCGCAAGCGGATCTAGCTAGACCGGAAACAAAACAACAGGCACGCCGCACACACTTGTTTGGGCTTGCGAGCCGGATGCGCAAGTGCGAATCTCTCTGCTCGAGTCGCGCCTCGCGCGCTCTCAGATACACGCTGCTCTTGTAAGAATTTTCTCTGGGCTCGCTCAGAGAATATGCCTGCACTTAAAACGTGTTCAGTCAGTGCAATCGCGAATCTCTCCTCTTCCCCAGCTAACAATTTTAGGTTATAAGAACGTTTTCATAACGTTCCCATTAAAGGGTCATGAAACCCCAATCCAAATTTTCTCAGATTTTAACAGAGGTATGTGTGTTGAACACCATTGAAGACAATGTTAGCATCTGTTAGATTTAATAGTATGATTAAAATGGTTAAATTTGAGTTTTCTTCCGCTTTTTTCGTCTTCCGGGTTTAAAATCTTCATCGTGTCCACGTCACAAGCTGTGACGTGGCAGTGCACTGTGAGTGCGTTGATGACTCATCAGTGTCTCATAATTATTAATGAGACTAAGTTTTCATATCCTATGAGAAGACAAGTCTCTTATGACACCACGTGGATCTTTCCAAGTTGCATGACATGTCAAACTGTGTGATATCGCGAAGTAGATGAGAAAGACAAACATGGGACGCTACAAGTGTTTGTTTTCCATGTGCAAAAGTCCAAGTGGGTTGAATATGTTTCCCCGCGATGCTGCCAGGGCTAGACTCTGGCTCTGGGCGGTTGGTTTGCTATCAACCACGGACACATCTAAACTATAGTGTGTGCCGCAAACATTAGCTTCGAGAACTGGAGAACGGTGGACTTCGCCTCGTTGACAACCAATGCAGTTTGTTTGAGTCTTGCGGTTGATGCGGTACCGAGTCCCGAGGACTTTTCTATCCCCTCAGAGGTATGTGTGTGTCTAAAATGACAAGTCTTCCACCTCCAAAGAGCGATCTTTATTATGGGGGTTCAGGGGGCGCGTAGATCTAGGCTATGCACGGAACGTTTTTTTTGTTGTTTTTTAACCGGAAAATTAATTATTTTCAAATATATGCATTTATAGTATCTATATAAACAACTATATATTTTATAATGACATTATAATTATACATGTAGCCTACATTCATATGTTTTAAATAGAATTACGATTACTGTAGGCTAATAGGCCTATGTAGCAGGGCATTCACATACTTTTGAAAGGACAATAATAAAGTGTCAGTGTATTTCAGTAGGCTTTAACTTTACCAGCTATAAAAAAATCTAGCATTTCCACACGTTTAACCACTGCTTTTTAGTGACAGTCGATATGCATCGGCCACTGGCAATGACAGTGGTGGCCAGACACCCACTCCCTCCCTTCTTCTCACAGCCATCCACGCCCATTTAAGTTGCATTTTTCAAAAAGATTGTCAGCTAGACTTGAACTGAAAGAGGGGGGTTTCATGACCCTTTAAGTTATAAAAACGTTATTTCTGAATGTTATAGGAACGTTCAAAACGTCCAGTTTTGAGTGGATGACGAGCGCGAGACGCCGAAATGGATGCCAATAAGATTCTGAATTGAAAGTTTACTTTTAAAAAGTTGCCAAATGTTTCCATTGACAAGACCAAAGTCGTGTGTGTTTTGTCGTTGTGAACTGAGCTATCATCATCGCAGCACGTCCAGTCTGAAATACCACTTGATGATGGCCAAGCACACACACACACACACACACACACACACACACACACACACACACACAGCTGATGCGAATTCTCCGCCCCCTCGTCAATATCAGGACCTCGTCAGTATTTCTTTCACCCTTTTATTGATGGACAGTGTTACATTGTGTGAGAGATTATTTGCTCCAAGTGAGAATGTTTTAGTGTGAAATTGAACAGTATATATGCCAATATTGTTTTCAATAAAAAACATTTGCACAAAGCAAGCCGAACCACTTTTCCATGTTGATAAGAGCATTAAAATGAGAAAAAATAATGGGACAAAAAGAAATCAAGAGACATTTAGAATAGATAAAAATGTGCGATTAAATGCGATTAATCGCGAGTTAACTATGACATTAATGCGATTAATCGCGATTAAATATTTTAATCGTTTGACAGCACTAATATATATATATATATATATATATATATATATATATATATATATAGCTGCGAGCAGCGATGAAGGGCCAAAGCCGGCGGTACCGCCACCCCGGTGCCTTTAGGTAACTAAAGGAACGGGGTTGCGGTGCCACCGGCTTGGGCCCGCAATCGCTGCTCGCAGCTATATTTATTCTTCTTTTTATTAGGGCCCAAGCCTTGAAAAGGCGAAGGCCCTATTGTTTTTCTTAGGATTATTATTAGGGCCCAAGCCTTGAAAAGGCGAAGGCCCTATTGTTTTCCTAAGGATTATTATTTATTATTAGGGCCCAAGCCTTGAAAAGGCGAAGGCCCTATTGTTTTCCTAAGGATTATTATTTATTAGGGCCCAAGCCCTAAGGGCGAAGGCCCTATTGTTTTCCTAAGGATTATTTATTATTAGGGCCCAAGCCTGAAAAGGCGAAGGCCCTATTGTTTTCCTAAGGATTATTTATTATTCTTTTTAGGGCCCAAGCCTGAAAAGGCGAAGGCCCTATTGTTTTCCTAAGGATTATTTATTATTCTTTTTATTATTATTATTCTTCTTCTTATTATTTTACTACCTTTTTGGCACTTTTGGGGCCCTTAACGTGCTCGAAAACTCTGGAAACTTTGCACACAGATCAGAACCCGCGGCCATCAGGGCCGGGCTGAAGCTGGTACCCGGGCGTGGCAGGGGGGCTCGACAGCGCCCCCTGGAACGGGTTTTGAACACTTGTCCATATATCAAACACGCTTGCATGTAATAATCTGAAACTCGGTACACTTATAGATCTCATCGGGCCGAACAACTTTCGCGCTCTAAGTTTTACGTCAGCCCAACAGGAAGTCGGTTATTATGGGTTTGGAAAGTCATTTTCTATATTTTTCTTACGACTATTTGGGCAATTTTGGGGCCCTTAACATGCTCAAAAACTCTTGAAACTTTGCACACATGTCAGAACCCGCGGCCATCAGGGCCGAGCTGAAGATGGTACCTGGGCGTGGCAGGGGGGCTCGACAGCGCCCCCTGGAACGGGGTCCGAAAACTTGGTCCATAAATCAAACACGCTTGCATGTAATAATATGAAACTCGGTACACATATAGATCTCATCGGTTCATATATCCTTTGTACTTTTACTTTTTACCCCAGCCCAACAGGAAGTCGTCTATTAAGGGTTGTTTGGAAAACGCATGCAATGGAATTCGATATACTCCTCCTAGAGAATTCAACCAATCGCCACGAAACTCGGTCAGCATGAAGTCAAGAGATTGACGATGAAAAGTTGCCAGGGGATTTTTGATATCTCGAACGGTTTGGCCGTGGCGAGGAAACGAATTTATGGCGAATAATGGAAACAGGAAGTGTGTTATAACTTCTGCATACATTAACTGATCTTGATGAAACTTCAGCAGTGTGTTCGTTGTAAGAGCCCGATCACATGGATGTGACTATTGTGAGTCAATGTTATAGCGCCACCAACTGGCAGCAGGAAGTGTGTCACTTTCAAAATGCTTTGAAATCACCCTCTTATTTTTACCCGATTTGCTTCAAACTTTATGTGTATAATGTAAACACACGCCAGATGTAGACTTGTGAAAGGATTATTGATATGGATGTTTCTGAGAATTTTCTCTCCCTCTCTCTCTGTCTCTGTGTGTGAGGGATTTGTCTATTGCTTTTAATGGATTTCAAGGTTTCAGGGGCTTTTGGGGCTCTTAACGTGCTCAAAAACGCTTGAAATTTTGCACACAGGTCAGAACCCACGGCCATCAGGGCCGGGCTGAAGCTGGTACCCGGGCGTGGCAGGGGGGCTCAACAGCGCCCCCTTGAACGGGGTCCGACAATTTGGTCCATATATCCAACACGCTTGCATGAATTAATATGAAACTCAGTACACATATAGATCTCATCGGGCCGAACATCTTAACCCCGGTCAAGTTTTACGCCAGCCCAACAGGAAGTCGGCTATTATAGGTTGTTTGGAAAACGCTTGCTGTGGAATGTGAAGTACTACTCCTAGGCAATTCATTCAATCATCGCCAAACTCGGTGTGCGTGAAGTCAAGACATTGAGGATGCTAAATTGCGGACGGATTTTTGATATCTCGAACGGTTTGGCCGTGGCGAGGAAATGAATTTTCATGACTAAAAAAGGACATATAAAGTGTGTTATAACTTAGTTAGTTTTACCTACAGTTACAAAACTCAGCGTGTATATTCTTCTTTTCAAGCCGAACAACTTTCTAATTTAAAGTCATTATCTCCGACCCTCAGAACGTCAGATATTGTGGTTTGAATGTGGATTTCTTGAAATGGTATCTCTCTGTCTCTCTCTGACAGAGAGAGGGCCCCCTCCCCATTCTGTGTGTGTGTGTGTGTGTGGCTGTCTGTGTGGGGAGGGAGGGAGGGAGGGAGGGGGAGGGAGGGCTGGTGTCTGTGTTTATGTGTGTGTGTGTGTGTGTGTGTGTGTGTGTGTGTGTGTGTGTGTGTGTCTGTGTTTATGTGTGTGTGTATGTGTGTGGCTGTCTGTCTGTACAGTGACAAGAGATTAAGCCTTTCATTGCTGTGTGATTTTTCCTGCATTAAAGGATAAATAAATCTCTAAGGCCTTGTCTTTTTGCATAACAATTTTATATTTTTATAAATTACAAAATATGCATAGAACTCAGATCTTTTAAATGTATAGTTTGCTTTAAATAAAATTAAGATTGTATTGGTAATTGAAGCTGTATGAATTTAAAATGAATGTCCTATATTTCAGAACAATAGATTTGTTTTCCTTAAAATTGTAAAACACTAACTTTATTCTCATCTGAATTACAAATAATTTATTTCTGTATAAAAAAATACTATGACTAAAAACATATTTGATGTTTCTTTTTTAATCAATGTAGAATGTGTAACTTATAAATAAATAGATTAGTGCTCTGTTTGAGGACAAGAAATTAAAACCAATGCAATATGATGAATGATGTTTTGCAAAACCAGCCTCTACATTTGTACTTACTCCTTTTAAGTGGTTTATTTAATTCCCACCAGACTTTTTCAACATGATGAAAATACATTAAAGATGCTATATTGTGAACGGAAATTGAATATCTCAAATTGTTTTGCTATGGCGAGGGATTAAAGTCATGTCGAAAAAGGAAACACTAAACTAAACCCATTTTATTCTTGTTTTCAATTTAAAAATAATGTACAAGTTTTAAAACAGCCAGAATGCGCTATTCAGTCAAAAAATAAATACATCAAGTAATACATAGGGCTATACTGCCCTCTTGTGTTCAAAATCAGGTAAGCCAATTGTATTTATATATAAATATATTAGGTATGCCCGTGCAGCGGTGAGCATTTTCGTTTAATTTTAAAATAAGCTACATTTCGGAGGCGGATTGCTTGAATTTACTTTACAAAAGCACAATGTTGTGTTTTTTTGCGAGTGTCCACAAATGTAATTAAACACTTTGCAGTTTGATTTATGTCCTCTATGAACAAAATGACGGAGTATGTTCTGTGTGTGTGTGTGTGTGAGGTGAGTTCGAACAGTGGAAACATGATAACATACTCCTTCATTTTGTTATGGCAGATGTTCATGGATTGATCATTGAAAAAAATAAAATAATACTACGACTAAAACACATTTGATGTTTCTTTTTTAATCAATGTAGAATGTGTAACTTAAAAATATTTTTTTAGTGAGAGATTAGTGCTCTGAGGACAAATTAAAACCAATGCAATATGATGAATGTTCAAAAGATGGCACTGACAGACTGTTTTTAAATGAGGTTGGGTAAATATTTTTTGCTTTTAAACACTGTGTGTGTGTGTGTGTGTGTGTGTGTGTGTGTGTGTGTGTGTGTGTGTGTGTGTGTGTGTGAGAGATTTTGGTTGGGTGATAGTTGTGGAGATGAATTGAATCATGAATCAGGCAGCAGAGACTGAAAACAGCGCGAGCGTCGCTCGTGCTTCAGTGTGTGTGTGCGCGTGTGTGTGTGTGTGTGTGTGTGAGGTAACGTTAATTGAAACCGCGCGTCTGCGCCATTCATTCACACAGAGACAAGCAGGGTTAATATTTAAATAGTATTTTTGCAGTTTAATGTACACAGACAATCGTGGTATAGCCTATATCAGCTACAGTGCTCCTAGTAAAAAAGTTAGTCTGGAGCTTCGCGCTTAAATAAACACAGAAGTGTCTGAAAGCAGCTCCTATTAGTGGATACCGAATATACCCGGTACCACAGAAATGCTGGTATCGTCACATTTTCAGTACCGACTTGGTACCAAAGTACCGGTACTTTGATCAACACTAATATATATATATATATATATATATATATATATATATATATATATATATATATATATACACACACACACACACACATATATATATATATATATATATATATATATATATATATATATATATATAGTTGCGAGCAGCTATTCTCATCAGAATTATATATTTTTTGTATAAAATAATACTACCATTAAAAAAAACACATTTGATTTTCTATTTTAATCAATGAATGTTTAACTTAAAAATAAACAGATTAGTGCTCTGTTTGAGGACAAGAATTGAAAACCAATGCAATATGATGAATGTCCAAAAGATGGCACTCACGGACTGTTTTTAAATGGGGTTGGATAAATATTTTTTGTTTTTAAACTGTGTGTGCGTGCGTGCGTGTGCGTGTGCGTGTGCGTGTGCGTGTGCGTGTGCGTGTGCGTGTGTGTGTGTGTGTGTGATTGTGCCTTGGTGTCTGTTACAGTTACAAGAGTTTAATCCTTGTTCAAATTTAAGTTTAAGGCCTTGTCTTTTTGAATCCATTTGCAGCTTTTTATTAAGAATGGTCAAGACAGGCAGGGTGAACAATGGCAAACAGGGCAGAACAGAAAAGGCAGAGACAAACCAGGTTGACAGGCAAAGGACAAAGACCTCCAGATAAATACTAGGCTTCTGGATTTACACATTTAAGTGCTACAAAACATATTGACATATGACATCCTATGACATTAAAAATGATTCTAAATTTAAATTATCTCATATATGTGGCTATTGTGGTTCACGATCATAGGCCCTGTCCCTAATGACACACTTCATATGAATTTTCAGTCTTGTGTACTTATTTCATGTGTCCGTTAAATCCATGAGACCGTAGGGTGTCTCATTTTTCATTTTAGGTTTCAGAAGGTTGCTCACGCATACTTTGTGGTTGATATGTGCCCTCGATGCGCACTTTTGCAGAGCCCACACTGATGCAAGCTCTACAGCACACTTCTTTTCGACAGTCAAAGCGGGGTTACGTTTTTGCACATCGTGCACAATAACCCCAAAGGCACCGGGGTGGCGGTGCCACCGGGCCGTATGTATATATATATATATATATATATATATATATATATATATATATATAATATAGCTGCGAGCAGCGATGAAGGGCCAAAGCTGGCGGAACCGCCACCCCGGTGCCTTTAGGTACTAAAGGCACCGGGGTTGCGGTGCCACCGGCTTGGGCCCGTAATCGCTGCTCGCAGCTATATTTATTATTATTATTCTTCTTCTTATTATTTTACTACCTTTTTGGCACTTTTGGGGCCCTTAACGTGCTCGAAAACTCTGGAAACTTTGCACACAGATCAGAACCCGCGGCCATCAGGGCCGGGCTGAAGCTGGTACCCGGGCGTGGCAGGGGGGCTCGACAGCGCCCCCTGGAACGGGTTTTGAACACTTGTCCATATATCAAACACGCTTGCATGTAATAATCTGAAACTCGGTACACTTATAGATCTCATCGGGCCGAACAACTTTCGCGCTCTAAGTTTTACGTCAGCCCAACAGGAAGTCGGTTATTATGGGTTTGGAAAGTCATTTTCTATATTTTTCTTACGACTATTTGGGCAATTTTGGGGCCCTTAACATGCTCAAAAACTCTTGAAACTTTGCACACATGTCAGAACCCGCGGCCATCAGGGCCGAGCTGAAGATGGTACCTGGGCGTGGCAGGGGGGCTCGACAGCGCCCCCTGGAACGGGGTCCGAAAACTTGGTCCATAAATCAAACACGCTTGCATGTAATAATATGAAACTCGGTACACATATAGATCTCATCGGTTCATATATCCTTTGTACTTTTACTTTTTACCCCAGCCCAACAGGAAGTCGTCTATTAAGGGTTGTTTGGAAAACGCATGCAATGGAATTCGATATACTCCTCCTAGAGAATTCAACCAATCGCCACGAAACTCGGTCAGCATGAAGTCAAGAGATTGACGATGAAAAGTTGCCAGGGGATTTTTGATATCTCGAACGGTTTGGCCGTGGCGAGGAAACGAATTTATGGCGAATAATGGAAACAGGAAGTGTGTTATAACTTCTGCATACATTAACTGATCTTGATGAAACTTCAGCAGTGTGTTCGTTGTAAGAGCCCGATCACATGGATGTGACTATTGTGAGTCAATGTTATAGCGCCACCAACTGGCAGCAGGAAGTGTGTCACTTTCAAAATGCTTTGAAATCACCCTCTTATTTTTACCCGATTTGCTTCAAACTTTATGTGTATAATGTAAACACACGCCAGATGTAGACTTGTGAAAGGATTATTGATATGGATGTTTCTGAGAATTTTCTCTCCCTCTCTCTCTGTCTCTGTGTGTGAGGGATTTGTCTATTGCTTTTAATGGATTTCAAGGTTTCAGGGGCTTTTGGGGCTCTTAACGTGCTCAAAAACGCTTGAAATTTTGCACACAGGTCAGAACCCACGGCCATCAGGGCCGGGCTGAAGCTGGTACCCGGGCGTGGCAGGGGGGCTCAACAGCGCCCCCTTGAACGGGGTCCGACAATTTGGTCCATATATCCAACACGCTTGCATGAATTAATATGAAACTCAGTACACATATAGATCTCATCGGGCCGAACATCTTAACCCCGGTCAAGTTTTACGCCAGCCCAACAGGAAGTCGGCTATTATAGGTTGTTTGGAAAACGCTTGCTGTGGAATGTGAAGTACTACTCCTAGGCAATTCATTCAATCATCGCCAAACTCGGTGTGCGTGAAGTCAAGACATTGAGGATGCTAAATTGCGGACGGATTTTTGATATCTCGAACGGTTTGGCCGTGGCGAGGAAATGAATTTTCATGACTAAAAAAGGACATATAAAGTGTGTTATAACTTAGTTAGTTTTACCTACAGTTACAAAACTCAGCGTGTATATTCTTCTTTTCAAGCCGAACAACTTTCTAATTTAAAGTCATTATCTCCGACCCTCAGAACGTCAGATATTGTGGTTTGAATGTGGATTTCTTGAAATGGTATCTGTCTGTCTCTCTCTGACAGAGAGAGGGCCCCCTCCCCATTCTGTGTGTGTGTGTGTGTGTGGCTGTCTGTGTGGGGAGGGAGGGAGGGAGGGAGGGGGAGGGAGGGCTGGTGTCTGTGTTTATGTGTGTGTGTGTGTGTGTGTGTGTGTGTGTGTGTGTGTGTGTGTGTGTGTGTGTGTGTGTGTGTGTGTGTGTGTGTGGCTGGCTGTCTGTACAGTGACAAGAGATTAAGCCTTTCATTGCTGTGTGATTTTTCCTGCATTAAAGGATAAATAAATCTCTAAGGCCTTGTCTTTTTGCATAACAATTTTGTATTTTTTTAAATGACAAAATATGCATAGAACCCAGATCTTTTAAATGTATAGTTTGCTTTAAATACAATTAAGATTGTATTGGTAATTGAAGCTGAATGAATTTTAAATGAATGTGCTATATTTCAGAACAATATATTTGTTTTCCTTAAAAATGTAAAACACTAACTTTATTCTCATCTGAATTACAAATAATTTATTTCTGTATAAAAAAATACTATGACTAAAAACATATTTGATGTTTCTTTTTTAATCAATGTAGAATGTGTAACTTTTATAAATAGATTAGTGTTCTGTTTGAGGACAATAAATTAAAACCAATGCAATATGATGAATGATGTTTTGCAAATCCAGCCTCTACATTTGTACTTACTCCTTTTAAGTGGTTTATTTAATTCCCACCAGACTTTTTCAACATGATGAAAATACATTAAAGATGCTATATTGTGAACGGAAATTGAATATCTCAAATTGTTTTGCTATGGCGAGGGATTAAAAATCATGTCAAAAAAGGAAACACTAAACTAAACCCATTTTATTCTTGTTTTCAATTTAAAAATAATGTACAAGTTTTAAAACAGCCAGAATGCGCTATTCAGTCAAAAAATAAATACATCAAGTAATACATAGGGCTATACTGCCCTCTTGTGTTCAAAATCAGGTAAGCCAATTGTATTTATATATAAATATATTAGGTATGCCCGTGCAGAGGTGAGCATTTTCGTTTAATTTTAAATTTCGGAGGCGGATTGCTTGAATTTACTTTACAAAAGCACAATGTTGTGCTTTGTTGCGAGTGTCCACAAATATAATTAAACACTTTGCAGTTTGAATTATGTCCTCTATGAACAAAATGACGGAGTAGCCTATGTTCTGTGTGTGTGTGTGTGTGTGTGTGTGTGTGTGTGTGTGTGTGTGTGTGGCTGTCTGTGTGGGGAGGGAGGGGGAGGGAGGGCTGGTGTCTGTGTTTATGTGTGTGTGTGTGTGTGTGGCTGGCTGTCTGTTACAGTGACAAGAGATTAAGCCTTTCATTGCTGTGTGATTTTTCCTATATTAAAGGATAAAGAAATCTCTAAGGCCTTGTCTTTTTGCATAACAATTTTGTATTTTTATAAATTACAAAATATGCATAGAACCCAGATCTTTTAAATGTATAGTTTGCTTTAAATACAATTAAGATTGTATTGGTAATTGAAGCTGAATGAATTTAAAATGAATGTGCTATATTTCAGAACAATATATTTGTTTTCCTTAAAATTGTAAAACACTAACTTTATTCTCATCTGAATTACAAATAATTTATTTCTGTATAAAATAATACTATGACTCAAAACACATTTGATGTTTCTTTTTTAATAAATGTAGAATGTTTAACTTAAAAATAAACAGATTAGTGCTCTGTTTGAGGACAAGAAATGAAAACCAATGCAATATGATGAATGTCCAAAAGATGGCACTCACAGACTGTTTTTAAATGAGGTTGGATAAATATTTTTTTGTTTTTAAACTGCGTGCGTGTGTGTGTGTGTGTGTGTGTGTGTGTGTGTGTGTGTGTGATTGTGCCTTGGTGTCTGTTACAGTTACAAGAGTTTAATCCTTGTTCAAGTTTAAGGCCTTGTCTTTTTGAATCCATTTGCAGCTTTTTATTAAGAATGGTCAAGACAGGCAGGGTGAACAATGGCAAACAGGGCAGAACAGAAAAGGCAGAGACAAATCAGGTTGACAGGCAAAGGACAAAGACTTCCTGATAAATACTAGGCTTCTGGATTTACACATTTAAGTGCTACAAAACATATTGACATATGACATCCTATGACATTAAAAAATATTCTAAATTTAAATTATCTCATATATGTGGCTATTGTGGTTCACAATCATAGGCCCTGTCCCAAATGGCACACTTCATATGAATTTTCGGTCTTGTGTACTTATTTCATGTGTCTGTTAAATCCATGAGACCGTAGGGTGTCTCATTTTTCATTTTAGGTTTCAGAAGGTTGCTCACGCATACTTTGTGGTTGATATGTGCCCTCGATGCGGACTTTTGCAGAGCCCACACTGATGCAAGCTCTACAGCACACTTCTTTTCGACAGTCAAAGCGGGGTTACGTTTTTGCACGTTGTGCACAATAACCCCAAAGGCACCGGGGTGGCGGTGCCACCGGGCTGTTTATATATATATATATAAATATAGCTGCGAGCAGCGATGAAGGGCCAAAGCCGGTGGAACCGCCACCCCGGTGCCTTTAGGTACTAAAGGCACCGGGGTTGCGGTGCCACCGGCTTGGGCCCGTAATCGCTGCTCGCAGCTATATTTATTATTATTTTTTTACTACCTTTTGGACACTTTTGGAGGCCTTAACATGCTCGAAAACTCCTGAAACTTTGCACACATGTCAGAACCCGCGGCCATCAGGGCCGGGCTGAAGATGGTACCCGGGCGTGGCAGGGGGGCTCGACAGCGCCCCCTGGAACGGGGTTTGAACACTTGGTCCATAAATCAAACACGCTTGCATGTAATAATATGAAACTCAGTACACATATAGATCTCATCGGTTCATATATACTTCATGCTCTTACTTTTTACCCCAGCCCAACAGGAAGTCGGCTATTAAGGGTTGTTTGGAAAACGCATGCAATGGAATGTGAAATACTCCTCCTAGAGAATTCAAACACACGGCACGAAACTCGGTCAGCATGAAGTCAAGACACTGAGGATGAAAAGTTGCCAGGGGATTTTTGATATCTCGAACGGTTTGGCCGTGGCGAGGAAACAAAATTATGGCGAGAAACGTGAAACAGGAAGTGTGTTATAACTACTGCATACATTAACTAATCTTGATGAAACTTCAGCAGTGTGTTCGTTGTAAGAGCCCGATCACATGGATGTGACTATTGTGAGTCAAAGTTATAGCGCCACCAACTGGCAGCAGGAAATGTGTCACTTTCAAAATGCTTTTAAATCACCCTCTTATTTTTACCCGATTTGCTTCAAACTTCATGTGCATAATGTAGACACACGCCAGATGTAGACCTGTGAAAGGATTATTGATATCTTAGATACTGTTGCCATGGCAATGCATCAAACATTAATATTCCTTTTTTTAAGCTTTTTCATGCTTTTTTATGCTTTCGGGCACTTTTGGGGTTCTTAACGTGCTCGAAAACTCTTGAAACTTTGCACACGGGACAAAACCCGCGGCCATCAGGGCCAGGCTGAAGCTGGTACCCGGGCGTGGCAGGGGGGCTCGACAGCGCCCCCTTGAACGGGTCCGACAATTTGGTCCATATATCCAACACGCTTTACCCTATTTGCTTCAAACTTGATGTGTATAATGTAGACACAAGCCAGATGTAGACCTGTGAAAGGATTGTTGATATCTTAGATGCTGTTGCCGTGACAACGCATCAAACTTTAATATTCTTTTTGGATACTTTTGAGATTCTTAGTGCACTTTTGGGGCCCTTAACATGCTCAAAAACTCTTGAAACTTTGCACACGGGTCAGAAACCGCGGCCATCAGGGCCGGGCTAAAGCTGGTACCCGGGCGTGGCAGAGGGGCTCGACAGCGCCCCCTGGAACGGGGTCCGAAAACTTGGTCCATAAATCAAACAGGCTTTACCCGATTTGCTTCAAACTTGATGTGTATAATGTAGACACACGCCAGATGTAGACCTGTGAAAGGATTGTTGATATCTTAGATGCTGTTGCCGTGACAATGCATCAAACTTTAATATTCTTTTTGGATGCTTTTGAGACTCTCAGCGCACTTTTGGGCCCCTTAACGTGCTCAAAAACTCTTGAAACTTTGCACACGGGTCAGAACCGGCGGCCATCAGGGCCGGGCTGAAGCTGGTACCCGGGCGTGGCAGGGGGGTTTGACAGCGCCCCCTGGAACGGGGTCCAAAAACTTGGTTCATAAATCAAACACGCTTGCATGTAATAATATGAAACTCGGTACACATATAGATCTCATCGGTTCATATATCCTTTGTACTTTTACTTTTTACCCCAGCCCAACAGGAAGTCGGCTATTAAGGCTTGTTTGGAAAACGCATGCAATGGAATTCGATATACTCCTCCTAGAGAATTCAACCAATCGCCACGAAACTCGGTCAGCATGAAGTCAAGAGATTGACGATGAAAAGTTGCCAGGGGATTTTTGATATCTCGAACGGTTTGGCCGTGGCGAGGAAACGAATTTATGGCGAATAATGGAAACAGGAAGTGTGTTATAACTTCTGCATACATTAACTGATCTTGATGAAACTTCAGCAGTGTGTTCGTTGTAAGAGTCCGATCACATGGATGTGACTATTGTAAGTCAATGTTATAGCGCCACCAACTGGCAGTAGGAAGTGTGTCACTTTCAAAATGCTTTGAAATCACCCTCTTATTTTTACCCGATTTGCTTCAAACTTTATGTGTATAATGTAAACACATGCCAGATGTAGACTTGTGAAAGGATTATTGATATCTAAGATACTGTTGCCGTGACAACGCATCAAACGCATCAAACTTTAATATTCTTTTTGGATGCTTTTGAGACTCTTAGCATGCCTGAAATTGCTTAAAATTGCATGAAACTCGACAGACAGATCACATTTATTAGCCAGTAGACATGTGCAAAGTTTCAGAAACGGGCGTGGTGCAGGGGCTCAGTAGCGCCACCTTTTGACAAAAGTGGGGGTGTTAGTTATATAGTTTTACCTACAATCATAAAACTCGGTACGCATATTGTTCAGATCAAGCCGGACAACTTTCTAATTAACTGTCATTAGCTCCAAACAACAGCAAGTCAGATATTTAAGTTTGAATGTGGATGTATCTGAGAATTTTCTCTCCCTCTCTCTCTGTCTCTGTGTGTGAGGGATTTGTCTATTGCTTTTAATGGATTTCAAGGTTTCAGGGGCTTTTGGGGCTCTTAACGTGCTCAAAAACTCTTGAAATTTTGCACACAGATCAGAACCCACGGCCATCAGGGCCAGGCTGAAGCTGGTACCCGGGCGTGGCAGGGGGGCTCAACAGCGCCCTCTTGAACGGGGTCCGACAATTTGGTCCATATATCCAACACGCTTGCATGAATTAATATGAAACTCAGTACACATATAGATCTCATCGGGCCGAACATCTTACCCCCGGTCAAGTTTTACGCCAGCCCAACAGGAAGTCGGCTATTATGGGTTGTTTGGAAAACGCTTGCTGTGGAATTTGAAGTACTACTCCTAGGCAATTCATTCAATCATCGCCAAACTCGGTGTGCATGATGTCAAGACTTTGAGGATGCTAAATTGCGGACGGACTTTTGATATCTCGAACGGTTTGGCCGTGGCGAGGAAATGAATTTTCATGGCTTAATAAGGACATATAAAGTGTGTTATAACTTAGTTAGTTTTACCTACAGTTACAAAACTCAGCGTGTATATTCTTCTCCTCAAGCCGAACAACTTTCTAATTTACAGTTATTAGCTCCGAACAACAGAAAGTCAGATATTTTGGTTTGAATATGGTCATTTTCTCTCTCTCTCTCTCTGAGCCAATATGGCAAGCCGTCTTAACATTTAATCATTTTAACCTACTAGTCTCTATTTTCATGCTACTAGTACTTATTTTTTAGATACTAGTATCTATTCCATTAAGTACTAGTACTTATTCATTAGCGACTAGTGCTTATTCTTTAGGTACTACTGCCTATTCTTTAGATACTAGTGCTTATTCCTTAGGGACTAGTACCTTTTAAAAGATACTAGTACTTATTCATTAGATACTATATTAGTATCTAAAAATACTAGTATCTAAAAAATAAGTACTAGTAGCATGAAAATAGAGACTAGTGGGTTTAAATGATTAAATGTTAAAACGGCTTGCCATAAGCCTACGGCTCTGTGTCTGTGCCTGTCTGTGTGTGTGTGTGTGTGTGTGTGTGTGTGTGTGTGTGTAGGGGGAGGAGGGCTAGATTAACCATTTCACTGCTGTGTGGTTTGGCCTGCATTAAAAAGGAAAATAAATGTCTTAAGCCTTGTATTTTTTAAATAAGTTTTATTAATAAAGTAAAGGAATCACAGACTGTTTTTAAATGGGGTTGGATAAATATTTTTTTGTTTTTAAACTGTGTGCGTGCGTGCATGTGTGTGATTGTGCCTTGGTGTCTGTTACAGTTACAAGAGTTTAATCCTTGTTCAAGTTTAAGTTTAAGGCCTTGTCTTTTTGAATCCATTTGCAGCTTTTTATTAAAGGGGTCATATAATGGTACATGCACTTTTACAAGTTGATTGTACTGAAATGTGTGTTGGCAGTGCCTGTACACAACCATCATATAATGATAAAAATCCATCCAGTGTTTTTGTTTTAATCTCCTTATATGTTTTCCCCTGCCTCAAATTGAGCCGTTCGTTTTTGTGACGTCAATAAAACGGACGCCCCTCCCGCGATTGTTGATTGACAGCAGCGCTTCAACACAGACACGCCCTCGCTCGTGAGCGAGCTGTCAATCATAGTCCGCGTTGATACTGGAGCACTGTCTATGAGCAGAATGGCGTCTAAGCGATTGTGGTGTTCTGTTCTTGGGTGTAATAACAGCAGTCATTTTAATGTTCCTAAATCCGAACCGCTGAAGACGCAGTGGCTGAGTTTGTTTTTGAAGGGAATATTCCCCACGAGCAACGTCAATGCTTTCATGTTTGCGCGAATCACTTCACACCAGACTGCTTTATAAAGGAGGGTCAGTATAAAGCTGGTTTTGCCAAGAAGCTGCTCCTGAATAAAGGATCGGTACCAGCTATTCGTGTTCCTGCTGAACCTCCAGAAGAACTGAAGTGAGTGTACGTTTTATTAACCTTTATATTAATATTTAGATTAATCTTTGCAAATCGCTAGCTGCACGCTTCACAATGAATGAATGCGTCTAAGGTTTACACTCAGGATACATTACGGCATGTTTTCTATGTACGACGTTCTCAATATAATTCATAATCCCACGTTTATAATGAACAACGCGTTATGGTTATTGTGTTACAAACGGTGTACGCACAGAACAGAGGGGCGGGGTGAGCAAAGCTTATTATCATTTAAAGACACATGCACTGAAACGGTGTGCTGAAAACAGAGCTGTTTTTGACCAGGTAAAATAAGTGTTTTCTTACAATACTAATGAGAATTTTTAATTAAAGTATATTACAAACTTTTAATTTAGACCCTAAAGAATCATATTAGCTTGTAAAAAAATGGCATTATATGACCCCTTTAAGAATGGTCAAGACAGGCAGGGTGAACAATGGCAAACAGGGCAGAACAGAAAAGGCAGAGAGAAACCAGGTTGACAGGCAAAGGACAAAGACCTCCAGATAAATACTAGGCTTCTGGATTTACACATTTAAGTGCTACAAAACATATTGACATATGACATCCTATGACATTAAAAGTGATTCTAAATTTAAATTATCTCATATATGTGGCTATTGTGGTTCACGATCATAGGCCCTGTCCCAAATGGCACACTTCATATGAATTTTCGGTCTTGTGTACTTATTTCATGTGTCCGTTAAAACCATGAGACCGTAGGGTGTCTCATTTTTCATTTTAGGTTTCAGAAGGTTGCTCATGCATACTTTGTGGTTGATATGTGCCCTCGATGCGCACTTTTGCAGAGCCCACACTGATGCAAGCTCTACAGCACACTTCTTTTCGACAGTCAAAGCGGGGTTACGTTTTTGCACGTCGTGCACAATAACCCCAAAGGCACCGGGGTGGCGGTGCCACCGGGCCGTTTATATATATATATATATATATATATATATAAATATAGCTGCGAGCAGCGATGAAGGGCCAAAGCTGGCGGAACCGCCACCCCGGTGCCTTTAGGTACTAAAGGCACCGGGGTTGCGGTGCCACCGGCTTGGGCCCGTAATCGCTGCTCGCAGCTATATTTATTATTATTATTATTATTTTACTACCTTTTGGGCACTTTTGGGGTTCTTAACGTGCTCGAAAACTCTTGAAACTTTGCACACATCTCAGAACCCGCGGCCATCAGGGCCGGGCTGAAGCTGGTACCCGGGCGTGGCAGGGGGGCTCGACAGCGCCCCCTGGAACGGGGTCCGAACACTTGGTCCATAAATCAAACACGCTTGCATGTAATAATATGAAACTCAGTACACATATAGATCTCATCGGTTCATATATACTTCATGCTCTTACTTTTTACCCCAGCCCAACAGGAAGTCGGCTATTAAGGGTTGTTTGGAAAACGCATGCAATGGAATGTGAAATACTCCTCCTAGAGAATTCAAACACACGGCACGAAACTCGGTCAGCATGAAGTCAAGACACTGAGGATGAAAAGTTGCGAGGGGATTTTTGATATCTCGAACGGTTTGGCCGTGGCGAGGAAACAAAATTATGGCGAGAAACGTGAAACAGGAAGTGTGTTATAACTACTGCAT
Source organism: Semotilus atromaculatus (assembly GCA_031834385.1). Lineage (NCBI taxonomy): Eukaryota > Metazoa > Chordata > Actinopteri > Cypriniformes > Leuciscidae > Semotilus > Semotilus atromaculatus. The sequence continues at coordinate 737,942 of JAULUF010000043.1, read as the reverse complement.
ACATTAACTAATCTTGATGAAACTTCAGCAGTGTGTTCGTTGTAAGAGCCCGATCACATGGATGTGACTATTGTGAGTCAAAGTTATAGCGCCACCAACTGGCAGCAGGAAGTGTGTCACTTTCAAAATGCTTTTAAATCACCCTCTTATTTTTACCCGATTTGCTTCAAACTTCATGTGCATAATGTAGACACACGCCAGATGTAGACCTGTGAAAGGATTATTGATATATTTGATACTGTTGCCATGGCAATGCATCAAACATTAATATTCCTTTTTTTAAGCTTTTTCGTGCTTTTTTATGCTTTCGGGCACTTTTGGGGTTCTTAACGTGCTCGAAAACTCTTGAAACTTTGCACACGGGACAAAACCCACGGCCATCAGGGCCAGGCTGAAGCTGGTACCCGGGCGTGGCAGGGGGGCTCGACAGCGCCCCCTTGAACGGGTCCGACAATTTGGTCCATATATCCAACACGCTTTACCCTATTTGCTTCAAACTTGATGTGTATAATGTAGACACAAGCCAGATGTAGACCTGTGAAAGGATTGTTGATATCTTAGATGCTGTTGCCGTGACAACGCATCAAACTTTAATATTCTTTTTGGATACTTTTGAGATTCTTAGCGCACTTTTGGGGCCCTTAACATGCTCAAAAACTCTTGAAACTTTGCACACGGGTCAGAAACCGCGGCCATCAGGGGCGGTCTGAAGCTGGTACCCGGGCGTGGCAGGGGGGCTCGACAGCGCCCCCTGGAACGGGGTCCGAAAACTTGGTCCATAAATCAAACAGGCTTTACCCGATTTGTTCCAAACTTGATGTGTATAATGTAGACACACGCCAGATGTAGACCTGTGAAAGGATTGTTGATATCTTAGATGCTGTTGCCGTGACAATGCATCAAACTTTAATATTCTTTTTGGATGCTTTTGAGACTCTCAGCGCACTTTTGGGCCCCTTAACGTGCTCAAAAACTCTTGAAACTTTGCACACGGGTCAGAACCGGCGGCCATCAGGGCCGGGCTGAAGCTGGTACCCGGGCGTAGCAGGGGGGCTCGACAGCGCCCCCTGGTACGGGGTTTGAACACTTGGTCCATAAATCAAACACGCTTGCATGTAATAATATGAAACTCAGTACACATATAGATCTCATCGGTTCATATATACTTCATGCTCTTACTTTTTACCCCAGCCCAACAGGAAGTCGGCTATTAAGGCTTGTTTGGAAAACGCATGTAATGGAATGTGAAATACTTCTCCTAAAGAATTCAAACACACAGCACGAAACTCGGTCAGCATGAAGTCAAGACACTGAGGATGAAAAGTTGCCAGGGGATTTTTGATATCTCGAACTGTTTGGCCGTGGCGAGGAAACAAAATTATGGCGAGAAACATGAAACAGGAAGTGTGTTATAACTACTGCATACATTAACTGATCTTGATGAAACTTCAGCAGTGTGTTCGTTGTAAGAGCCCGATCACATGGATGTGACTATTGTGAGTCAAAGTTATAGCGCCACCAACTGGCAGCAGGAAGTGTGTCACTTTCAAAATGCTTTTAAATCACCCTCTTATTTTTACCCGATTTGCTTCAAACTTCATGTGCATAATGTAGACACACGCCAGATGTAGACCTGTGAAAGGATTATTGATATCTTTGATACTGTTGCCATGGCAATGCATCAAACATTAATATTCCTTTTTTTAAGCTTTTTCATGCTTTTTTATGCTTTCGGGCACTTTTGGGGTTCTTAACGTGCTCGAAAACTCTTGAAACTTTGCACACGGGACAAAACCCACGGCCATCAGGGCCAGGCTGAAGCTGGTACCCGGGCGTGGCAGGGGGGCTCGACAGCGCCCCCTTGAATGGGTCCGACAATTTGGTCCATACATCCAACACGCTTTACCCTATTTGCTTCAAACTTGATGTGTATAATGTAGACACAAGCCAGATGTAGACCTGTGAAAGGATTGTTGATATCTTAGATGCTGTTGCCGTGACAACGCATCAAACTTTAATATTCTTTTTGGATACTTTTGAGATTCTTAGCGCACTTTTGGGGCCCTTAACATGCTCAAAAACTCTTGAAACTTTGCACACGGGTCAGAAACCGCGGCCATCAGGGCCGGGCTGAAGCTGGTACCCGGGCGTGGCAGGGGGGCTCGACAGCGCCCCCTGGAACTGGGTCCGAAAACTTGGTCCATAAATCAAACAGGCTTTACCCGATTTGCTTCAAACTTGATGTGTATAATGTAGACACACGCCAGATGTAGACCTGTGAAAGGATTGTTGATATCTTAGATGCTGTTGCCGTGACAATGCATCAAACTTTAATATTTTTTTTGGATGCTTTTGAGACTCTCAGCGCACTTTTGGGCCCCTTAACGTGTTCAAAAACTCTTGAAACTTTGCACACGGGTCAGAACCGGCGGCCATCAGGGCCGGGCTGAAGCTGGTACCCGGGCGTGGCAGGAGGGTTTGACAGCGGCCCCTGGAACGGGGTCCAAAAACTTGGTTCATAAATCAAACACGCTTGCATGTAATAATATGAAACTCGGTACACATATAGATCTCATCGGTTCATATATCCTTTGTACTTTTACTTTTTACCCCAGCCCAACAGGAAGTCGGCTATTAAGGCTTGTTTGGAAAACGCATGCAATGGAATTTGATATACTCCTCCTAGAGAATTCAACCAATCGCCACGAAACTCGGTCAGCATGAAGTCAAGAGATTGACGATGAAAAGTTGCCAGGGGATTTTTGATATCTCGAACGGTTTGGCCGTGGCGAGGAAACGAATTTATGGCGAATAATGGAAACAGGAAGTGTGTTATAACTTCTGCATACATTAACTGATCTTGATGAAACTTCAGCAGTGTGTTCGTTGTAAGAGTCCGATCACATGGATGTGACTATTGTGAGTCAATGTTATAGCGCCACCAACTGGCAGCAGGAAGTGTGTCACTTTCAAAATGCTTTGAAATCACCCTCTTATTTTTACCCGATTTGCTTCAAACTTTATGTGTATAATGTAAACACACGCCAGATGTAGACTTGTGAAAGGATTATTGATATCTAAGATACTGTTGCCGTGACAACGCATCAAACGCATCAAACTTTAATATTCTTTTTGGATGCTTTTGAGACTCTTAGCATGCCTGAAATTGCTTAAAATTGCATGAAACTCGACAGACAGATCACATTTATTAGCCAGTAGACATGTGCAAAGTTTCAGAAACGGGCGTGGTAAAGGGGCTCAGTAGCGCCACCTTTTGACAAAAGTGGGGGTGTTAGTTATATAGTTTTACCTACAATCATAAAACTCGGTACGCATATTTAGGGCCCAAGCCTGAAAAGGCGAAGGCCCTATTGTTTTCCTAAGGATTATTATTTAGGATTATTATTATTATTATTATTATTATTATTATTATTTTACTACCTTTTGGGCACTTTTGGGGGCCTTAACGTGCTCGAAAACTCTTGAAACTTTGCACACGGGTCAGAACCCGCGGCCATCAGGGACGGGCTGAAGCTGGTACCCGGGCGTGGCAGGGGGGCTCGACAGCGCCCCCTGGAACGGGGTTTGAACACTTGGTCCATAAATCAAACACGCTTGCATGTAATAATATGAAACTCAGTACACATATAGATCTCATCGGTTCATATATACTTCATGCTCTTACTTTTTACCCCAGCCCAACAGGAAGTCGGCTATTAAGGCTTGTTTGGAAAACGCATGCAATGGAATGTGAAATACTCCTCCTAGAGAATTCAAACACACGGCACGAAACTCGGTCAGCATGAAGTCAAGACACTGAGGATGAAAAGTTGCCAGGGGATTTTTGATATCTCGAACGGTTTGGCCGTGGCGAGGAAACGAAATTATGGCGAGAAACATGAAACAGGAAGTGTGTTATAACTACTGCATACATTAACTGATCTTGATGAAACTTCAGCAGTGTTTTCGTTTTAAGAGCCCGATCACATGGATGTGACTATTGTGAGTCAAAGTTATAGCGCCACCAACTGGCAGCAGGAAGTGTGTCACTTTCAAAATGCTTTTAAATCACCCTCTTATTTTTACCCGATTTGCTTCAAACTTCATGTGCATAATGTAGACACACGCCAGATGTAGACCTGTGAAAGGATCATTGATATCTTTGATACTGTTGCCATGGCAATGCATCAAACATTAATATTCCTTTTTTTTTACTTTTTCATGCTTTTTTATGCTTTCGGGCACTTTTGGGGTTCTTAACGTGCTCGAAAACTCTTGAAACTTTGCACACGGGACAAAACCCACGGCCATCAGGGCCAGGCTGAAGCTGGTACCCGGGCGTGGCAGGGGGGCTCGACAGCGCCCCCTTGAACGGGTCCGACAATTTGGTCCATATATCCAACACGCTTTACCCTATTTGCTTCAAACTTGATGTGTATAATGTAGACACAAGCCAGATGTAGACCTGTGAAAGGATTGTTGATATCTTAGATGCTGTTGCCGTGACAACGCATCAAACTTTAATATTCTTTTTGGATACTTTTGAGATTCTTAGCGCACTTTTGGGGCCCTTAACATGCTCAAAAACTCTTGAAACTTTGCACACGGGTCAGAAACCGCGGCCATCAGGGCCGGGCTGAAGCTGGTACCCGGGCGTTGCAGGGGGGCTCGACAGCGCCCCCTGGAACGGGGTCCGAAAACTTGGTCCATAAATCAAACAGGCTTTACCTGATTTGCTTCAAACTTGATGTGTATAATGTAGACACACGCCAGATGTAGACCTGTGAAAGGATTGTTGATATCTTAGATGCTGTTGCCGTGACAATGCATCAAACTTTAATATTCTTTTTGGATGCTTTTGAGACTCTCAGCGCACTTTTTGGCCCCTTAACGTGCTCAAAAACTCTTGAAACTTTGCACACGGGTCAGAACCGGCGGCCATCAGGGCCGGGCTGAAGCTGGTACCCGGTCGTGGCAGGGGGGTTTGACAGCGCCCCCTGGAACGGGGTCCAAAAACTTGGTTCATAAATCAAACACGCTTGCATGTAATAATATGAAACTCGGTACACATATAGATCTCATCGGTTCATATATCCTTTGTACTTTTACTTTTTACCCCAGCCCAACAGGAAGTCGGCTATTAAGGCTTGTTTGGAAAACGCATGCAATGGAATTCGATATACTCCTCCTAGAGAATTCAACCAATCGCCACGAAACTCGGTCAGCATGAAGTCAAGAGATTGACGATGAAAAGTTGCCAGGGGATTTTTGATATCTCGAACGGTTTGGCCGTGGCGAGGAAAACGAATTTATGGCGAATAATGGAAACAGGAAGTGTGTTATAACTTCTGCATACATTAACTGATCTTGATGAAACTTCAGCAGTGTGTTCGTTGTAAGAGTCCGATCACATGGATGTGACTATTGTGAGTCAATGTTATAGCGCCACCAACTGGCAGCAGGAAGTGTGTCACTTTCAAAATGCTTTGAAATCACCCTCTTATTTTTACCCGATTTGCTTCAAACTTTATGTGTATAATGTAAACACACGCCAGATGTAGACTTGTGAAAGGATTATTGATATCTAAGATACTGTTGCCGTGACAACGCATCAAACGCATCAAACTTTAATATTCTTTTTGGATGCTTTTGAGACTCTTAGCATGCCTGAAATTGCTTAAAATTGCATGAAACTCGACAGACAGATCACATTTATTAGCCAGTAGACATGTGCAAAGTTTCAGAAACGGGCGTGGTGCAGGGGCTCAGTAGCGCCACCTTTTGACAAAAGTGGGGGTGTTAGTTATATAGTTTTACCTACAATCATAAAACTCGGTCCGCATATTGTTCAGATCAAGCCGGACAACTTTCTAATTAACTGTCATTAGCTCCAAACAACAGCAAGTCAGATATTTAAGTTTGAATGTGGATGTATCTGAGAATTTTCTCTCCCTCTCTCTCTGTCTCTGTGTGTGAGGGATTTGTCTATTGCTTTTAATGGATTTCAAGGTTTCAGGGGATTTTGGGGCTCTTAACGTGCTCAAAAACTCTTGAAATTTTGCACACAGGTCAGAACCCACGGCCATCAGGGCCGGGCTGAAGCTGGTACCCGGGCGTGGCAGGGGGGCTCAACAGCGCCCTCTTGAACGGGGTCCGACAATTTGGTCCATATATCCAACACACTTGCATGAATTAATATGAAACTCAGTACACATATAGATCTCATCGGGCCGAACATCTTACCCCCGGTCAAGTTTTACGCCAGCCCAACAGGAAGTCGGCTATTATGGGTCGTTTGGAAAACGCTTGCTGTGGAATTTGAAGTACTACTCCTAGGCAATTCATTCAATCATCGCCAAACTCGGTGTGCATGAAGTCAAGACATTGAGGATACTAAATTGCGGACGGATTTTTGATATCTCAAACGGTTTGGCCGTGGCGAGGAAATGAATTTTCATGACTAAAAAAGGACATATAAAGTGTGTTATAACTTAGTTAGTTTTACCTACAGTTACAAAACTCAGCGTGTATATTCTTCTCCTCAAACCGAACAACTTTCTAATTGACAGTAATTACCTCGGACCAACAGAAAGTCAGATATTGTGGTTTGAATGTGGATTTCTTGAAATGGTATCTCTCTCTGACAGAGAGAGGGCCCCCTCCCATTCTGTCTGTGTGAGTGTGTGTGTGTGGCTGTCTGTGTGGGGAGGGGAGGGAGGGCTGGTGTCTGTGTTTATGTGTGTGTGTGTGTGTGTGTGTGTGGCTGGCTGTCTGTTACAGTGACAAGAGATTAAGCCTTTCATTGCTGTGTGATTTTTCCTGCATTAAAGGATAAAGAAATCTCCAAGGCCTTGGCTTTTTGCAAAACAATTTTGTATTTTTTTAAATTACAAAATATGCATAGAACCCAGATCTTTTAAATGTATAGTTTGCTTTAAATAAAATTAAGATTGTATTGGTAATTGAAGCTGAATGAATTTACAATGAATGTGCTATATTTCAGAACAATATATTTGTTTTCCTTAAAATTGTAAATCACTAACTTTATTCTCATCTGAATTACAAATAATTTATTTCTGTATAAAATAATACTATGACTAAAAACATATTTGATGTTTCTTTTTTAATCAATGTAACAATGTTTGTTTTTAAACTGTGTGTGTGTGCGTGCGCACGTGTGTGTGTGTGTGTGTGTGATTGTGCCTTGAGTCTGTTACAGTTACAAGAATTTAGTCCTTGTTCAAGTTTAAGTTTAAGGCCTTGTCTTTTTGAATCCATTTGCAGCTTTTTATTAAGAATGGTCAAGACAGGCAGGGTGAACAATGGCAAACAGGGCAGAACAGAAAAGGCAGAGACAAACCAGGTTGACAGGCAAAGGACAAAGACCTGGTTGATATGTGCCCTCGATGCGCACTTTTGCAGAGCCCACACTGATGCAAGCTCTACAGCACACTTCTTTTCGACAGTCAAAGCGGAGTTACGGTTTTGTACGTCGTGCACAATAACCCTAAAGGCACCAGGGTGGCGCTGCCACCGGCTTTATATATATATATATATATATATATATATAAATATAGCTGCGAGCAGCGATGAAGGGCCAAAGCCGGCGGAACCGCCACCCCGGTGCCTTTAGGTAAAGGCTCCGGGGTTGCGGTGCCACCGGCTTGGGCCCGTAATCGCTGCTCGCAGCTATATTTATTATTATTATTATTTTACTACCTTTTGGGCACTTTTGGGGGCCTTAACGTGCTCGAAAACTCTTGAAACTTTGCACACATCTCAGAACCCGCGGCCATCAGGGCCGGGCTGAAGCTGGTACCCGGGCGTGGCAGGGGGGCTCGACAGCGCCCCCTGGAACGGGGTTTGAACACTTGGTCCATAAATCAAACACGCTTGCATGTAATAATATGAAACTCAGTACACATATAGATCTCATCGGTTCATATGTACTTCATGCTCTTACTTTTTACACCAGCCCAACAGGAAGTCAGCTATTATGGGTTGTTTGGAAAACGCATGCAATGGAATGTGAAATACTCCTCCTAGGGAATTCATCCACTCACAACCAAACTCGGTATAAATGAACTTAAGACATTGAGGATGCTAAATTGTGAACAGATTTTTGATATCTCGAACGGTTTGGCTGTGGCGAGGAAACGAAATTATGGCGAGAAACGTAAAACAGGAAGTGTGTTATAACTTCTGCATACATTAACTGATCTTGATGAAACTTCAGCAGTGTGTTCGTTGTAAGAGGCCGATCACATGGATGTGACTATTGTGAGTCAAAGTTATAGCGCCACCAATTGGCAGCAGGAAGTGTGTCACTTTCAAAATGCTTTGAAATCACCCTCTTATTTTTACCCGATTTGCTTCAAACTTTATGTGTATAATAACATTTAACATTTAATTTTGAATTTAACAATACTATTACAACATTGTTTTTCTGTTATCTCTGTAAAGCTGCTTTGAAACAATTTGAATTGTAAAAAGCGCTATATAAATAAAGGTGACTTGACTTGACTTGACTATAATGTAAACACACGCCAGATGAAGACCTGTGAAAGGATTATTTAATATCTAAGATAATGTTGCCATGGGAACGCGTCAAACTTTAATATTCTTTTTTGCTGATTTTGAGACTCTTAGCATGCTTGTAATTGCATGAAACTCGACACACACGTCACATTTATTACCTAGTAGACATGTGCAAAGTTTCAGAAACGGGCGTGGTGCAGGGGCTCAGTAGCGCCACCTTTTGACAAAAGTGGGAGGGTTAGTTTTATAGTTTTACCTACAATCATAAAACTTGGTACGTAAATTGTCCGGATCAAGCCGGACAACTTTCTAATTTTCAGTTATTAGCTCTGAACAACAGGAAGTCAGATATTTTGGTTTGAATGTGGATGTTTTGGAAAATTTTCTGTCCCTCTCTCCCTCTCTCTGCATACCTCTGTGTCTGTGAGGGGAGGGGGATTTCTCTGTTCAGTGAGAATGCTTTTAATTATTGTTTTTCAAGGTTTTGGGGGCTTTTGGGGGCCTTAACATTCTCGAAAACTTTTGAAACTTTGCACACGGGTCAGAACCCGCGGCCATCAGGGCCGGGCCGAAGCTGGTACCCGGGCGTGGCAGGGCGGCTCGACAGCGCCCCCTGGAATGGGATTCGAACACTTGTCCATATATCAAACACGCTTGCATGTAATAATATGAAACTCGGTACACTTATAGATCTCATCGAGCCGAACAACTTTCGTGCTCTAAGTTTTACGTCAGCCCAACAGGAAGTCAGTTATTATGGGTTGTTTGGAAACTCATCCTCTGGAAATCAAAGTACTCCTCCTAGGTAATTCATTCGATAGCTATCAAACTCGTTGTGCGTGAAGTCAAGACATTGAGGATGTTAAATTGCGAACGGATTTTTGATATCTCGAACGGTTTGGCCGTGGCGATGAAACGAATTTATGACTAAAAAAGGACACTTAAAGTGTGTTATAACATAGTTAGTTTTACCTACAGTTGCAAAACTCGCCGTATATATTGTTTTCATCAAGCCGAACAACTTTCTAATTTACAATTATTAGCTCCAACCAACAGAAAGTCAGATATTGTGGTTTGAATGTGGATATGTGGAATTTTCTCTCCTTCTCTCTCTGTGTCTGTCTGTGTGTGTGTCTGTCTGTGTGTGTGTGAGGGGGGAGGGGCTCTTCGGGTGATAGTTTAGTCTAAAATCATACATAGGGCTATACTGCCCTCTTGTGTCCAAAATTATATTTATAAATAAATACATTAGGTATGTTACTGAGGAGATTGTCCCCACCGGTTAATCGACGTGTGACACCAGCGAGAGCTTTTAAATACAGACGGCCGCACGGACATTGATAATAGTGGCGCACGCAGAGCGCTCTAGGGAGTTCCCATGGAAGTAGGAATTAACTAAAAAAACGTTCTTCGCTCTGTTCTGCTCGCTCCTCGACGTGTACGTTATGAATCGTTATGAATGCCCGTGCAGCCGTTAGTTTCATTTTCAAATTAGCGCCTTTTCTGAGGCTGAATGCTTGAATTGTGAGTTCAATAGCCTATTATTCTTCATGGAAAACACAACAACAAAAAAGAATAATGACAGATTCGCTTAAATAAGCGCCTTTACACAAAATATTCCTTCATCTATTCAGTCAGCTCTTCACTCTCGTGATTAATGAAATTGATTTGACTACTGCTGCTGATCTTTGCTGGGACACACACACACACACACTAAATTATATATTTAAATCTGCATATTGTAATATCTGCAGGGCACCCTCTAGTCTAGTCTTATTAAATGTATGCTTCATCTTTCATTTCTAAATCTGATCAATATATTCAATTATTTAGAATAATAAGGGTAACACTTTATTTGAAGGGGTGTGCATAAGACTGACATGACACTGTCATAAACATGACATAACACCTGTCATGAACATGAAGGAGTCTTTATGAATGTTTATGACTGTTGTCATTAAGTGTCATTCGGTAAATTATGACACTTTTAATGCAAAGTTGACATTGTTTAAAATGTCTTTGTTATGACAACTTGACATTAACAAAGACAAAAATGTCTTTGTTATGACAACTTGACATTAACAAAGACAAAAAATGTCTTTGTTATGACAACTTGACATTAACAAAGACAGAAATGTCTTTGTTATGACAACTTGACATTAACCAAGAAATCATAACCTGTCAACCTGTCACAAATATGTCATAACAGGTCTAATTATCAAACTTAAAGCATTTGACAGTGTAATAACCCTTAATGACATCTTTATAACTAGAACAATGTGTTCCACTTTACTTGAGGACAAGTAAAATATTCATGACACAGTTATAATGGTGTCATGACGGCCAAAGTTGTGACAGGTTGACAGGTTATGATTTCTTGGTTAATGTCAAGTTGTCATAACAAAGACATTTCTGTCTTTGTTAATGTCAAGTTGTCATAATCAAGACATTTTTGTCTTGGGTAATGTCAAGTTGTCATAACAAATACATTTTAAACAATGTCAACTTTGCATTAAAAGTGTCATAATTTACCGAATGACACTTAATGACAACAGTCATAAACATTCATAAAGACTCCTTCATGTTCATGACAGGTGTTGTGTCATGTTTATGACAGTGTCATGTCAGTCTTATGCACACCCCTTCAAATAAAGTGTTACCATAATAAGACACTATCAGGGCTGTTATCCTAGGTAGGGCTGATAAAATTAAATATTTTACACCGAAAAATAACAATGTATTAAATAATGTTCTGACATTGTTTTAAACATAAGTTAATTAACAATCGTTGGAAATAATTATACTTTTAAACATAACACTAAACCACCATTAGGTGTCGCCAGGTGACCGTCTTAATGAGAGTCATTGATTCATTCGTTCAAATGATTTGTTCAAACGAATGAGTCATTCATCAATGAGACAGATGTTTATGGATTGATCATTGAATCTTTGAGTGAACCGATTCGTTCAATATGCTTAATCATTCTGTAATGAGAAAACACATTTCTGTGAGATGCATGATGGTTCTGCTGTGATCTTTGTTTTACTATTTTTGCTGCTGAAACAGAACAATATTGCGTCTAAAATGTAAGTGACTTAATTGTAACTGTTTATTGAACTGTTGTATCAAATCAATGTCACATTTCAATCGTGATGGTATTCAGGAAAGATCACTTGTCATGTGAGGTTGCTTAACTGTATCATATGTTAAAAATATAAAAACTCAATATTTTTATAGGCAGTATATTGTTAACTGAGTTTCTTTTTTGTGTGCTGTGCTCATTTGTTTACATTTCTCCTCGAGAGGCTGCACAAGCCTCAGCAGCACAAATTTGTTACCATCAGTAATACATTTATTATCCACTATCCATCGCAACTTACAATAAATTTAATAAAATCTGAATAATCTCTCGTTTTAGTGTTTTCAAAGTTATTTTTTGTCATTGACATTCTAATTAGGCTACGTGTTTGGTCGGGCAAGTAAAATGTTCTTTTTTCTTGCTAAAAGGGGCATGGACAATAATTTACACCCTTGTGAAATATGACACCCTTTCATTCGTCTTCCCTCTCTCACTGATGCAAGCTCTACAGCACACATCTTCTCGACAGTCAAAGCGGGGTTACGTTATTGCCCATTGTGCACAATAACCCTAAAGGCACCGGGGTGGCAGTGCCACCGTCTTTATATATATATATATATATATATATATATATATAGCTGCGAGCAGCGATGAAGGGCAAAAGCCGGCGGCACCGACACCCCGGTGCCTTTAGGTAACTAAAGGAACCGGGGTTGCGGTGCCACCAGCTTGGGCCCGCAATCGCTGCTCGCAGCTATATTTAGGGCCCGAGCACCGATGGTGAGAGGACCCTATTGTTTTTGCTCTGTTTATTATTATTCTTCTTCTCTTAAAAGAATCGCTTTTTAGAGGGCCTAAACATGCTCAAAAACTCATGAAACTTTGCACACGCTTCAGAAGTGGTGAAAATTTACGTGTGATATGGTTTTCAAAATTGGGTGGGGCAAATTCGGTAAATTATTGCCCCCAGATTTTGCCCCGGCTCTACGTTTCACATACAGGTATGAAATTTGGTACATACATGTAATGACCCAATACCTACAAAAAAGTCTCTTGGAGCATAGCCCTAAACACAACAGGAAGTGAGCTATTTTGAACTTCCTCCTAGATTTTGTGCATTTTTCGTAATTTCCTGATGTTGTACTTTAACGAACTCCTCCTAGAGATTAAATCAGATCCACATAATATTTTGTCAGTCTAATCTTAAGGCCTTTGCGACGTTAAATTGCGAAGATCTAGAGTTTTCGTCGAAGGATGTGACCTCGGCGGCCTGACAAAAATGTAGATGTGCAAATCCAATTTCAGCCTCTGGGTGAAATATGCATCATCAGATAACTTCTGTGTAAATGATGCAGTTCCGATGTTGCTAGGCAACCACAGACAGCCTGCAGTAACTCAGGCATACAATGTCCGATCTGCCCCAAACTTCACATGTGTGATAAGAGTCCTGTCCTGAACACATGACCATCCTCATATTAGATTATTGTAATAGCGCCACCTGCTGGTAGCAGGAAGTGTGATAAAAATAAATGACTTTGACATAGTCCTCCGGCTTAAACATGCTCGAAAACTAATGAAACTTTGCACACACTTCAGAAGTGGTGAAAATGTACATGTGATGTGGGTTTCAGAATTGGGTGGGGCAAATTACTTTAACATATTCCCCCTATATTTACATACTGCCCACCGTGCTCTGTTTAATTGCAAAGATTTTGAGTTTTCGTCGAAGGATGTGACCTCGCAACAACCCAGCATTTTTTAGAGTGTAGTCCTCCTATATTTATTATCATTACATACTGCCCACCGTGCTCTGTCTTCCTAAAACGGCCGGGTGGCGGCGGCACGGGTGCGAGGGCCCGCTTCATCGCTGCTTGCAGCTTTAATTATTATTATTCTTCTTCTTCTCCAAGATGAATCGTCTTTTTGAGGGCCTAAACATGCACGAAAACTCACGAAAATTTGCACACGCGTCAGAACTGGCAAAAATGTACATCTGATATGGGTTTCAGAATTGGGCGGAGCAAAATGGCTCGATAGCGCCACCTATAAAAGTTCAACGGAGTGCGCCTCGCGCTACGTTTCACGTACGTGTACGAAATTCGGTACATACGTGTAATGACCCAAGACCTACAAAAAAGTCTCTTGGAGCGTATCCCTAAATAACACAGGAAGTCAGCCATTTTGAACTTCCTCTCCGATTTTTGTGCAGTTTTTGCCATTTTCAGGCCTCGTACTTTAACGAACTCCTCCTACAGTTTTTATCTGATCATCTTCAAATTTGGGGAGTGTAATCTTAAGGCCTTTGCGACGTTAAATTGCGAAAATCTTGAGTTTTCGTCAAAGGGCGTGTCCTCGGCGGCCTGACAAATTTCGATGTTTCGCCATTAAACAGGAAGTTGCTGTAACTCAGGCAAACAATGTCCAATCTGCCCCAAACTTCACACGTTTGATAAGAGTCCTGTCCTGAACACATGTCCATGCTCATATTCAGTTACAGTCATAGCGCCACCTGCTGGCAACAGGAAGTGACATGTTTAACACTGTTGTGGACTCCTAATTATATATAAAAAAGTGCCAGCAAGTGTTAAACATGCTAGCAACATACTAGAAACATACTCAAACATGTTAGCAAACACTTAGCTAAGTGCTAAAGCATGCTATTACTGCAATTAAATAGGAATTTGCTGTAACTCAGGCATGGAATATCAAATCTGCCCCAAACTTCACACGTTTGATAAGAGTTATGGCCTGAACACATCTACATGACAATTTTCAGTTATAGTAATAGCGCCACCTACTGGCAACAGGAAGTTACATGTTTAACACTGTGATGCAGTACTAACAACATAGTAAATATGCCATTGAGTTATAAACATGTTAAAACATGCTAGCAATTCTTAGCTAAGTGCTAAAGCATGCTAATGCAATGAAAAAGGAAGTTGTTGTTACTGAACAAGGCAATGTCCAATCTGCCCTAAACTTCACACGTTTGAAAAGAGTCATGCCCTGAATACATCTACATGACAATTTTCAGTTAAAGTAATAGCGCCACCTACTGTCAACAGGAAGTGACATGTTTAACACTGTGATGCAGTACTAGCAACATATTAAATATGCCATTGAGTTCTAAACATGCTACAAACATGCTAAAACATGCTAGCAACACTTATCTGAGTGATAACGCATACTATTATCCCCATAATTAAGGACATTTTTGTAACTCACTTTGACATACTCCTCCTATATTTACCTACTTAAATGCACATTGCACACCGTGCTCTGTCTTCCTAAAGCCACCGGGTGGTGGTGGAACGGGTGCGAGGGCCCTTTCAATGCTGCTTGCAGCTTTAATTTGTTTTTGTATTTCTGTCGGTAATGTTTTGCTCCTGGTCTTTAAATAGTGCTAACAACTTGTGCAACACATCCATGTTCTTGGAAGCAAATTTTAATTATTGTTCAATCAAATTATTTAAATAACACTAATAAATAAATAAAACAATAAAAAATATTTTTTTTCTGTTGTCGGCAGATTTTGTAGACAAAAAAACAATGCCTTCACAAAATTAGAAGAAGACAGAGTGAGAAAGAGCAAAGACAGTTGAAAAGTCCATTCAATATTCCAAAATTTTATTCAGTTCTAGAAAGCCAGCAGGTCAATTTTTATGTATAGAATATTTAACAGACAGTTTTTCACACTTTAACTCCTGTGAATATATTTCCCATTATAATCAATTGCCTTTGTTGATACTAGTACCTATGTATAACATACATCATATTTCTAAAATTTTAATGAGACCATATTAACATTATACATAATAAAAAAGTTATATACTATAAATTATCTAAATGAGTTCTAATCTAAATGAATAGTACCTTAGTATAGTATGGTACAAGCAGTGGCGGTTCTAGACCACAGTAACTGGGGGGTCCAGGCAGGGGCCACGTGTGCTTTTAGGGGGCACACCTTTAACATTCATTTTAACCTATTTTTTAAATTAATTCAAGCCATTTTTCACCATGACGTGCATCACTGCAGTCTGTTTACACCTGGCCACTTCATGCGTTTTCTGTGATCAGATAGCTATCTGATCGTGAAAGATTAGCCTCTTCTCTTCTCTAGCCTCATTCGATCTCAAACGGCTCATCACCACAGGTACTCACAAATCAGGCAACCAACTGGACCTGGTTTACACACGCAACTGCATCTCAGACAACATTTTGGTGAAACCTCTCCACGTTTCTGATCATTTCCTCATTTCTTTCAATCTACAACTCTTTACCCATGCACCACTAACTCCCCTACCAGTTACTTTCAGACGAAACCTACGTTCACTTTCTCCCTCCCATCTCTCCACTGCTGTGTCATCTTCTCTTCCCTCACCCTCACAATTCTCATCTCTGGATGTGAATACCGCAACAGATACTTTGTGCTCCACTTTAACTTCTTCTTTAGACAATATCTGCCCTCTCTCCTCCAGGCCAGCACGCGTTACTCCCTCTAACCCCTGGTTATCTGAGGTTCTTCGTGAACACCGGAACAAACTCAGGGCAGCGGAGAGGAAATGGCGCAAATCAAAAGACACATCTGACCTGAGTATGTATCAATCTCTGCTCTCTTCCTTTTCTGTTGATGTTCATGCTGTGAAATCTTCATATTTCCAGACAAGATCAACAGCACCTCTAACACACAAACACTTTTCAAGACATTCAACTCTCTCCTCTGTCCACCTCCACCACCACCCACCTCCTCTTTAACTGC
This sequence comes from Semotilus atromaculatus, assembly GCA_031834385.1. Classification (NCBI taxonomy): domain Eukaryota; kingdom Metazoa; phylum Chordata; class Actinopteri; order Cypriniformes; family Leuciscidae; genus Semotilus; species Semotilus atromaculatus. The sequence continues at coordinate 721,565 of JAULUF010000043.1, read as the reverse complement.
TGATGATTTTGCAAACTTCTTCACCAACAAAACAACTACTATCAGCAGTCAGTTCTCAGCTCCACACACACAGGAACTCAGACCATCCTCTCCCACAACCAAACACTTTCTCTCCTCCTTCTCTCTAAACTACTTCTTGTTGTAGTTTCAATGTTTTCGGGACAATGACTTCTCAGAGATCCCTGATGCCAGAAATATTAGACTTTATTAATGGACAAAGCCGAGTGATTCCTGCAGGAGAACCACTCCAGATCTGTGCTCAGCTCCCTCGTACATATACCTTCAACCCTTCCAAAAAAAGGTCATACATACATATAGATATTTTGATAAATACTTTTGTACCATGTGACATACTGAAATAGCACTTCTCTGTTGTCTCAGCCTTCTCCTTTTCCAAAGTCATCCCAAAGACACACACAGAGAGAGGATATAATAGTGTCTAAATTATAGCTAAATTACTTAATTTCTAAATAATAAAATATCCAACATTCCCTCCTCTGGGGCTTATTTAAGCCCCACATTCACTATCCTTTTCCAGAGTGTAGTTTCAAAATCCAGCCCACTCAGTTATGCTATCTAGTGACTAAATCAAGTCACCCATCCTTTACAATGACTAGATTATGCCACCATACTCCGGAGGAGCACAAGAACCAAACATCTTTCTCCATACGTTTTTCTTTCTTTCAGTTGTTTTGCTTTTCTTTCAATGGAAAAAGTAAAAGATTCTCTGCTCCCTAATCAAACAAAAATTAAACATTGTTACAAGTGTGAGGATGAAATTGATTCAGCATTGTCTGTTAATGTCACAGTTATGTAGAATATGTCAAACATAAAAATCCATTATAAAATTAAAAGTTTTCTTGCAGTCTAGACTTTTTCTTCGACCCAGAGGCTTCGCGCTTCGTAGAGGGTCACCACTGGGGAGAGGGCAGGCCAGTACATACACCCAGGGTCTGGCTCATCATCATCTTCTTCGTCCTCCTTTGAGGTACTTGTATCAACATCCAATGTTTGTAAATATCAATTTGGTTTATAAGCCAATAATATATGATTTGGTTGCCCTCTAAAATTAGTTTTAATTTTCTTGACATTTTAGCACCTCCATTTTTTTAATCGTGGTTTTAACAATTAGCAACCTTAATATGCGAAGTACACAACAGAATAATAACCCACTCTCAATATTGCAACTTAAAAAGATTCCTGATTCTCAAAAAAAACACATAAAATAACACTTCATTTGAACATTTATTCTCTGTTAATTCAACCATATGCAAAGCATGCTGGGAACTAACAAGCACCGCCCAGTTTCAACATATCTCGCACTACTGCCACCCTCTGGATGTACGAATTTTTGACTTAACATAAATGGTTTGTGTTTAGGCAACACATTAAGATTTTGTACTGTTAAGTTGAGACATAATTACGTTGACCTTAATAGAAAAAACATTTAAAGTAAAAAAACACAATTATTATAAGTAAACTAAATATAAATATATTATGTAAAGTGCACAACCTTCCTAGTTCATTTTTTTGAGTGTTCAATAGTGTTGTTGATGCAACAATTTGTCCTTAATATGAATGCCAAATACCTTTTTTGACCCTCCTCTGGTACCATTTTAATTGTTCATAAGGGCCTGTTTGTTATTAAATTTTAATAACTTCCCCAACTGAGGTTGTCGTTGTATTAGCACTATTTTATATTTAATTAGTCAGTAGCATATTAAATCAAATCATAATCTTATGAATTAAAATTGAAATCAAATATTTGTTAATACCCAGTGTTTAATACTTGCTTTAATTTCAATTGTATCCTTAAAAAAATTAGATATATATCCCTGTATTGACAAATAGCATCCGAGTATCCTTACCACATTAAGGCACATTTTGACAGGATGTAAGGTGGCTCTTAGCCAAGGTCGGTTTACTTGGCGCCATGACCAAGTACTGAGATGTTTGGCTTTAGCATTGGAAGGCAAGCGTAGTATGACCAATAAGTTGCCGCCTGTTCTAGTAAAACATTACACGCAGAAGACAACATTCCTCCGCCCAGGCGAGCAACCACCAAGAAAAGGTGTTAACACCAATTCTCGGCCAGGACAACTGGAAGCTGCTAGGGACTGGAAGATGCTGGCTGATCTTGATCAACGGCTTATTTTTCCACCTGAGATTGCCACCACTAACCTACGACCAGACATTGTTTTGTGGTCTGGATCAGCACGCATTGTTCAACTGATAGAGTTGACAGTACCATGGGAGGATGCTGTAGATGAGGCATATGAGAGGAAGAAACTGCGGTATGCTCATTTGGCCACTGAAGCAGAACAGCGAGGATGGAGAGTCCAGGTTTATCCAGTGGAAGTGGGTTGTCGAGGTTTTGTGGCACACTCTACAACCCGGTTCCTCAGAGACGTCGGATTCAGCGGCCAAGAGTTGCGTCGCACAGTAAAGAACTTATCTGAAGCAGCAGAAAGGAGCAGCAACTGGCTGTGGTTGAGACGGAAAGATTCTAGCTGGCAAGGTACAGGCCGCCACGCTACGGTTTCGTAGAATTCTTGAAAAACTTGAAGAGTCTGTTGGTTTATTTGTATAGGTTGTAGAGTATAGTATAGGTTGTATAGTATACTATACAATTTGTATAGGTTGTATAGTATAGAATGACGGGTGGTTGGGCAGATATTGTGTTTTGCGGTAGGTGGTATGCCATACGGAACCGTTGCCACTGTAACTGCTTTAACGCACCAGTGGGGCTCGACAGCCTTAGTCAATCGGGTTGGCGCGTATGGTTGGGTTGCGGAGAGATTGTGAGATTGTGGTTAGGTCTCAGCAGCAGGAGGGATGTAGAGGTCAGTAAGCTGGGCTGAGTTGAGTGGGGGACGGAGGGGGGTGACTCTGGGACGCCAGAGTCACTGTCGAGCCCTCTTGAGGTGTCGTGGGCTAGTCGACGAAACACTGAGGACGGAAGGTGCCCACTTGAAGACCCTAGAGATGTCCCCTACTCGGCTCAATCCAGACGGTTGTCGTGCTGGTCCACTAGGGAGACCACACTGTAGTTGCAGCCGTCGTGTGTGCTGACGCGCCAAGTACACTGCAGCCGTTAACGCCGGACAGAAGGGGAGTCACACCCTCATATGGAAAGAAGCGTAAATGGATGGAGAAGCATAGTTTACTGTAAAGCTACGTCTTAGTGTTGCTTATCTTGGCGAAAGCCGAGTACAAATCAGCATGAAGTTTTAACATCTACTCTCGTGTAATGGAAATCATTAGGATCTATTTTAACCCCCTGGGGTCGGCTATCGCGCCGGCGCGATTGTCTCGCTTTTTTTCTTATCAGTGCAAAATAGACTCAAATAACTCCGTCTATTTTTGTCATACAGGCAAGTGTTTTACATCATTCAAAACTGTTAAATGTCTTCTTTTATTTGTGTACACTCATAATAAAAACAAAATGTTGTGTTTTTCGTAAAATAAAGAAAATAAACATGATGCGCATTCTGCCGTCTCTCTCAGTGTGAAGCTCATTCTGAAACGCGACAGTAAATGATCTGTAACTCAGAAAATGTTTGTCACACAGACCTGAAACGTATGTCTTTACAACGCTTTGAGTCTCTATTTTTAAATGAGGTAAATCACATCAAAAACAAATATTCTCTGTTTAAGTAATTCGTATGAAAGCAAGGACAATACAGTTTCTCCAGCCTGAGCTCATTAACGTTAATGTGACCACGCCCACGCGCAACAGCTGCTCGCATATTAATGAGCCACGTGGAGGAACGCACGCTCTCAAAACAGATCATCCCCGACTTCAGTCTTCAGTCCTGCTCTGCGTTTCACAAGTGTGGAATACTGTGCTGTTTATCTTGGATTTACCTCAGAAGAGTTAGAAGCAGGGCCGTTTGAAGGAATTTGGGGGCCCCAAGCAAAATAGACATCAAAACCTATTACAAAGCTATAGCAATGTCATGTCATTAAAAAAGATAAACGGATCTGCGTCTTCCTTAAACCGTTAAAAAACATATTACAGTATGTAATGTTAACCATATTCCGTCCGTTCGAAAAAAAATGTGCACTAACTGTTCGTTACAAGCAGCATTTGCCGTCAGGAAGGTAGCTAACATAAACATATTTTTGCTAGCCTAACGTTAAGTTACCTGCTGCAAAATTACACCATTTGTACAAGACAAGTAGAACTATTTTTATGCAGTGTAAGTTATCACTTTACCACTATCTGGTATTTTTCTTATCCTCCTCTTCCTTTCTCTTCTTTCTTTTCTGGCTTCCTGAAGCATAATTCCGCTTCATGATGACTGCCGAGGAGGTTTGTATTTGCCGGCAGCAGAGATCGCGTGGTTGGCTGGCCGCTGTCAGCGACTACAGAGAGGGGCCCCCTTGAGGGGGATTCCGATAACAGTGTCATTGCACTTTACTGCATTGACTATCAAAGGGGAGCTCACAGTTTGTCGTTGCATTTAATTCTTAAACAGTCGTTGTCTTGGGGCCCCAGTCCAGCTCGGGGCCCCAAGCAATTGCTTGGTTTGCCTGTCCTGTTCCGATGGGCCTGGTTAGAAGAACACGATTTGATTATGAGAACGATGTTTAAGGTAAGACATATTATTGTTTGTAGCATGTTAGCAGGATGTTATTGTTGCATAAACTTGTAGCTACTAGTTAAACTGGTGCCAGACTAAAATGTAGGTTATAAAATGTGATTGGAGTAAAACATGAAGCCTAATGCTAAATGTATATACATAAAAACATTATCATGTTACAGGCTACGAATGTTTTTATGTTCGATAATTAAACACAGCACGATATAACAGAAGGCTCGTATGATTGTGAATATTATGATGGTAAGACCGGTGTTTATTGTTAAATACTGTGTTTGTGGATATCTGCTCACACGTAGATATGTATAATTATGTAAGAAAAATGTTTCATAGTTTGGTACGGCTCGATCGCATTCAGTAAATGTTTGCACGCGCTGAGTTTGAGCAGACGTTTGAATCACGCGCGCTGTGGGTTTGAAAAGCAAAACAAACATTAGGCTTCATGTTTTTACTCCAGCAATCTCATTTCATAACGTCGTAACGAATGGAAACGTTTGAAGTAACATGATAATCCATATAGTTTTCTCTAATGTAGTGTGACTGAACTTTTTAGTGATTTATAGGCTGCCGTCTACAGGCTATTGTTATTATTTCATGCAGCCCTGTATGCCTACAAGGCACAGCACACTTGGGAGTTCATATATATATAGTGTATGTATGTATTTAGTAAATTTCATAATTTGAACCAGAAAAATCTAAAATAGTTTCTCCTGATATCAGCATGTTCACAGCTGTGTTTTTGTTTTTTTTTTCTAAAAAATGTTTTTACAGGGACCAGCACTGATGAGTCCAGCTGACATTCACGTGAGTCTCTGTACATGAACATGGTGAAAAATCAAACACCTTGGAGATGACAGGTATGTAACCTATATGTTTTAGGAATGGCACAATGTTGTGTGACTGTCCAAGTCTCTGTCTTTAGATCAGTGTGTTTTACTAATGTGCTTTTTTGTCTTTGGTTGTGTATCTTTTTGGTTGTGTTGTAAATAACTTGGTTGTGTTGTAAATAAATCCAAACCATCTAAAAGCCATTCTTTTTTAAGTCTCTCCTCCTTCTTTGTGCAAGGGTTCTCACAATGACAGCTGATAGCACCTTATAGGGCCATTAGGGGAGGGCCTTTGTCTTTCTCAGGTGTGAAAACACTATATATTCATGGGTTGTTAACGCCCCTTCGCATAAAGCTTTCTTACACAAAACACGTCTTACGAATTTTAAGTCAATATATTGTCTTATCTGAATGAGTAGTCAGGATGATTTTCACATAGTTTTGAAGCAAATATTCTAGGCCACGTGATACAATTTTCAAAAGTCTTGTGAAGAAATAATTAGTATGGGTTTTATGACCTTATTTCAGTGACAATGTTTTTTTGTTTTTTCACAAACCACGCATAAACGTCATTATCTCAAAACTAAAATCTTTTACATACATGCTGCTGGCATATTACTGTAGCAGAGTTTGTGCTGAATACAGTGTAATCAGACTTTAGCCATGAAAATGTCACAAGTATCAGAAATAAGCACAAATGTCAGAGCATGTCAGAACACCTCCAAGACCCAGAAAACACCTCAGACCCCAGAGGGTTAACATGTCTTTTAGTTTTATTTTCCTTCATGAATTCCTTTTGTTATCATTAATTATTATTTTTATTTTTCCTACTTCGCTTTATCATATTTTTTACGTTGCTTTGATTTATTTTCTCTTCAATCAGTTTTTGTTCTGTTGGGGTTATTATTAAGTTGCTACCAAATCTAGTCAAGGGCTAAACATTCAATTTTAGGAAAGGTTGGTTGATGTTGACTTCTTTGAACTTGTACTCATCTCTGTTGATTCTCTCTTCTTTGCATAGCTTCTTGTGAGCTTCCTTGGAGTTTCTGACACTTCTCCTTCCTTGGAGTTTCTGGTCAAGTTTGTCTCCTTTTTCAATTCTTGTTTTGATCTTTGTGAGTCGTTGCAATGGGCCTTTTTCTCTCGTTCAAGAGAAGATCAATGTCAGCATGTTCTTGATCCCTCACTTCCTGTTGTCAGGTGTTGCTGGAGTTGGTTGGTGTATAAGTTGAGAGTCATTGACTCAAATGTCACTTCGCTGATCTACGCTCAAACCTCCTCTGAGATCACAAAGCACAGTCACTGGTTCTTTTTGTCAGAACCCCAGAAACCTTCCTGGAATTTCTGGAGCTTCCTGGAGCTGCTGTCATCTGTGAATAAAACCTTCATAATTTCTGTTAGTTCTGTTAGTGACAACAACATGTATTAAATCATCTGCTCATCTAGCCATTGACCTCCTTGGTGTCACCTGGTCATGTGGGCTGAGTGGTGTTCTGTCCCTTTTGGGGCTTTCTGCTTTCATTAGCAGCAGGGCTTGAACCCTGGACGGGACCAGCGGAGAAGGCTCGGGAGGACTGGACGGGACCAGCGGAGAAGGCTCGGGAGGACTGGACGGGACCAGCCGAGAAGGCTCGGGAGGACTGGACGGGACCAGCGGAGAAGGCTCTGGCTCGGCAGGCGTGACGTGAAGCTCAGGCTCGGCAGGGCTGCAGGGAAGCTCAGGCTCGGCAGGGCTGCAGGGAAGCTCAGGCTCGGCAGGGCTGCAGGGAAGCTCAGGCTCGGCAGGGCTGCAGGGAAGCTCAGGCTCGGCAGCGCTGGACGGAACCAGCGGTGAGGGCTCGGCTGCGCTGGACGGAACCAGCGGTGAGGGCTCGGCTGCGCTGGACGGAACCAGCGGTGAGGGCTCGGCTGCGCTGGACGGAACCAGCGGTGAGGGCTCGGCTGCGCTGGACGGAACCAGCGGTGAGGGCTCGGCTGCGCTGGACGGAACCAGCGGTGAGGGCTCGGCTGCGCTGGACGGAACCAGCGGTGAGGGCTCGGCTGCGCTGGGCGGAACCAGCGGTGAGGGCTCGGCTGCGCTGGACGGAACCAGCGGTGAGGGCTCGGCTGCGCTGGGCGGAACCAGCGGTGAGGGCTCGGCTGCGCTGGGCGGAACCAGCGGTGAGGGCTCGGCTGTGCTGGGCGGAACCAGCGGTGAGGGCTCGGCTGCGCTGGGCGGAACCAGCGGTGAGGGCTCGGCTGGGCTGGAGGTCTCGGCGGGACGAGACTCTGCGACTATGGCCTTCCTGGCAGCACGTGCTGATATCAGCGGGGTTTCGGCTACACAGGAAACCAGTCCAGGACGTCCATATACCGACCCGGTGGCTGGTTTGATGGTAGGCGCGGTGGAGATGGCTGGAGATGGTGGTTGAGTGGCGATGTCATCAGCCTCACCTACGGTGAAGGCTGAGCCACTCAACCACAGCACATGGTCCAGGTACTGGGCAAATGATCCTGGGATTGCCTCTGCTGGAGCTTGATGATAAAGGGTATCATCTAACCCAAACCAAAAGACGGTCTTCTGGACCTCTTCTGTCCAGCTTACCCCTTCGGAGAGCTCCAGGAACTCAGCAACATACTCCTCGATGTGCCGGCCATCCTGGAAACAGATCAGCTTATAGTTGTTGAAGTTGGAAGAGGTGAGGAAAATACCCATCTTTTCCCTTCTTTAATGGGTCCGTTCTTCTGTTACGGTACACGGTGGTAGGAAACACGAGGAGATGAAGAATAGGAATAAACAGGATTTAATTCCAAAACTCAGGAGAACACAGTATAACATTAACGAGAACGGACAAAGACAGAATGAACTGAGGGAAACTAAATACAGAGACTGATGACAATAATGAATGGGAGACAGGTGACATGGATGAAGATAATTAACTAAACACAGGTGAATAAACTGGACGGAACCAGCGGTGAGGGCTCGGCTGCGCTGGACGGAACCAGCGGTGAGGGCTCGGCTGCGCTGGACGGAACCAGCGGTGAGGGCTCGGCTGCGCTGGACGGAACCAGCGGTGAGGGCTCGGCTGTGCTGGGCGGAACCAGCGGTGAGGGCACAGCTGCGCTGGGCGGAACCAGCGGTGAGGGCTCGGCTGTGCTGGGCGGAACCAGCGGTGAGGGCTCGGCTGGGCTGGAGGTCTCGGCGGGACGAGACTCTGCGACTATGGCCTTCCTGGCAGCACGTGCTGATATCAGCGGGGTTTCGGCTACACAGGAAACCAGTCCAGGACGTCCATATACCGACACGGTGGCTGGTTTGATGGTAGGCGCGGTGGAGATGGCTGGAGATGGTGGTTGAGTGGCGATGTCATCAGCCTCACCTACGGTGAAGGCTGAGCCACTCAACCACAGCACATGGTCCAGGTACTGGGCAAATGATCCTGGGATTGCCTCTGCTGGAGCTTGATGATAAAGGGTATCATCTAACCCAAACCAAAAGACGGTCTTCTGGACCTCTTCTGTCCAGCTTACCCCTTCGGAGAGCTCCAGGAACTCAGCAACATACTCCTCGATGTGCCGGCCATCCTGGAAACAGATCAGCTTAGAGTTGTTGAAGTTGGAAGAGGTGAGGAAAATACCCATCTTTTCCCTTCTTTAATGGGTCCGTTCTTCTGTTACGGTACACGGTGGTAGGAAACACGAGGAGATGAAGAATAGGAATAAACAGGATTTAATTCCAAAACTCAGGAGAACACAGTATAACATTAACGAGAATGGACAAAGACAGAATGAACTGAGGGAAACTAAATACAGAGACTGATGACAATAATAAATGGGAGACAGGTGACATGGATGAAGATAATTAACTAAACACAGGTGAATAAACTGAGGACAAACGAGGAGCGGGAAAACTGGAACACAGGACTAAACCAAAACACAATGCAGGGGGAAACATAGGACACACATGTAACAATAACTATAGATCACCCACACACAAGCAACCGATAATTTCACTGTCATTGTTAGTACAATCATTAAATATTGTAGAACAAAATAGGTGATACAGGTTTCATTATGGTACTACATGTACAGTAAATACCTCTGTTAAAGTACTGCAGTAGTAGAGAGAATACTACAGACACAGTGGAATCATTGAACAAAGTTTGTAATATATTGATGCAAAACACTACAGTACAATCACAACATAGGTTTATTTTAATCAAAGCAAAAATAATTAGCTATGAAATAGAAAAGAAAAGACAGTACTGTAAAACATCAAATGCAGTGTTCCTCAACTTGCTTGCTTGTACTGTAAGAAATAGAACAGGAGTGATTACCAGTGCCGCTGCTAGCCATTTTGGTGCCCTAAGCATTATTCCTTTATGATGCATTTTCAAATGCAATTCAATACAAATACAGAAAAACAAAACAAATGGAATATGAAGACAGGGCTGCTGCTTTTATCATTAAAAATTGCTATAGACTTATAGTCAATAGTACAGTGAAATGTTAGTGTTGATGCAAAATATAGACAAGTTGAGATAGATAGATCTTGGAGGAATGTGTAGACGTTTGGTTTCCTTCATCTCAGCCTTTTCGACCTTCGTTCAGGATTTCTTCACAGGAAAGTGGGATATGAAGAAAAAAATAAATTTTTTAGCTACACAAGAAATTACAGTTTTTTACAATCACTTTGCTACTATTTTCAGAACCTTGATGTCATTTTTCACAACTCTAGACACAAAACTCACAACCAATGATCAAAATGCACATTTTTCAAAACTCTAACCCTTTTCTCAATTGCTTGGATACAATACACATACAACTTAGATCATTTGTTCATTAAACAAAAATCACCTGTTCAATATGACACAACTTAACATCAAAGTACTACTATTTCAAAAGGCAATTCACACATTACATTTCAAATGAGTGTCTATTCATTTCCTTACAATTATCTAACTACCAATTGATACAACTGCTCAAAATGATAAGTAACTGTTGCATTATTCTTAATTCATAATTGTATGGAAACAGACAAACAATCTTCCATGTTTACAGTAAATCATGAATGTTTCAAGATTACGAGATTCGTTGTCACCAATTAGCGTGGAGCATGAACCAATTAGACTATAATATCCATGGATGTAGCCTAATATTTTATATCATATTGTAATGCTTCATCAGACACTGTGTCTATGGTCCCAAATACTGTACCACCTTTTCAGACTATTTAAAGTATTTAGCCAATACTTAGCACTGTATAGATGCAGGCCCTTGTAATTGCTTGTCTAATTCTGCCAACTCATTACTGATGATTGAGTGCACATTGTGGGATTGCTATCTGGGTTGTCATCCATCAAGGCCCCTTGACAAGAAAACACAAATCAACACTGATATCCTTATCAGTAAATATAAATCCTGTGTGCATGCTCCTGCTTATTATCCGTCAAGGCCCTCTTAATAAGCAAACACAGTTCCTCAGCAGTACCAGTAGTTCAAACAATCCACACAGGATTATCTAAGCACTGGCAAAGACTATTGGGAGCTTCCCCGCTATTACAAACTAGACATCTACAAAGACAATGCATGCAATTATTTCTGGAATCAGAGACCCCTTTACACTTTTTTAGTTCTTTGAATTTGAAGAAGCTTTTCTTACCATTTCCGGGCAACTGGTGACCCCCACAAACTTGAAGCAAAAGCAAAAACTGCTCACCTCTAAGTTCAGTGGCCACTGTTGTTTGTGCCAGTCACCAGTGACACCCTTCATGGCTCCTTCAGCTCCTACCAAGTCCCTTCGTGGTCGCCAAATGTTGTGGTTTCAATATTTTCGGGACAATGACTTCTCAGAGATCCCTGATGCCAGAAATATTAGACTTTATTAATGAACAAAGCCGAGTGATTCCTGCAGGAGAACCACTCCCGATCTGTGCTCAGTTCCTTGTACATATACATATACGCACTACTGTCGGTCACAGAATCCCTGCGGATCGCGAAAGCTGCTTCCAAATCATCTGTTCTCATTCTCCTTGATCTGTCTGCTGCCTTTGACACCGTGAATCATCAGATCCTGCTGTCCACCCTCTCATCACTGGGCATCACTGGATCTTCCCTCCAGTGGTTTGAGTCCTATCTCGCCGGTAGGTCCTTCAGGGTTGCATGGAGAGGCGAGGTATCCAAAGCACATCAACTGACCACAGGGGTTCCACAGGGCTCAGTTCTTGGACCGCTCCTCTACTCCATTTACACCACCTCACTGGGACCCATCATACAGGCACATGGTTTCTCTTATCATTGCTGTGCTGATGACACCCAGCTCTACCTCTCATTTCAACCAGATGATCCCACAGTATCTGCACGTATCTCAAGCTGTCTAGCGGACATCTCGGCATGGATGAAGGAACACCACCTACAGCTCAACCTGGCAAAGACAGAGCTTCTCGTCCTCCCTGCCAATCCGTCTCTACAGCACAACTTCACTATCCAGCTAGGTTCATCCTCAATCCTCCCATCAAGGTCGGTTAGAAATCTTGGAGTTACATTTGACGACCAGCTGACCTTCACAGAGCACATTACAAAAACAGCTCGATCATGCAGGTTCGCACTGTACAACATCAGGAAGGTCAGGACTTTCCTAACATGCAACACAACTTCTAGTCCAGGCCCTGGTTATCTCTAGGCTTGATTACTGCAATGCTCTTTTGGCAGGACTTCCATCATGTGCAACTAAACCTCTACAAATGATCCAGAATGGTGCAGCTCGTCTTGTCTTCAACGAGCCCAAAAGGGCCCATGTCACTCCTCTGTTCATCTCACTACACTGGCTACCACTCGCTGCTCGCATCAAATTCAAGGCTTTGACGCTTGCTTACAGATCTACCACTGACTCAGCTCCGTCCTACTTTCACTCACTCCTACGAGTTTACACCCCGACCAGAAACTGGGCTGGACTGGGATGGGCTCCACAATAGACGCTGATAAGGCCTCCTGCTGGTGTGCTGGACTGGGATGGCCTCCACAATAGATGCTGATAAGGCCTCCTGCTGGTGTGCTGGACTGGGATGGCCTCCACAATAGATGCTGATAAGGCCTCCTGCTGGTGTGCTGGACTGGGATGGCCTCCACAATAGATGCTGATAAGGCCTCCTGCTGGTGTGCTGGACTGGGATGGCCTCCACAATAGATGCTGATAAGGCCTCCTGCTGGTGTGCTGGACTCGGATGGCCTCCACAATAGATGCTGATAAGGCCTCCTGCTGGTGTGCTGGACTGGGATGGCCTCCACAATAGATGCTAATAAGGCCTCCTGCTGGTGTGCTGGACTGGGATGGCCTCCCAATAGACGTGGGACATCATCTGGTATGGTCTCTAGTGTATATTTGTGTAATCTATATTTGTGTTTATTATATATTAGTGTTTGAGTGCATATTTCCACTATCCACTAAGTTGTCTACCAAGAGGTTTGCAGGGCTGACTCATGGAATAAATATTAAGATTAAGATTACTTTATTACACTAAATAACTTTTAATAATTACTAATACCACATAGGGGGGGGAAACTACTAGTCATATATTTCAAACCTTAGTTAACCAAAAGTATCTTGCATACTCTGATGTACTTAAGGTATCAAGAGTAAAAGTAAAGGTATTCTGCAGGAAAAAACCTCCATGTCAGGGTTTTTATGATGGTTTCCCATTTATATTTATTACTGCATTACTGTGAATGTTGCATTTTGCAAGGTTGATACGTTTAAACTATATACTGTTGTGTAGTTTCATGTAAAACAATGCATCATGTTGTAAAATAACAAAATTTTGTAGTGTTGCTGTCCTGTGTGGGAAAACAGAACTTCACATTTGTACATGAACAGTAACGAAGTAGCCTATGTAGTTCCTTTACAAAATTAAAGTAACAAAATGTAGGACTATTGTCACAATATTAACAAATTGTAGCTAACTACAGCTGCGTGTCAAAGGGTGCATGTAGCGCTCGGACCGGGCTACCCTACACAGGACTGTTCTTGTCGCCTAGCGACTGTGAGTGACAGCTGCCGATGACGAACATTGCACTGGACTTTTTTATATTTAACTGGGTTTTATATTCGAATAGGGTTGAAAACGTCTCAGGTTACAACTGTAACCTATGTTCCCTGAGAACAGGGAACGAGACAATACGTCATCGACGCTATGGGGAACGCCTCAGGCGTGACAGGTGTCTGAAATCAAGTATCAACTCACAGCAATCATGTTGATCGGCGACAGCCCGTGCATCATCAGCTTGAATGATGAGCGCGCAACCTGGATGTATAAAAAGGGTGCCTTGAAACCGTGACAACATCCTATCGTCTTCAGGGACTGTTGCAGGCAGGCCCCGAGGTATGGCAGGGAGACGTATTGTCTCGTTCCCTGTTCTCAGGGAACATAGGTTACAGTTGTAACCTGAGACGTTCCCTTTCGAAGGGAACTCAACAATACGTCATCGATGCTATGGGGAACGAAATACCCACGCCGCCATACTGAGGGGAGTGCATGCCCAATGGCAGTGACAACTGTCAGAACCAGAAATACAAAGGACAGAAAAACCACTCACCCTAGGTCACGTTGGGCTGTCAGTGACAGCACTCCCTACCGGTCATAGCCCAAGCTAATGAACCGAGAAAACTGCCAGAACATTGTTCATGGGAGGTAAGTCTGGGCCAGCTCAAAGGCTTAGGACCACCACTTCCAAATAGAAGGGGTCCCTTCTAGGGAGTGTGGCTAGGGGACTCAAGGAACTCCCAGCCAGTCACTATTCAGGAGAGCATGCCTCCTGACATGCCACCAGGCTGGCCTGGTGATCTATACTAAGACGCACAGTCTGGCCATTGCCTGTCTGTCCGAGACAGAGCCTCTGGAAACTGCCTTGGAAAAGGCATCCAAAACTGAAGGCCTGCAAAGCTGGCAGAAACCATTTAGTTCCGGATCACAGAGACAGGACCACCTGGAGAGTGTAACTCAACCTCAAGAAACGACAGAAGTCGTCCACTCAATCCATGGGTCTACCCAGTGCTCGTTCTAAGTAAGAGAGGGATCAAAACCAGGAAAGTCTGCTGAGGCCAAAGACCTGATTACCCCCTATGTGGGGAGCTCCGGAAAATGAGAGCTCATTTCCGGAAGGCCGGTGAGGCCTGAACCTGACGACCACAGTATGTGGGAGCTCATATCAGGAAGGCCGGGTGAGGCCTGTAACCTGGCGACCACAGCATGTGGGAGCTCATAACCAGGAAGGCCTGGCGAGGCCTGTAACCTGGCGACCACCGCGTGTGGGAGCTCATATTCAGGAAGGCCTAGTAAGGCCTGTAACCTGATACCCAGAATATGGGAGCTCATAACCAGGAAGGCCTGATAAGGCCTGTAACCTGACAACCACACCACGTGGGGGCTACATTAGAAAATACATGAAACAAAAGTGCATGTACTTAGCCATTCCGAGTCCAGAAAAAGGCCTGAACAAAAATTAGGAAGTTAGCCAGAAAGGCGTCTGTCGTAGCATACTTTGACGACAGGGCACATCTAGAGTGGGACCCGAGGTGAAAGACTTGGGTCTGGGCCACATAGAAAGGGACCGAAGCTTACAGCGCATGACCCTTACCATAAAAATGGATTTTAAAAAGTACACAAGATGTTCCATCATGTGACTTACCATAAGTATGGTCTTAACATGATCAGGAAGGCCAGATGAGGCCTGTAACCTGATAGTCAAAACGTGTGGGAGCTCACATTCAGGAAGGCCTAATGAAGCCTGCAACCTGACATGTGAAAGCTCACAACCACACCCTAGCGACCACAGTGAGTGGGAGTTCACATTCAGGAAGGCCGGGTGAGGCCTGAAACCTGACATGTGACAACTCATAACCAGGAAGGCCGAGGGGGCCTGAAGCCTGGTGACCACTGAATGTGGGAGCTCAAAACCAGGAAGGCCGGCGAGGCCTGTAACCTGACAACCACAGTAGGAGGGAGCTCATATCAGGAAGGCCTGACAAGGCCTGTAACCTGACAACCACACCATGTGGGGGCTACTTTCAGAAAGGCCATAAATATGGATTTTAGAAAGTACATGAAACAAAAGTGCGTGTACTTAGTAATTCTGAATCCAGGAAGGCCTGGATCAGAAAAGGCGTCTGTCGTAGCAAACTTTGACGGCAGGACGCATCTAGAGTGGGAGCCGCGGTGAAAGACCTGGGTCTGGGCCACATAGGAAGGGACCGAAGCATACAGCACATGACCCTTACCATGAAAATGGATTTTAGAAAGTACACAAGACGTACCGTCGTGTGACTTACCATAAGTATGGTTTTAACATAATCAGGAAGGCCATATGAGGCCTGTAACCTGATAGTAAAAATGTGTGGGAGCTCACATTTAGGAAGGCCTAATGAGGCCTACAACCTGACATGTGAAAGCTTACAACCACACCCTAGCGACCACAGTGAGTGGGAGTTCACATTCAGGAAGGCCTGGTGAGGCCTAAAACCTGACATGTAACAACTCATAACCAGGAAGGCCGAGGAGGCCTGAAGCCTGGTGACCACTGAATGTGGGAGCTCATAACCAGGAAGGCCGGTGAGGCCTGTAACCTGACGACCACAGTAGGTGGGAGCTCATATCAGGAAGGCTGGTAAGGCCTGTAACCTGATACCCAGTATTTGGGAGCTCATAACCAGGAAGGCCCGGTGAGGCCTGTAACCTGGCAACCACAGTATGTGGGAGCTCACATTCAGGAAGGCCGGATGAGGCCTGTAACCCGATAGTCACAATGCGTGGGGAGCTCACATTCAGGAAGGCCAGGTGAGGCCTGTGACCTGACATGTGGGAGCTCATAACCAGGAAGGCCTGGTGAGGCCTGTAACCTGATGACCACAGTATGTGGGAGCTCATAACCAGGAAGGCCTGGTAAGGCCTGTAACCTGTCGACCACAGTATGTGGGAGCTCATAACCAGGAAGGCCTGGTGAGGCCTGTAACCTGGCGACCACAGTATGTGGGAGCTCATAACCAGGAAGGCCTGGTGAGGCCTGTAACCTGATGACCACAGTATGTGGGAGCTCATAACCAGGAAGGCCTGGTGAGGCCTGTAACCTGGCGACCACAGTATGTGGGAGCTCATAACCAGGAAGGCCTGGTGAGGCCTGTAACCTGATGACCACAGTATGTGGGAGCTCATAACCAGGAAGGCCTGGTGAGGCCTGTAACCTGATGACCACAGTATGCGGGAGCTCGGCTCACTTTTTTACAAAACACTACTTACCAAACAAGTTCCCCGGCTCTGTACAGGAGACGAGTTCTGAAAAAGAAGAGAAAAATGTCATTTGTGCAAAAAGAACATTTTCACTCAACATAAAACCTGCAGCGTGCGAAATGAAGCACACCAGGACTCAGAAACTCAGTAACCTAAGTTCAACTGTTTCACCAGCCAAGGGAAGGTGCTCCTATCAACCAAGCTGAAGCGGGCCATCAGAGAATTCTTGAACTCATCATGGGCCCCGCCCCAGGCCTGATGTAGGAGGTGCCTGGGAGCGATGGTGATTAGGAGACAAGATCCAGAGAGGTGATAACTAATGCTTAGTCTGAGACTGTTTCCTCTGGATCACCTCCCTGAGATCCTGCCTCCCGCGGGAGTAACGCCTCCTGCGCGCCCTGCTCCCCCTGCTGGGAGGAGGGGGTGCACGGGAAGCGACACTGGCCCTCTGGATCTGTCTGTGATCCTCAGACCACGACGGACCAGGCCCTCCCGCCTGCCTGGGCTGGGCCGAGGACCTCCGCGGTATGCAGCTCTTAAACGCCGCAGAGCGCGCCCTCGCCTCCCTGAACTTATCGACCACCATCTCGACGGAAGGTCCGAAAAGCTCGGAAGGCGAAACCGGCGAATCGAGGAGAAAGGTCTTTTCTTTCTCCCCGATGTCAGCCTGGTTAAGCCACAGATGCCTCTCCGTGGCCACCATAGCTGCCATCGCACGACCGATGGAGACAGCTGACTGCTTGGTGGCCCGGAGGGCCAAATCCGTGGTGCGCCGCAGCTCTGTGACCGCGTCAGGGGACAGGCCGGCCCCCTGATCGAGGTCCCGCAGCAGGTCGGCCTGGTAGGCCTGAAGGACCGCGAGGGTGTGCAGAATCGCACCTGCCTGACCTGCTGCCGTGTACGCTCTGCCATTCAAGCGCGACGTTGTTTTGAGCGGCCTGGATGGCAGGGTCGGAGCTCCCAGTGAAGAAGACCGACCAGAGGCGAGATAGTTAGCCAACGTCTCGTCTACTGGCGGCATCGACACATACTCGTGCTCCGCGGCTCCCTCCACAGCAGCGAAACTAGCCCGCTGATGCAGATGGAGACGCGCGGAGAACGGGTTCTTCCATGCCTTCTCGACCTCAGAGTGGAGGTCGGTAAGGAATGGAAGGCTCATCCGGGCTGGTGGCTTACGGGTGGGGAGGAACCGGTCGTCCAAAATACCACGAGCCGGTTCCTCCCGGACGCGCCTCCACTGCAGCTGCAATCTGTTGGTGGCGCGTCCCATAACGTCCACCAGCTCAGCGTACACTGGGCAGGAGGGCTGAGATGGTTCGGTCTCAACCATACTGACATCATCAGCAGCCAACTCCTGCCCGGCCCGAAGAGAACCAGTTTTAAAAAATAAATAAATAAATAAATTAAAAAAAATATATAAAAAAAAAAAAAGAAAAAAAAAAAGAAAAAAAAAAAAAGAAGAGAACCAGTTTCAGATCCATCAGAAAGAGACAAAACCTCCTCAACATCGACCTGTAACTCACCCTCGTCAGCTGGCAGATCATCCGCGAGGTTAACGCCCCTCTCCAGATGATCTGCCAGCTCTATCTGAGAGCCCCACGAGCTCAAGCGCCGCTGAGCCTCAGCCCGAGCGGGACCGAAACCGCGGGGTTCAGATGCCGCGCCCACTTCCCTCGAGAAGTGGGACAGACGAGAGCGGAGAGTTCTGATAGGAAAACTCTCACAGTTTGCGCAGAAAGCTCCCTCGAGAGCTTCCCGTGCGTGCTCTTCTCCCAGGCAGAGCACGCACAGATCGTGTGAATCCTCCGGTGTCAAATATCTAGGACACGGATCGGCACACTTGCGGAAAGTATTTCTCTCCTTCTCTGCATGCTTCATAATTGTTGACTACTCAAAAAACAGACAAACAGTCCCTGAAGACGAAAAGGATGTTGTCACGGTTTCAAGGCACCCTTTTTATACATCCAGGTTGCGCGCTCATCATTCGAGCTGATGATGCACGGGCTGTCGCCGGTCAACATGATTGCTGTGAGTTGATACTTGATTTCAGACACCTGTCACGCCTGAGGCGTTCCCCATAGCGTCGATGACGTATTGTTGAGTTCTCTTCGAAAGGGAACCAATTATTTACATTATTAAAAAAAAATACACTAGCCTACAAAATCGCATCAAGGTAAGATATAAGTGAACATTTGAACCTATATGTGTGTGCCTATGAAAAGAAAAGAAAACATACATATTTCATTACGTTATTTACATAAGTTAACACCCAATACATAAACAGTTTAAAGTGTAATCTGGCAATCTGAATTGGGACGCAGGAAACCATCTTAATTTACATGGCCATGGTCTTGGCTAAACCGAAACATCCTCCCATGTCCTCCAGTGAAATATAAAACAAAAAATGACAATAGACAATTCTGGCTCCATAGCTGTGTACTCAATTATATCAAATGAACTATCAGGATGGCAGCTCAGCTGTATTCTCGCACCGGTGCTTGGAGCCAGGAGCAGTAATCTGGAAAACACCTGGATGCACAATTAGGAAATCCTTCGAAGGACACATAGGGTGCATCCTTCACATTGGGACACAGCTTATGAGTGTCTTATTATTATTATTAGGGCTTATTGGCAGTTCACATTCTTGAAAAGAGCATTACCGCCATCTACTGTAAGTAATGGATCAGAGACATTATATCCCTGTTCCCAGAACAATCAGGACTCGTGCTTTCACTGTTGCTGTGTGTTCAGCTCCTCCATCTACAGCTCAAGTCCTTCACATTCCAGAGAGGGATAATGATACCGTTAATAATAATAATAAATCTATATTCTATAAATCAAATTTGTTCTATTTAAAAACTTTATTATTAAACTACCCCCTTCTACTGAGTTTAAAAGCTTCTTTAATGTTAGTTCTTGGTCACCTTTCTTCTGAAATTCTTCAATTCAATCTTAATTCTACCCACTGAATATACTTTACACTTAGTGAGTACATGTTCCACTGTTTTTCTGATTCCACACCATTCACACAATCCCATAGGATGTTTTCCTATTATATGCATTGTTGAATTAAATCCTGTATGCCCCAGTCTTAGTCTTGAAATAATACAGTCTTCCTTCCTTCTCCCACTTGAATTCCTTCCTCTACCTACTAATGGTTGTATTAATACTAATGAGTTGTATTTGGTTTTAATCACTGAGAATTAAAAAACCCATTTGTAAGACCACCTCTCAACGTTTTTTAAAAGTGACTGCATTTTATTAACAATATACTCTACATTCCTTCCTCTAAACCATAGAGCTCCTTCATCAGCAAACAATGATTTATTTATGTTCTCATCTATTGTTGTAAATACGTCATTAATCATAATAATAAACAACAAAGGACTTATGACACTACCCTGAGGAGTTCCATTCTCAATTATTTGAGACTTTTACTTTCCATAATAACATATCATAAGCTTTCTCTACGTCAAAGAAAACTGCTTCAATAGTTTCTTTATTTATCAAAGCTTTAATATCTGATTCCAAATTGATAATTGAATCCATTGTTCTCTTTCCATGTCTAAAACCATTTTGATATGGAGAGAAAATATATTTTTCTCCATATGATACATTAAACGCTCTGTAATCATTTTTTCTATTACTTTACCTAAATGTGATGTTAATGCTATCGGTCTGTAGTTTAATGGAATACTTGGATCTTTACCTTTTTTTTTATTTTTTATGGGAATTATTACAGCTTCTTTCCATTTCTTAAGTAAAATCCCTTCTTCCCATACCCTGTTATAAAACTCTAGAATGATTTTAAGAGATCCATCACTTAACTTTTTAACCATTACTAATTCCGTCCTGTCCTGGAGTTGAACCTTTAGTATTTTTTAATGCCCTCTTTAATTCTGAAATTGAAAAAGGCACATCTATAGTAAACTATTTTTTTCTAAAATATATGGATGCTCTTTTAACAACTTCTCCCTCATTTCCTTACATTCCTCCATAAATTTATCCGAACTATTTATTTTGAGAATTCTTTTCTAAACATTTCTGCTTTCTCGTCATCCCTTATTTCTTCCCCAATACTTAACACAGGATATTCATAATCTCTTTGAAATGCCACTCATCTTTTTAATCATACTCCACACTTCCCCAATTGGAGAATTTTTTCCAATTTCTTCACAATAGGATCTCCAATACTCTTTCTTCACTTCCCTTATTGTTCTTCTAGTTTCCGCTTGATAATTTTTATATATTATCATGTTTTCCCAATTGTGAGTTTTCCTTAAAATGTTTAAATGCTTTCCTTTCCCTTTAACTGCTATTGTACACTTCTCATTCCACCATGGAACTAATTCCCCAACCCTCTTTCTGTTATGTGGAGTGGAGGATGAACCCAAAAGCAGACAGCAAGTGACTCAAAACAGGGATTTATTGATGACTAAAACGTAAAACAAAAACCCACGAGGGGGCAAAACAGGACTGGAGGAGAATATGACTAGACTAACAAACAATGACTAACTAAGACTCTGACTTGACAGAAAACAAACTCACAATACTCAAATAAACAGGTTTCAGACTGTATACTCACAGGAGGGAACACGATATGTAAGACAATGTACCGACACAGGACAGCAAACACAAGGGGATAATAAAGGGAACACTAATGACGAGAACAGGTGAAACTGACTAGACAATAAATGACAAGACGAGGATAACAAGGGGGCGGGGTTACGAGACGAGACAACACAAGCACATGGCCAAAGCAAGTCTGTCATGATTCTGCCATAAGACCAGAGAAATCAAAAGACATGGCAGAATCATGACAGAACCCCCACCTTAAGGAGCGGCTACCAGACGCTCCTCAAGGGAAACTAAACACAAGACAAGACAGACCGTGACATAGATAAAAACCAACAAAACATGGAAAACACTAATAAAGGCAAACAGGAAAAAACAATAACAGGGTTGGGATGGAACAATAGAAACATCAAACATGGCAGGGGAGGAGGAGGAAACACAGAGTCCTTGGGAGATAGTCCAGGGTGGGTCGGCGGGACAGGGATCTTGGGTCTTCGGGACGAGGGCTGAGGACAGGGAATCCGGGGGGACTTGGCTGGAGACACATGAGGAGATGGCTTGGGGGAAACAGTACGGGGTTTAGTGGAGACAGGGGAAACAGTCCGGGGACTAGTGGCGACAGGGACAAACGGGGAAACAGACTGGGATGCTGCAATAGAAGCAGCAGCAACAGATTCAGAAGACGAGGAAACGGGACTCCTGACGGGGGACATGGCAGGCGAAGGGACAGGACTGGGTGCAGCGCTCTCAGTGGCGGGCTTGGGTGCAGCACTCACGGCGGCAGGCACAGGGGCTGGGGACAAGGCAGGACGGGCAGGGACTTCGAGTATCTTAACAAGACAGGACAAGTAATCTGACAGGGTCCTTGCGGCAACGATGACCGGCATCTCTTGACGTGCCGATACTGCTTGCAGCACCTCCTTAGCGGCTAGATCGGCCGCAACTCTCGCGGTAGAGGGTTCTAGGACGGGGCTTGCAGTAGAGGGTTCTAGGACGGGGCTTGCAGTAGCGGGCTCTGGAACAGCGCTTGCAGTCACAGAGGACGAAAACAGACCAGAGGCTCCCCTCCTCCTCTTCGGTCGGGGAGCAGACGCAATAGCTGGATTCATGGCTGGTTGGGGAAGCTCCACAGGAACCGTAACTGGTCCAGGTAGGGCAGTCTCAGACAGTGCTGACTCCGTAGCGGAGGACTCCGAAGCGGACTCCCACGAGACACGTCTTCCCCGTTTGCCGCAGAGACTCGTGGGCGGAGATGATGTCTCAGGGACTGAAGCAGCGTGGGCCTGGTCCCCAAGTGTGACCACAGCTAGTACACGACCCTCCGGGATCACGGGCAGCTTGGCGGATGGTGAACTTGTGGGTGTCTGTGACTCTCTCCGCGATAAACGATCCACCATTTCCGTGAACGGACGGGTCACCAGCTCCTCCCGTTCAGCCAGGGGTGGAGGGGAGTTGAGACCTGCGACAAGGTAGCGGTTTAGGAGGATCTCCGGCAGGAAGAACCTCCTCTCGTTCGCGACCCGGGCATACTCCATTAGCGATAGCGGTCCCTGAGCGGGAATCGGGAGTTTGCCCCTTTTAGCATCAGCGATGGCCTGGTACCACCAACCATTATGGTCCGACTGGCAGTTGACGGGTGAGGACATACTGTCCGCTGGGTTCTGTATTGGTCGGTACATTCTGTTATGTGGAGTGGAGGATGAACCCAAAAGCAGACAGCAAGTGACTCAAAACAGGGATTTATTGATGACAGTAGTTATTACCGGGCAGCTTGTGTCAAAATGATTGATGGTGACCTTTGACCTTGCCCCTCCCTCTCCCCCCCTCCTGCCCTTCCTGTTTCCGGGGTCATGTATTAACCTTTGACCTCCCCCTCCCCGTTTCCGGGGTTGATGGATTAACCTTTGACCTAGCCCTTCCCGTTTCCGGGATTGATGGATTAACCTTTGGCCTAATGAGCGATCGATCATTTGGTTGACAGAAAGTTTTGACAGGTAGATTTGATGGATGATTTGCCCCATTGACCGAGGGGTATAAATATGTAATTGTTTTGGCTTTGATGGTGGCAGATGTTTTTTGAAATCCGGGGTTCCCTCCCACCGACTCTCACAATGCTAAAAAAGATCACAGATCGTGTGACACGATCCCTCCCACAAATATCTCTTAAAAGTGTATAAATAAATAATAAAATATCATTTAACTAAAAAGATCACACAGTGTGTCACATGAGCCCTCCCACTCCTGAGCATTACCTATAAATGGGTCAGTGTGTCGGGTCCAGACCAGAAAGACGAAATATGAGCTACATGAGCATGAGCAGTTTATCCTCCCCAAATTCCCCCGAGGAGGGGTTGAGCAACAGGATGATGGAAAGTCTGACTATGGCTCCGAGAAAACCTTTCGGCCATATCCGTTTGACCAATTTTCTCCATGAAATTTCGGAATGGACTAAAGGTGAATTCATGCTGTCTGGCAACTGTGTATTCGGGTACAAATTTCATAAGCCATCTCGGGTTGTTATGCTCTACACTACTGATGGTCCCGGGGAGTTTCAGCCGGGGGAAGACGCGTGCGTTGTTTTTCCCGAAAAAGACTGGTCTCTATTTTACAAATTTGTCTGGAAGGATCTGAACGACGCCGGAGAAGAGCCTTTGTACACGGCTGAGTGGGATGGTGTAACTCCGAATGTCCGGTACCGTGTGGTAGGTGACCATACTAATAAGAAGCCGAATGATGCTGTTTACATATTCTGCTATAAAGACAAGACAAAGCTCAACAGCGCCCGGTCAGCGGTCATCCTGCCTAACGAGCATCACGATCTGTATGAAATGCAATTTTTGTTCAAGTGGGGGGATCTGGATCTGATGAGGAGTGTTTTTTCAACCATCAACAAATTGTTCAAATGGTGCGACATGCATGACGGATACAACAAAATCAAAGTGCAGCTGTTCCACCCTGAGAGATGTGTGCGCAGCAGCAGAGCATTTGCTGCGCAGTCCGCCCCTATTCACTACAGCCATCCAAAAGCTCGTCTGGCAGACCCTCCCAAGCGTCGTTTTTAAGCGACGCCCCCTCTACTACACCTCCATAAATTCTGGCGAACCGACCCTTACAAGCAGCATATATAAACCATGGCTGAAGACGGCGGTACAGAACCAGCTCACGTGTGCAGCTGCGGAATCTCTTTCGACAGCATTCTCGACCCTGTCGACGTCAACCCACCCCTTCATATACAGACCAACGGCCCATCGGACATTCATGCAGACTGGGCTCCGGCTAAAACTATCAATCGCCGCATAGACTTGGAACCGTGCTTTGAAAACGATTGGGCTCCCGGTAACATTATCAATCGGGGATTAGACTGGGATCCGCTCATCGAATGTGACTGCGGTCGCCCAAAACATTCAGCATCACCACCGTCATCTCCCGAAAACCCCTCATCTCCCGAAAACCCTGGATCTCCCGAAAACCCTGGATCTCCACCCGTGACTTATACCCCTCTAGATCAACCCCGTTACGACGCTACAGACGGATGTTTCAACGACGTTGGATTCAAAATCATAAAAGCAGCGACCGTGGTTTTGCTGGAGCACATCATCGGCAAGAAACTGAAGGACGACTGCGAGGGATGTGCCATTGATCACCCAAGCCAGCTGCAACATTCCTGCCTGTTTGACCCTCCTAACTACTTCTTCGCCACACACTTTGATGAACTTTCAGTCACGCTGTTTAGACCCTATTTTCATACCATCATCTCTATCCTCCTGAGCCGTTTCGGGCTAAAATCTGAACCCAAGCGTATTGAAGGAACAGTCGGTACTATTCTGCACGAATTAAAAGACGAACCATTCATCGGCGCTAAGCTAAAAGACATCAGGACAGTACTCTTGGACGAGTCCTACGAGGAAACAGTCTACGGCATTGTTGATCTCTGGGAAGGGCTCGCATTCTTAGTCGAGCTGTGACAACGCTAACTACATGGCTTATGACGACGCTAACTACATGGGTGTCGAGTGCAGTATGATGTACTTTACGAAATTCATGTTTAAAGATCATTACAAAGACCAGATGACCTGTCTGATGAAAAAGATTATTGAGGACGCATCACAATCTCCGTCCGAAATTCCGCGTGATGACGACACTACACGCGTAGCAAATCTCAAGAAAATGATGAAACATGTAAGAGGACTGAGTAATAATTCATGGTGCTCTTTGACCAGCATATGTCTTGATCCCGATGAACCAGCGTGGGTCCTGCTAAAAGAGGTTCTCAACATGATATACGAATCACCGCGTGAAATCCGTAACACCGATATGTTGTGCATGGTCACTTATGTAGTCGATGTATGTACCGAATTGATCAAGAAGTCAAACAGATGTGACAGTGACGATGAGGAGGAGTTGGCCGAACGTCGTCAATTGGTTAACAACGCTGACAAAATTGTCGGAATGTTTGCAGATTATATCCTAGACAGAAGCATGATGTCATGGCAGGCATGCCGCGATTTTCTCTTTTGGATGGATTCAGCAAATGTTATGTAACCCAAATATATATAATTTTTATTTACCCTCTGCATGCAACATCGTTTTACTTTGATGTATTACTAACCATTATATCAAATTTACCTCATTTTTATTACTAATCAATTTTTTACTTTCGTTCTATTAATACCATTATATCTATTCTTCACTATGTATATATTTGTAAAGTTTTTTAATAAAAGATTGCTTCAAATCACTCGTTTGAGTTATTCTTTCACAGCGGTTGAAACAGCAACAACATGGCTGAGCTCATGAAAGAGGCTTATTATACACCTTCCAATCCCGGTTCTTTAGGCGGTAAAAAACGATTAAAAGATGCCGTCTTAAAAGATACCGGAGTCCGTCTAAGCGATAATCAAGTTTCACAATGGTTGGCCGGCGAGGACGCTTACACGCTACACAAAACAGCCCCTGTAAATTATAAGCGAAACAGGGTGGTTGTTTACGGAGTTGACACCTAGTTTCAGGCTGATCTAGTGGATATGAGCGCCTATGCGAAACAGAATAATGGTAATAAATTTCTTTTGACTGTTATAGATGTATTTTCCAAGTATGCCTGGAGTCGCATATTGAAGAATAAGAGCGGACCCGAGGTTACTAGGGCGTTCGAATCTATACTCGACGAGGGTCGTGTGCCACAGAAATTGCAGACGGATCAGGGCAAGGAATTTTTCAATAAACATTTTCAGGATGTCATGAAAAAGCACGACATTAATCATTTCGCTACCGCTACCGATTTGAAAGCCAGCGTCGTGGAACGATTTAATAGAACGTTAAAAAGTCGTATGTGGCGATTTTTAACGGCCACAAATTCCCAACGATACATCGATGTCTTACCGGACATAATGGAGGGGTACAACACCAGTTATCACCGAAGTATCAAAATGAGACCCGTGGACGTCAGCAGAGACAATGAGGGTCAAGTGTTTCAAAACCTGTACGGCGATATAAAGAAGATGGAGAAACCCATATTTAATTTCAAAGTCGGCGATATCGTGAGGATTTCTAAAGTGAGAGGTACGTTCGCCAAAGGTTATGAACAGAACTACACTGAAGAATTTTTCACCGTGTCCTCGTGTATTCCGCGACACCCCCCAGTCTACAGACTCACGGATTATGACGGAGAAGTCATCGAGGGGGTATTTTATGAAAAAGAGCTGCAAAAAATAATTGTTAGTAAAAACAAATCTTTTAAAGTGGAAAAGATTTTAGGCCAGAAAAAACAAGGGAAATCTACGCTTGTTTTAGTGAAATGGTTAGGATGGCCTTCAAAATTCAATAGTTATATAGATAAAAAAACTCTGGTGGACTTAAAACACTCCGACGTTAACGGATGAGATCACACGAGGCAGGGATCGTCATGGAGGAGCACGGGTTCTACGTCACGTTACCGTGTAATGCATCGTCGGCGGTTTATCCGGGAAACATCATATCCAGCTATACAACGCGGCTAGCAAAAGCTATAGACTTAAAAGGACATTGGGAAGTCGGACTAGCCGAGATCGAATATCCTAGAAGCTGGTATAGCTTTAACGACAAAGAGAGCTACTTCACCGTGAACATTGAGCCGGACGGTGATGCGTTTAAAATAAACAAATCGATCCAATTAAACATAACCTGCGGGTACTACCCGAATATACGAGCCATCATCCGAGTTATAAATCAACTTATCCCAAATTATGGTGTATTGACTCACGATGAAATAAAAAACAAAGTGTTTCTGACTGCAAAACCCAACATTTCACTCTACTTCCGAGGGAGGCTCGGCATTATTTTAGGAGTAACGAAGGGGATCTATCTCGGACGATCGATCGACCATAAAGTAGCAGATTTTACCCAGAACATCATAACATACGCTCCTCATCAAGCCGATATCAACGGAGGGTTCTACACATTATACGTTTACACGGACATTATCCAATATCAAGTGGTTGGCCATTCTCACGTACCTCTTTTGAGATGCGTACATATATCGGGTAAAACCAACGACACGGTCATTGCTAGATACGACAAGCCGCATTACGCATCGATCAGCAAGGACCACATCACAGACATCACCATAGAAGTTAAGGACGATCAAAACCATAAAGTACCTTTCACTTACGGGAAAGTCGTCGTAAAACTGCACTTTAAACCAA
The DNA here is from genome assembly GCA_031834385.1 of Semotilus atromaculatus. NCBI lineage: Eukaryota > Metazoa > Chordata > Actinopteri > Cypriniformes > Leuciscidae > Semotilus > Semotilus atromaculatus. Next base: position 693,621 of record JAULUF010000043.1, on the reverse strand, counting down.
AAAATAATTATATTCTTTAAATATGAGTTATTATAGACCCAGAGAGACCTCGGACTATGTCAGCTACTACCAAAATCAGGCCGGAGGGGGGTTACCGGGCTATGCCGGGGGAGGGGTTATGTATGGGGCGGGGCTAGGGGGTCTTTTCAGAGGTCTGTTCAGGATGGCCATTCCTCTGCTAAAAAGAGGCTTTAGCATCGCAAAACCCCATCTAAAATCAGCCGCTAAAAATATAGTATCCGACGTCGTCTCCAACGTATTGACCCGTTCGCACAATGATAAAGCTCAAGACGGCTCCGGTCTGATGGTCATGGCTCGTAAGATGATGTCTAAACCGCCGGGGGCGAGGAGGCGTGGTCATCGAGTAGCTAAGACGAAGAAGAAAACAACACACGGTGGAAAGAAGCACTCAGTCGTACGTAGAAAGCGTAAGAAGTCTGTTAGTCGAAGAGTGTCGGTCAAGAGATCCGCAAAAACCATATTCTAACATGGCGTTACTGCATCGTATGTCGGGAGAATGCATCAAGTCCGAGTTGGACTTATTTACCGTACCGATGACGCAGACAGTGATTGAGAAAAGCAGCTATTTAGAAGTTACCCCATTATCGGCTCTTTCACAATCTGCGCCGATTGAGTTTTTTATCGCGGGCAACGGCGATGATTATGTGGATCTCAATAACACGATGCTCTATCTACGGGTGAAAATCACGAAACCTGACGGCGGAAACATAGATGCGGATGCTAAGGTGGGGTTGATTAATTACCCGGGAGCTACAATATTTTCGCAAGTGGACGTGACACTCGGTGATCGGCTGATATCTCAAAGTTCAAGCACTTACCCTTACCGTTGCATCATGGAGAGTCTGCTCAACTACAGTAAAGATACGTTGGAAACTATTTTCAACGCGGGTCTGTTTCACAAAGACAAAGCAGGCTTTATGGATGCGGCTGACCCCGCAGGGGGTAATACTGGATTGACAAAGAGATCGGGGTACACCGGCGAAAGCAAGGAACTGGAACTGCTTGCCCCCATACACAGCGATATATTCTTCCAGGAGAAATTGATGATAAATGGGGTCGATATTAAGATACGTCTTATTCGAGCAAAAGATGAATTCTGTCTGATGAGGGCCGACGACGTGGATTACAAATTAAATATACTGTCGGCATCCCTATTTGTCAAGAAAGTTTCTGTATCACCACCGGTCAGACTGGCTCACGCCCATGCGTTACTTTCGACCACGGCCAAGTACGCCGTCGATAGGGTCAGTCTAAAAACCTTCTCAATACCGGCAGGGTCACGCATTTTGAATCAAGAAAATCTGTTTTTAGGAAGTCTGCCAAAGGCTATCGTCATTGCTATGGTCGACAATGACGCATTCACCGGTTCCTACAGAAAAAATCCATTCGCTTTCAAACATTACAATCTGGAATTCTTAGCCGTCTACGTTGACTCCCAACAATACCCCGCTAAGCCTCTACAGCCTAATTTCGACGATGGTCTGGCCGTACGTGAATTTTATCAGCTAGCGATGACGACCGGAAGACACCTTAAAGACCAGTCGCTCTCTATCGACAGAAATGATTTCATGAACGGATACACACTTTACGCATTTAACCTCACCCCGGATGAAGAGTGTGGTCAGCACATCTCCCTCGTCAAGTCCGGGACCATCAGAGTCGAAGCTCGTTTCAGACGACCGCTAGGCAGTACGGTAAATTTAATAGTCTACGCTGTGTTTGATAGTATCATTGAGGTGTCTAACCGCAGACAGGTACTGATCGACTACTATTGAGATGAACACCCTACAACTCACCGCTATCATGGATAAAATTACATGCGGGACTCATTTTCTCGGGGTTCTACCGAGCGACCAGCTGCCCAAAAAACCCCTGAGGCTCTTGCCGTCATTATCGATCATTAATACCGATCCTGCCCACCTACCCGGTGAGCATTGGGTTGCCGTTTATTTGCCCGAAGACGGGCAGACATGTTTTTTCGACAGTTTTGGTAACCCCCCAAACAGTACCCGTTTTCCAATCAGCATCGATAACTTTCTAGCAACCAACGGCGTGTCCGTATTATATTCAGGCAGACGAGTCCAGGATTATTCGTCGGATACCTGTGGACAGCACTGCGTGTTTTTTCTATATCATTTAGCCAAAGGTTACGACTACACCCATGTGATGAAACTATACACGGATGACTATATTAAAAATGACAAAATGGTGTCTCTGTTTGTGAAGAGATTAAGACCGTATGTTTGTAATGATAAAATGTTATCCTGTATCGACTGTGTGCAAACGTGTTTGATGTATAAATAAAAAAATCTTGAAACCATTATATTTTCATCGTCTTTTATTTATTCATAAGATACATATTAATGTACACACATTAATAATCCATCCATCGTTTTCGACGGATAGTCTGTGATTTAGACACTGAATCGTCGCTCTCTGGAACCACGGACCGTGAATATCTCTGCGCTTTTTTAGAACGTCTACCAGAGGCTGGGGTGTCGGGTTTATTCTTTAGAGAATTAATCATGCTCCTGACCTGCTGATTCGGCACCGTAGAAAAAGGAATGTTTAATTCGGCAAAAGCCTGTAGAAACTCAGTCCATCCTAGAGGTCTCCGGTCATTGCGCACCTTTTGTGGGGCCGTCACATTTTTTAACAAATCGAGCATGTGTGAACCTTGTATGGGTTTCCCCCTGAACACAAACTCCCCCGATTCGTTCCAAGCGCTGAGTCCTTTAGCTTTAGACATCTTGTCTAATATGTATCTACTGTTTTTCACACTTCTCGAAGGCACATTCTTCAGAACTTCCTCCACCACATTAGTCTCACCAACGTCTTCAACGCTGCTAGCAGCCGATTGTTCATATTTAAGCTTGGGATCACTAGGGGGTAACGAAAGTGTTAAAACACTGTTCTCACGATCGCCTTGTCTAACGATGGTCAAAAACCTGGTTAGGGTATTTGAGTAAAGTTTGGCTTTGTCGTAGGGATTCAAATCAGACCGTTGTAAAATATTTCTTATGCTCCCGTCCAAATCGTTTTCCACACTCTGCTGAATGTTCTCGCGAACATTTTCAGTTTTCAACTTATCCAGTTGATGCTGCGGTACTAAATACATCTTCTCGGCATAGTCCATCCTATCGATTGGTTATCAGGTTCGAAAGAAATGGAAGTGCTATACTTAGCAGAGGTAGAAGGAACCCTCCCTTCTGGTTGAAGACTCGTTTCTTGGCCGCTATGCCAATTTTTTTATCGGCTACAAATTTGATTTCCGCTTTTCTCCTTTTCAGTTTTTGGTACTGTTGTCGATTGACCGGAATCGTGCCATAGAGGATGTTAAGCGCCAGTTCACACAGTGATAAAATGAAATCGTCGGAGGCCGATTGTAGAATAAGGCGTCGTTGTTTAGGAGACGCTTTATGTAACAGTTTCAACACCGGGAGATGTTTACAAAGTCTAGCGGACATGACGGTTGATCACGTTCTTCTTTTTTTCGGGATATAAACCACCTGACGATCGGAAAGCAACCCTGTTCTGAGTCGGTACTGCTCCGGAGTTTTTGCTTTATAGTCTATCATTAGGTATCCGAAAGATCGGTTGACTGCGTCATGATAACACTCCATAAAGTATTTTGCATTTCCCGGGTACATTTGTCGTCCTAGCAGAGCTACTTGATTGACGTCCCGAGGGTTTTTAAACAAAATAATATAATTGGCGTTTAAGCTGATGGTTCGACTGGACTTGCCCTGTACAAATAAATTTTGCACTATATAGATTGCACTGAGATTGCGGTGATGGACATACTGTGTAAAGACGCGCTGGAGTTCCAGGTTGGCGCTAGCTTGTTGCATCAAATCATCCACGATGAGCAGATTTGCTTTGTGAACGGGGAGTAAATCATCATCATTCAGACTCTCGGGTATTCCTTGTACAAATTTAATGTTATACAATTTCAGTAAATCGTCATACAATGTCTGCCAGCAATCATACAACCATACAATGTTTTCAATTTTCTTGGAGATTATAGTCAAACCTTTTTCCAACAAAAGTTTTACAAAATAAGACTTTCCAGAATTGGACGGTCCGCTTACAACGCAACTAAATGGGTGTTGAAGTCTGAAATCAAAATCGGAAACATCCAACAACCCTCTGTGCATCATCTGATCAGTAGCCATAAGGGAGTGTGGTGAAATCGGGCATAAGCCTGCGTTTATTGTACACCACCTTAAACCTTTTAACGACTGATTTGTTGTGCAATGTGAGAGACTTTTTATTCCTCACAATGTTTTCAGTGTGAGCCAGGATGTATTTGGTACCATCGTGCGACGTCACATAGCCGTCAACCAGACCAATTAGGGATTCCAGACAGATGGCTCGGGAATTCTTTGCATTCAAAGTGACACCCTTGGCCTTCATAGACACTTGACCTTTGGCGGTGCGAAAACCATAAGATTTAGGGCCGCTAGAGCAAAACTGAGTAATATAGTCGCCCGCGTCTATTTCGCTCGTCAGATCCCCCAAATAATCCCCTAGAGGCGGCTCCCAGTCTCCGTCCCTAGACACAAAGATGACTGAATCCGTATCTGAGTATAGAAGTCGGTCGCCGAGCCTGTCCATCAATTCGTACAATTCTAGTCTGGCATGAGCCGTTGTAAACGCCCCTATAAACACATTAACGTCGCGGGTCTTGCAAACATCGTCTTTGTCCGGTTTATGTTGAACTAGAGCTACGTCGTCTGAGACGAATGTGAAATAGGACAACCTGTCGGTATTGCCAAAAACGATACTGGTGAAATCTTCGGGCTCGCTCACCAGAGACGTTTGAGGTAGGTTCTGTCTTAAAGAGAAGCGTCCCCAAAGCGAATTCAGAATTAATTTAGTGATGGCCCTCTGGGCGGCGTTGTACTTGATTTTTTCGGGGTCGAGTTGAATCCCCTCTTTCTCAAAATAGTCGCGAATGTAAGTCGCTTTCTCAGCGTCCGTGACAACGTTCGACGGGTACCCGGAGGCTTGTTGCTTCAAACGCAGAAACGTTTTTACATAATCGACAAACAATGTGTCTGACCGTTGTGGAAAATGCCAAACCTCGTCTATTTTGACCACCGCATAACCCTTTTCGACGGCTTTTAAAAGCTCGATGCTAACCCAGGTCCCCGAGAGAGATCTTTCCTGATCTGTGTGACTACAGCTCGTGGTCTGGTTTTCCTCGCGAGCGCACGTACTACATAATGGGAACATGAGTTTTCCTCCACATCGGTAAGGGAGAACCGGGTGGAGTAATTTGCGGGGAGGGAGCACAGTCGCTTTGATAAGTCCGTAATAATTTTCGATCGGTTCAAAATCTTTGAAAATTATTTGTGGATGCTCAATCGGATAGGCTTTCGTAGCCTGGCAAAAGGGGTAGAGACTGGTGAAATCGAGGTACTTTATTTTCTCACCTTCAACCACCTGGTGATAGAGTTTATAAGCGTTGGTTCGACCTCCAAACAACGCGTCTCTCGGTTTCAATCTCTCTGGGGCCGAATAATCGCTCATAAATTCTATCACGCAGGGATCGGTCTTTTTCATTTTGTTCCATTCGCATTCCCATAGAACCTCGATTTGCAGTCCGTACGCGTTCTGCAGAATTTCAACCTTATCGTTAAACTGTCTCCTGAGAACCCCATAGGGGACAGCCGACAAGGGGTGTCTCTGATGGGGTTCGAAGCGACAACAGTGACCATGGTGAACACAGCCGTTATATTCTAACCCGTGCTTCACTCCCTCGTGTTCATAGTAACCATCTAGAAAGTACTTACCGAACGATACTTCGCCGTGGTTGACGGCGTGGTGTAAGTCCACGTTTCGAGTCTTTTTGACATACTCGAGCCATTCAATCGAACCGGATGAATAGGTCTTGCTCTGTTGGACGTACGCATTGCTGTGAGTGAGAGCCAGCGTATTTTTCTTGAGATACTGTGTTTTGAACACCCCCATTGCGCAACTTGCTAAAGTTACGAAGGAAAAGGGATCTAATTTTGCGCATTCGATGAACGACTTTCGATATTTCATACAGCCTTCGCGTAATAAGACCACGTCGTTAACGCCGTACTCGTACAGCTGTTTCCTGAAGTCAAACCACTTACCCTTAACCGTGGCGTACCAAGCATCGAACTTTTCCTGCTCTTTGTCCGACATGTTATCGTAGTTGTAAAACTTTTTGTCAGGGTAAGGGCCTAAATAGTTCTTATTTTCGACCGTGTTGAACAGATGGGGAAAATAGCCTTTTTCACGCGCCGTTAAGTCTAGCGCCGCTGGCATTTTCGCTAATGCCATAGGGAAGAATGAGAAACTATCGATATATCGTTGCTCAAACGAATCGTCGTACATGTACATTAATTTACATCCCTGCATAATAAGTTCAAGAGGAACGCCTATTTTGCAAAAATACTCCAGAATTAGAAAGGCGTCAAATCCGGAGGAGTAATGTGCAATGAAGCAGTAACCTTCATATCGTGGCTGTCTGAAGCGTTTGATTAGTCTAGCAATACATTTAGTACCGCGCGCGACAAATTTCTCTCCTCGGAACGTGATCGCGCAAACAAAATTAGCCACGTGTCTACCATTTTCATAGCGCGTTTCAAAATCGTAGAAGATGTATTTCTCGCATAATTCCTTAGGTGCTAAGGGCTGTATGAAGCATTGATGCGACCCTTCATCCGGCAAAATTTCACGGCAATGCCTGCATTTGTCCGGAGCGCATATGTGCGGGTTTTTCTTATTTCCCGGTTTAACTATGTATCGTCGGTTACATAGCTGGCAGTATTTTATAACACTGCAGGCGGGGGCTTCATGGCCGGGAGGCGGATTTTTTTTATGCATTTCGAAGCAATAGCGCGATTTACAGTAGCGGAAGCACTCTGAACAGTGAATTAGTCTTTTAGGGAAGCTGTAACATTCGGCCCCGAAACATATGTTACATACGTGCTTACATTGATGGTCTCTGCGACAGTTGTAACTTTTATAGCAAAATTCACACACGTATGACGAACCGATGAACGCGGGGAGATTCAAGATCATGTAGTAATGTTCGTTATCGAGATAGAGGTGCACCGTTTTGGGGTGGGGTTCGTCGTTATTTTTGTACGTTTCTAAGACCGAGGCATTTGATCTGTGAAATACGACAATTTTAATGTCTAGCGCACGTTCAAACGAGGCTATATCGCTAAAAGAGATTGAATCTTGGAATGAGAAGCCTGCGCTGTTTTGGATGGCACCTGCCAGTTTTTCTAACTCGCTCTCGGGGTGTTGGGGGTTAAGAAAACGGGCGAGGCAAATGGAGAAACATAAATTATTTGAAATATTTGCGGGGGAAAATAAACTCGTTTTTTTTCGTTTAACGACCTCGTCAACAGCCAGATCCGTCAGTTTACGACGTTTACCGCTGCCGTGGCGGTTCAAAACAACAGACGCGTCAATTTCTACAGCGGAATCCGATAATAACTGATCTTGGCTCTGTAAAACTTTTTCAATTTGATCGTAAAGTAAATCGGCGTCGTAATTATTGCCCGGTGTTAAAACAGCGCTGATGGGTATTTGTAGACTGGGAGCCGAGACGGTCATATTAATTACGGGCCGAATTCCCCCAATATCTCTAGCGAAGGTCACAAGCTCGCTCAGCGTATCGTGCAAGTAGCGGTGATAAACGGCTAAATCTGTAGAGTTAATTCGTCGCAGGTTCATGGATCTTCTCAATGACACGCTATTGAAACGAGGTCTTGGTATTACGTGATATCCGTTAACGTACCCACCTTCGCGAATAAGCGCATCAATGGCGGGCGGACTTAATCGCTCATCGCGTGGACTATCGACGCTAGCTATAAAGGGTACATCATTGGCGGTAGGATGTTCTGCGCTGTCAGGATCTTTAGGTCTATCAGTGTCGGAGACGGGATTATTTAAAACACCGCCGTATTGCCCAAACGAATCATAGAGATTAATATTTGGATTTACGGCTAGTTCAAAAAGATCCAAATTAGTAGAGGCTGATGGTGGTTCTACATCGAGATAGTGTTCTAAAGAATCGGGGAGCAAGCTTACCATTTCAGCCTCGTCATGTGATAGGTCCGATTGGTCTGGATGATGTACATCTGTAAAGAAGCATTTTGAACCATCCATTTCAGACTAGCATACAATAATCACACAGTATAAAAATCAGCAAGTATAACAAAACAGATGAAATATTACAAATCATAGCGTATAGATGACATATAAAAGACATGAGATATAAAAATCAGAGTATAACGCATAAATGAAATATTACAAATCATAGCGTATAGATACAATACAAAAGACATGAGATATAAAAATCAGAGTATAACACTTGAGATATAAAAACATGCATGCAATATTACACAACACAATAACGTATAAAAATCAATACATAATGGTTTTGAATTTCAGACTAGCATACAATATTCACACAGTATAAAACACACAAAATAGGAATTACAAATATAAAAACATGCATGAACTAATGACGTATAAATGGAATTTAGAAGAGTATAAAAAAATCAATGCTATGGGCCTACAATGTAATACAAATAGATAAACTCATCTATGAGCTTTCGTCAATGATGGTTAGAATCAGATGGTGAAAAGCGAGCATTATCTCACTATGCTGACCGCTTAGCATGCGAAAGTTTCTAGCAAAATCGGCACGGGTCTCTGTTTGCATAATATGAATACGTCGGAATATTTCATCGACCACATCCTGAATAAAGCGATCCTGGACATCCAATCTGCTATGTGTCTCTAGCTGTGAGGACCTTAGCTCGTTGTGAAATGCAACTAATCTGCCAGTGTTTTCGATTTGAGCTTCATGTATAGAATTCATTTTGTTGTTTACATCACGAAACTGTTCCCCCACTGTATCTAATGAATTAATGAGTCTACTGATCAGTGCGCTGTCGACGGGTGCTGCATCGACGGGGTGAGGCGTTGCCGCAACTTCTTCAACATCGATCTCTTCCCCCGATGACGATTGCGGAGAAGAATATGGTGTTCCACCGGCATTTGCGGCAGTCACCTGTCCGGGTTCACTCGTCCATGAACTCTGCTCCCATGCGTTGAGTCTTTGGGTGTCCCAGCTAGCTACATCGCTCGCTGCATCATCGTCGTGTCTACTGTCCTCTGCTGTGTAGAGATATAATACATAAAAAAATTATATGACATAATCTCAGTTTTAATACTAATAATGTTGATAGACTTACCATGAAACAGCTCGGTCTCAGTGCTGGTCGGGGGGCTGCGGAACTCATTTTTTCTAATCTTTCTCGGTGGTTCGTCGCATGGCTCAGGACCGGAGTCTAAAGCCAAAACTCTAGGGCCTGTTTGATTGCTGGCCTCTCCCAATGTAGAATCTGGTACAATGGTCGGGGGTGGTGATTGTTCGTCCTCGCTGTCAGTGTCTTGAGTGAGGTCGACAAAACCAGGCGGAGTGACAAATCTTATGAAATCTAAAAATAAAAAATAATCATAATTAGTTCATTTTCCCATAAGTATTAATACAACATTATGACGAAGATGTTTACCAACAGCTGGTCTGTCTGCATCAAACCCCCGTGCAGTCACTGTGAAATACAAAAAGACAAAATTAAAAATAGATTCATTTTAATTTATAACATATATTAAAAATTGTATAAAGACAAATTTATTTTAATTTATAAGATATGATCTTACACGAATTAATGACTTCGAAAGCGCTCAGCTCAACGTTCGAGTCTGTGGAGAGAAAGAGCCTGTTATGGTTAAAAGACAGATGTGAGCTGTTTTATATGAGTCTGGTTGATGACGCTGCAAACACAGACAGACAGACACACACACACACACACACACACACACACACACACACACACACACACACACACACACACACACACACACAGACACACAAAGATGTATAACCGATTTAAAAATTGTATTAATCATAAAATAAAAATCTATAACATTGAATCCTAAAATTAATTGTTTAAACATATGTATATATATATATATATATATATATATATATATATATATATATAAACCATAATAACATTTAACATTAGGATGAGTAAAATGGTCAATACTGAGTTCTGTCCCCTTTTCACTGTAAAAATCGCATGCTATGTCATCTCCAGATCGCTAGGGGCAATATTTTCCCGTGTGTATATAACATTCCCACTCCGCCCCACTAGAGGTGCTATTTACCGGAAAAGAAGCAGTTGTACCTCCGGCCCGCTAGAGACGCTATTTAACGGCCAATTGAATGCAGTTTGACATCCAGATCGATAGAGGGACAATGACGCTTTTTGACATTGCTTAAATATAACCGTTACGGGAAAAAAGCGAGATTAAATCATTAGTATTGTATTATCTGAAAGATATAAATACAAAATCAATCGATATAGAATATGTAACAATGTTTACGAGCACTTACTAGCGATCATAATGTGTTAAGCGCGGTCTAACCGGACGTCCGCGTATTTTCATAATAAAAGTCTATGGGTATAATTTACCCACAAAATAGTTTTACGATGATATTTAGCACCGAAGTCGCTTTCAATAGATAGAATCACAGATATAGTGATGTATTGTTATTGCAAAAACCACGTGTCAAAGAATGCTACGCTAAAACACGAGGTTACAGACCGTTATGTCTAACAGGACGTTCGCGTATTTTCAGAATAAAAGCACGAAATAAACACAGATAAAACCGACATTGTAGATTTTAGTTACATTAGATAAAACAGCATTGTGATCAACCAAACATAGCATAACTTGAAAAATGTATATTAACTCATTGGTATATTAATATAGCAATTACAACGATCCATCGGCTTAATGGAGATAAAAACAGCAATAACATAACATATTTAAATAAAAGAATAATGTATAATGTTTAAACATTATTTTAAATAAAAGAATAATGTATAAACACTATTTTAAATAAAAGAATAATGTATAAACACTATTAGAATATCTAGCAATGTTTAAGACCCTTACTAGTGAACATGTTGTGTTAAGCGCGGTCTAACCGGACGTCCGCGTATTTTCATAATAAAAGTCTATGAGTATAATTTACCCACAAAATAGTTTTACGATGATATTTAGCACCGAAGTCGCTTTCAATAGATAGAATCACAGATATAGTGATGTATTGTTATTGCAAAAACCATCTGTCAAAGAATGCTACGCTAAAACACGAGGTTACAGACCGTTATGTCTAACAGGACGTTCGCGTATTTTCAGAATAAAAGCACGAAATAAACACAGATAAAACCGACACTGTAGATTTTAGTTACATTAGATAAAACAGCATTGTGATCAACCAAACATAGCATAACTTGAAAAATGTATATTAACTCATTGGTATATTAATATAGCAATTACAACGATCCATCGGCTTAATGGAGATAAAAACAGCAATAACATAACATATTTAAATAAAAGAATAATGTATAATGTTTAAACATTATTTTAAATAAAAGAATAATGTATAAACACTATTTTAAATAAAAGAATAATGTATAAACACTATTTTAAATAAAAGAATAATCTATATACATTATTTTAAATAAAAGAATAATCTATATACATTATTTTAAAATAAACCAGCATTGCATAGATAAATAAATATAGAAAAAACTTACTTCTAGCCATGGTCTTTTGAGGAGATGTCTGGAGAGGAGAGCTTCAGCTGGATCTTTTGGTCAGGAAATAAATTTGGAAGAAGAATGCCATGGTCTATTTATAAGATTGAAGATTGGAATGTGGACACCTTTTGGCTCTTACAGCCTATTGTGGATACGGCTTTTAAATGACCACAAGATGGAGCCATTGTTCTATGAATGTTTTAGGTTTCACCAAAGACTATGACCAGAACTAAACGGAAGAATTTTCACCTCCTCATGAACTCAGTATATGCCTTATGGCTACGTATTTCATTCACAGACAAGTCACGCTCTTCCATCCGTATCGACCTTTCTAAGTTTTTTATTAGACCCGTGTTTCTATGGTGCAAGTGTGAGCGGTTGTCCTGTTTTGAAGATAGGACAATCGCTGTTATGTTCACCCTTTGTATTTTTCAAAGAGTAATAAAACGCTAATGACATCCGTTTTCTCACGCTCATTACCGGTACATAGACAAGCACACATACACACAAGCCCGTAGGTCAAGCAGGACAGGGGAGTGCGAAATTTAAGGGGAAAAACACATGTTTTTCAACATGATGAAATAGATGATTTTATCTGCTTTATATACTTTTAAATGAGCAATGCTATTTTGATTCAAATGATCAATGATATTTTACCTAACCGTCACACACATACACACACACACACACACACACACACACAAGCACACAGAAACACACACACACACACAGACACACACACAGACTTTTAAAGATCACATGCTTTTTTCAACTTGAGTCAAATATGTCACGTTCAGAGAGACTGCCAGATGCCTATGTGTGAGAGAGAGAGAATCGGGGGATTTTTACAGCTTAAATATATGTCTTAAGATTTTTTAATGATCAATGTTTTTCAACTTTAGTTATTCAGGGTGTGTGAGGGAGGGAGGGAGGTGTGAGTGAGGGAGGGAGGGAGGGAGGGAGGGATAGTGTGACACACACACACACACACACACACACACACACACACACACACACACAAACCATACACACTCTGGGATGTTGTTTAGTTAAAAGATATTTATTTGATAAACATTTCATTTATATAGTTTTAAAATATGTTTTTTTCAACTCTAGCTAGTGTGAGACATATTCACCTCACTTTCCCAGCAATGAGCTCAGGAATGCGAAAGCTAACATGTGTCAAACACACTCTGGTTCAGGGACTGTCAGATGCTGGTGAGAGGGAATCGGGGGATTTTTACACCTATGGACCTCTTAGGAGTTTTTCATCTCTCTGAAAAAGTAAGATAATTTTTATTTATCTAAAACATGTCGTATGATTTTTTATCTCTTTTGTGGTTTTGAAAATATTTGGATCGGTAAGATGTGTATTTTAAAGAAGCGGATGGTTTTCAACTTCTGTAATTTAATAAACATTTCATTTATATAGTTTTCAACTTTAGTTATTTAGTAAGATATTTATTTTAGAAACATTTCATTTATAGATCAATGCTTTTTAACTTTAGTTATTTAGGGAGGGTGAGAGGGGGTGAGTGAGGAATCGGGTGACACACACACACACACACACACACACACACACACACACACAAACAAATAAATCCTATTTATTTTATACACTTTTAAGAGATATTTGTGGGAGGGATCGTGTCACACGATCTGTGATCTTTTTTAGCATTGTGAGAGTCGGTGGGAGGGAACCCCGGATTTCAAAAACATCTGCCACCATCAAAGCCAAAACAATTACATATTTATACCCCTCGGTCAATGGGGCAAATCATCCATCAAATCTACCTGTCAAAACTTTCTGTCAACCAAATGATCGATCGCTCATTAGGCCAAAGGTTAATCCATCAATCCCGGAAACGGGAAGGGCTAGGTCAAAGGTTAATCCATCAACCCCGGAAACGGGGAGGGGGAGGTCAAAGGTTAATACATGACCCCGGAAACAGGAAGGGCAGGAGGGGGGGAGAGGGAGGGGCAAGGTCAAAGGTCACCATCAATCATTTTGACACAAGCTGCCCGGTAATAACTACTGATGACTAAAACGTAAAACAAAAACCCACGAGGGGGCAAAACAGGACTGGAGGAGAATATGACTAGACTAACAAACAATGACTAACTAAGACTCTGACTTGACAGAAAACAAACTCACAATACTCAAATAAACATGTTTCAGACTGAATACTCACAGGAGGGAACACGCTATGTAAGACAGTACCGACACAGGACAGCAAACACAAGGGGATAATAAAGGGAACACTAATGACGAGGACAGGTGAAACTGACTAGACAATAATGACAAGACGAGGATAACAAGGGGGCGGGGTTACGAGACGAGACAACACAAGCACATGGCCAAAGCAAGGCCACATGCTTGTACACAAACATGGGTCTGTCATGATTCTGCCATAAGACCAGAGAAATCAAAAGACATGATGGCAGAATCATGACACTTTCCTTTGCTTTTCAAAATGCATTCACTAGCAGCACTCTGTATAACTGATATTAATTCTGTATATAGTATTCTTTCAATTATTATTATTTCATTCATCTTGATCATTTTCAATCCTTCCTCGCATATTCTTTCGAATTTTTCCCAATCTGCTTTCTCATACTTCCACTTTCCTGTATTTCTTAGCTTTGAATTTACATCCATATGTGTTTTTGTTCCATCATTTATGCAAACGCTAAATCGAACCAATGGCGGCATATGAGCAGCGGCGAAGGTCTCGCGCGTGTTCTGTCCTTTCTCTTGGTAAAGGGATTTTTGAATAAATGCAATACACTTTCTCATATGTATTTTCTCTGTATTTCATCTGACTCCATAAAATTAAAAAAGGTTTTTAATGATATCTGTGGATCATTAAAGTTGAGTGAATGTTTGACTATTCCTTTTAACCATTAGCTAAATGAACAATGTCAAAGTCAGTTAGAATAATCAAATGTAACAATTTATTATGTCGGGTAAAGTATCATACCAATTTCACAATCAGTTCAAAGATAATCAATACAATAACATCGAATGCTCTAGAATAAGAGAAAAAGATGCAAACCGGACATAGGCTACATGAGGCTGAAAGTCTCGGGACTTTCAACCTCACTGGGTCTCTGAAATAGAGCCTCTGACTCTCTGAAATTGTGAGTCCGTTATCTCTAAACTCTTAAAAACCTTATTACCTTGTGTTTTACTCTTTAGGAATGAGACCGTTGTACCAGTCACCCTGAGACCTTTAAAATGATACTAAACACAATCCTTAATGATAATCATTCACGTTAAAACCATCTATATATTCTTATGTGAGTTTTTAGTGTTACTGAGAGAGAGAGAGAGAGACTTGTTTTTTTTACTTTTAAGCTTCTTTTATTTTACAGACACTTATTAAAAAAACACTAAAATATTACATTACACAAGAAAAGCATTAAAAAAAAAACTACCTACATATAGATTGGTTATTTGCTCACATTAAAATTAATTATAGGTCAAAACATGATATCATAACCTCTCTCTTCACTTGGTTGACATAGAATACCTTTAGTACCCCACACAGAAAAAAAAAGAGTCAGTATCATTTACAAGTTCATAAAACATAAAAGTACTCCAAAATTAACCTACTTTTTACCAAAGCCTTAAACATATGTAAAGGATCAATTCCTCCACTAAGAAGTGTTTTATTCTTCCTTGTCAGCCAAAGTGCCATTTTAGCCTTACCAAACAAGAAATTAATCAAAACTGTTTGTGTCCTGTTTTAGGCACTATATTTTGGTCCAAAAACAAAAAGACCATTTGTAAAGTGAAAACCAAAACTACGACTCAAATCTCCTAATACACCAAATATGTCTTTTAGCCTTGAACAACCAATAAAAATATGAAAAACTGTTTCTGAAATTCCACAAAAAGAACACTCTTCCTCTTGCAAAGGATTCAAACGTGCCTTGTATCGATTGGTTGCTATTATCCAATGTGAAATTCGCCATTGCAAATCTCCATTCCGTTTTTCAATTGGTTTCTTATATAAGGACCTCCAGCTACCTTTTAGGGAAGTACCAGACTGAACAAATTCAGTCCACTTAGTTTCTGGAAGTTCTTTTAACACTCTTAAATTGAGATATTTTACACAAACACAATAAAGAGCTTTCTTAGAAGTAATGTTAAAAAAAACAAGTTCAGGTGTCCTAAAAGAGAGCAGGCTTCCTTCAAACTCCTGCCACTCTCCTACATCCACAGCCACACTGACCTTGGGGAAAACATTCTCTGATAATTCAACTTTTAGTGGCAGAACAGGAAAAGAGACTTGAATCTCGGCCAACAGATCGAACAGAGCGGATACCAGTCTTTAAGGCCAGTTCTTCTGCAGTAATCAGTGTTGGGGAGTAACGGAATACATGTACCGGCGTTACGTATTCAGAATACAAATTATGAGTATCTGTATTCCGTTACAGTTACAATTTAAATAGTTGGTATTTAGAATACAGTTACATTGTTGAAATCAACGGATTACATTACGATACTTCTCTGTTTCACAAGTTTATTCACTTTCTAAATAAATTAAGGCAACTCAGCATTTCCCAGAAGCCCCAATGTGAAAACGGAAAAAAATGCGCGGTTTGCGTGATCAGTCACAATGGAGTCGGAAGAGGAGCAGCGGGAGCTAGAGTAGAGATGGAGCCGGAACAACAGAGCCAGAGCAAGAATGCGTTTCTATCTTGGAAATTCAAACAGCATTTCACATTAAAGAAAGAGAAGGGAGAACGAAATATAGCCTAACTGTGCAGTGCAACCTCTGCTTGCCAGCAACCAACCTCCTTTCAGCGTCCAAAGACTCCACCTCCTCCAACCTTAAGAAGCATCTTAAAGTAAGGTATCCTTCCCGTCCAGATCCAATGCTACCACATCTTTAAATTACTATAAGAATTATTTGAAGTTAACATTATAAAATATGTAGACCTTATGTAGACCTACACCACAAAATAAATACTTTAAAATTGAGCAATTCCAGCGTTATGGACGCGACATTTGCAGTTAAAACTTGAAATAGAAATTCTCAGAAAATGCATTTAATACGAATATATTTAAAAACGTCTGTTTATATATCCAATAACGTGACTTTAACTTTTAGGTGGCAAAATATGTTTTAGTAGCCTACTTCTGTAAATTACACTGCTCAAACCAAAAGTAATACTACCCACCAGATGAAGAAGGGTTCTCCACAGAACTTAAATATAAATTTTAGTATTTTTTTTCGCGTTCGCATTTATGAGGAAAAAACAATGTTACGAACGTGAGCGCTCTGAAAGCGGCACTAAAAGACTGCTTTAAAACTTTCACAGAGACCTCAAACAGAAAGCACAAAGCCTTTCTTTAAAGGGAATTTCGTTTTGTATTAATTGTATCTTAATTTTAATAAATGTTTCATCAACCAATTGCCTTGATTTAATAAATAAGAAGTAGGCTAAATATTTCACGACATGGAAGCGCCGGCGCCTGAACTGGAGCTTGTCTCTTAAATGAACCGAAACTTAGCGTAAGATTATACTTGCCTTACAGTCACAGACATGTCTACATTTAAACAGAACAATTCAAAACGAAACAAAACAGACTGCGTTCTGCTTATGTAATTCGTATGAAATGCGCATTTCTCTCTGGCGCGTTCACTAGCTTACTGCAAAGATCGCGAGTCAGCATCGTCAAATTCATCTTTGCAGGCGACAGTGACACAGACAGAAAACACTTGTTTATTAATAAACAATTAAAATATCTCCTTGCTATATTTGACATATTCATAATCAATACTTTTGCCGGTTCTTTGTGACAGCTTTTAGGTGCTTTATTGGCAGCGCCATCCCTACATGTTACAACGCGTCACCACCGCATCACCATTTCGCATTCCTACACTTGTAATGTGGAAGTAATCCAAGTATTCAGAATACATTACTCAGATTGAGTAACGTAACGGAATACGTTACAAATTACATTTTGGGGCATGTATTCTGTATTCTGTAACGAAATACATTTTAAAAGTATCCTTCCCAACACTGGCAGTAATCCACTGGTCATTCGACCGAAGATGGCAGATCTTATGGACTCCTGCTCTCACCAAGCTTGTGCGCACAGTCCGTGACTCCAATATTGCACTGGGTATGTGAGAATTAAAAATTAAAGGTTCTTCAAGATCCCAAAGACTCTGTGTTTCAGAATTCTCCCTTTTGACAATAAAAATCCGCCATGCATTGAGTACTGAGGCATAAAAAGATGGGAGCCCACTAAGATCCATCTCCTTTAAATCCATTAAAAAGAGATGTCTGTCCAAATTCAACCGTTCCACTCGATTCAATAAGGCACAAGCCACTCTTATCCAACTCTGAGACCGATGATAAAGTAGTCTCTGAGCAGTTTGCAGTCTAAAAGCCTCCACTTCACACTTAATATCCATAAGGCCTTGACCTCCTTCCTGTACCTGCAGATACAAAACTGACTCTCGTAGCCAATGATGCCCAGACCAGAAAACATTTTCAAACAATTTTTGGACTCCTCCAATAAAATCTTCTGGTGGATTCAATACAATTAATCTATGCCATAGGATAGAGGCGGCAAGATTATTTATAACCACCACTCTTCCTCTATAAGACAGTTGAAGCAAAATCCAGTTCCATTTCGACAATCTGGCACAAACTTTGTCCTTCACACCTTCCCAGTTTTTTCTTTGGTAGTTTTCAGAACCCATGAAAATTCCTAAAAACTTAAAACCATTTTTTTCCCACTTAACATTTTCAGGGATAACTGGTAAAGGCATTGTTTTATCATTACACCAAACCGCTTCTGTTTTACCCCAGTTGAGTTTAGCGGATGATGCTTTCTCATACAATCCAATACTGCAATTAATAATATCAATATCTTTTTGTTCTTTCACAATTACAGTGATATCATCCGCATATGCAGTCAGTTTAACAGAATGAAGATCATCACCAATGCTTAAACCAGACAGTTATTTTCTTAGTAGACATAAAAGTGGCTCCACTGCTAAAGCATAAAGCTGACCTGACAGTGGACACCCCTGCCTGATACCCTTCTGAATGCTTATTGGTTGACTTAAACCACCACCAATCTTTAAAATAGAAGATACATTCATATACAATAATTTGATCCAAGAAATAAAAACATTTCCAAACCCAAACGCATGCAGTGTTTCAAACAGAAAACCATGGTCAACTCTATCAAAGGCTTTTTCCTGATCCAGGAACAAAAAACCTATATCCACTTTCATAAATTTTAGAGTAGTCCAAAATATCTCTGATCAGAAAAATATTGTCATGTATTGTTCTTCCTGGAATACAATATGACTGGTCTTGATATATTATATCACGCAGAACAAATTTCATTCTATTGGCCAATATCTTAGCTATCAGCTTATAGTCAGATGTCAGGATTGATACAGGCCTCCAATTTTTTAGGAAACTCAAGTCTCCTTTCTTAGGCAACAGTTCCAACACTGCCCGTTGACAACTTTTGGGCAATAGTTTATCTTTAAAACATTCTTGAACCACCTCATAAAAGTCTCTTCCGATGATCTTCCAAAAAGCCTTATAAAAGTCCACTGGCAGTCCATCAATCCCTGGTGCCCTGCCAGCGTTCATCTGTGTTACTGCATCAGTTCATCTGTGTTACTGCATCAGTTCATCTGTGTTACTGCATCAGTTCATCTGTGTTACTGCATCAGTCAACTCCTCAAAAGAAACCGCACTGTCCAGAGTCCGACTCTGCTCCTGAGTGATGGTGGGAAGCTGTTGTAGTAATTGTGAAATGCATCCAGTATCAGTGTCCTCCTTTTTATATAATTCTGAATAGAAATCCACTGCAATCTTTCGCATTTTTCTTGAATCAAAAGTCTTTAGTCCATCTGGTGTTGCTGGGCACCTTTAGCCCGAACTTGCAATAAAGTTTCCAGATCCTGCTTGTTTTCAGATAACTTTCCATCTAATGATGAATCAGAATGTTGAATCATTCCAGATGTAATCTGAAAAATCTCTTGCTCTATCTCAGCTATTTGTTGTTTAATTTTTCTAGTAGACAAGAAAGTAAATTGCTGACAAAAAACTTTTATTTGGGTCTTTCCTATTTCCCACCACTGTATCAAACTTTCAAAATCATCCTTTTGGGAAACCCACTCACTCCAAAACAATTAAAATTTTCCAAAAAAACCTTTCTCTTTTAACAACGCTACATTCAACTTCCAGTACGGACTTTTACATTTTTGATTTGTCATGCCAATATTCACTGTAATAAAATGATGATCTGACACACAACATGGAAAAATGTTACACTCCATTAATCTATTATTTCCTGTACGCTTGATATAGAGCCGGTCAAGTCTAGCTGCACTAATCCTCCCCTGTGAAACTCTTGTCCATGTATATTGTTTTACAACATTATTCTTTTCTCTCCACACATCTATAAAATCATGTTGAACAATAATACTTTTTAAGAAAGAAGCTGATACAAAATCTGGTTCCTCATTATTTCTGTCTAAAAGAAAATTGAGAGTACAGTTCCAATCACCACCGACAACTATAAATTCATCCAGGGTAAAACTGTTTAAAATATCTCCCAATTTTCTGAATAACAACATTCTATCTGTGCCTCTATTTGGAGCATAAATATTTATAAAAACAAATACTTGATTATGAATTTCAAGTTTCACAATCAAAAGACGTCCTTTCTCCAATTCTATTGTTGATAAAATATTAACGTCAAGATTAGCTGAAAATAGGATAGCTACTCCAGCACTGATATTTGTGCCATGGCTTAAACAACTTTTCCCTTCCCACCACAAATTCAACTCAGATTCATTATTGGAGTCACTATGCGTTTCTTGTAAAAATATTACATTACTGTCTTTAAAGCTACACTGTGTGATATTTTCCCCCATCTAGCGGTGAAAAGGTATATGACCATCCAGTGAATATTAATTTCTGTTCCTCTCAATTCCAACTTCGTTTTAACTCCTACGGTGGCCGTATTATTCCCAGATTAACAGCTTCCAGTTCCACTTCGTCCATGAGTGTCACTGAGTGTAAAACGCGAAAGGCATTTCCAGGTTTGTCCCTCTTTGGCGAATGTATTTTCAAGATGGAGGCGCAACATGGCCGCCGCCATTCGAGCGTCTCACTCGTATGTATTATAAACGGCAGATTCTACGCTTACGAGAATACTTTATTAGTTGCTGGAAGTAATTACACATGAATGAGCACATATACTTTTGATAGAACAAAGTGTTTTTTTGCTAAGAATCAACTTAAAAAGTTACACAGTGTAGCTTTAAGCCTAAAAAATTCAGATAGTAAAGCTCTTTTTCCACCATCCCTCAACCCATTTACATTTAAAGATCCCACTCTTAGTATGATCTTTGCAGAGTCTGCATTATAGGGGAGAGAAAAGGGAAACAGAAAAAGAAATAGGCAAAAAACACAAAAGTAAAAATATATCCCACAGCCATGTGCCTTTATTTTTTTCGTTTTGACATTTTTGCCTGATCATTTTGAGCTTTACGTGCAGCCGTCATAAATTTTTTCAGCCTAAATCTTTTTTGTTTCGAAATCACATTGTAACCAACAGTCTTCTGAGCAATCATTACCGATTTAACAAATTTATTACCGTCAGCGAAGATTTACAAACATCAACTTTTTTCCCTTTAGTTTGATCCAGAAATTCATTTAATTCTTCCGCAGAATAAACGTCATTCGTCGACTGACTGTAATCGAACTCCGACACCTCAGAGCCGCTCTCGCTGTCTTCATCTACTGTCACAGCACACTGCAGACCACTACCACCCTCATCCTCAACACCAGTACTGGGTTCACTGTCCTTTACAGAATCAACTAGTACAGCTTTCAACATTTGAGCCTCCTATTTTTCCACCATTTTGTTTAGAAAAATTAAAAGCACTCACCTCAGGTTTTGAACTCTGTTCTGACGCGTTTAGCTCAGTTGAGGGGTTAACCTGGGTTGTTTCGCTGGGTCGAGGAATTCCACAGGTAGAAACAGCTGCCTCTATATCCCCACCTTGAGTTTCCTGCCTCTTTTGTTTTTTTGCTGGAATCATGGTTTCTTTTACAACTTTAAGTCTTTTTTCTTTATCATTATTTTCAGTATTCTCAGTTCGATCTACGTGCTCTTCAATATTTCCGTCCTTCACTTCATTCTCCGTCTGTTTTTTATGCGGGCAAGTAAATCTCTTGTGCCCCAAATCTCCGCAATCAAAACAACGGATACTATCTGTTGTTGCAAATATCATGTACGAGCTATCTCCATTTTGTATGCGAAAAGAGATTTCCAAAGTCTTAGAGGGTGCATTTAAAAACATGAAAACATGTCTTCGAAAAGACAACACGTTTCAATGCAGCATTTTTGCATCCAAGTGGAACTACTTTGATGGAACTAGCAAACTTACCAAATCGACTAAGTTCTTTGATAATCTCTTCCTCAGCAATGAAAGGAGGCACGTTAGAAATCGTTACCTTAGTAGCAGGTGCGCGCAAAGGCGTTATCTGCACCAACGTGTCGGACACAACAATTCCGTTTTCAACAAGCCGATTCACTAGATTTTCCTCTTTCAGAAAAACCACGACGGCCTTGTTCATTCTAGAGGCCGAGACCATTTTTCCATGTCCTACAAGTTGCCCCATTGCTAGTAGAACATCTTCTACCGTAAACACTTGATCCGAAGCAACTTTACATCCATTCCTGATTGAGAAACCAGGCGTTCCCTCACCCGAGGCATAGTTTTCTAAATCAACAAACGGATTTTTTTTTTAAGTATAAAAAGTGATAAGAAAGAAAGAAAGAAAAAAAAAACACCCACCATAAATAAATAAAGAAAACGGGAAAATTGAAACGAATTCAAGCGTACCACGCCACACTCTCGCTTCCCAGCATGCACCACACACGAGAGAGAGAGAGAGAGAGAGAGAGAGAGAGAGAGAAATGTAGATGAGGTGAGACTTTTGTCTTAAGGGGGAGGTCAAATGTTCATTTGCAGCAAGATACTTTTGTCTCATAGACCAGTGGTCATTCTTTAACCAGTTCTTCCAATTTCCAGCCTTACTCAAACCAAGTTTTCCTTTTCTTTAAACTCTTCAATGACCATACCATTTGTATCTGTTAATAAACCACCCCATAAAGTACTATGGGCATTAACTCAATCTGCTTGCATCACATTGTTCTCTTCATGGCGCAGTTGATTGGTTCCTTTTGGTTCCTGTTCGTATCCTGTTCCCGAGTCCTGTTTCCAGTCTAGTTTGTATAGTGTGTGTATAGTTTCTAATCTGTTAAATAAAGCGTGCGCTGCAACTGGATCTTGCCTAATCTCCCTGCTTCAACCGCACCAGCATCACACGGGTAATATCAATCATGCTATATTGTACAGCAGCAGCAATAACAGCAGCAGTGTAGCAGATCTATTCCTCCAAGACCAGATACATTAACATTGTCATATCCATGCTAAACTCTCAAAGAGTTGTCATGATAGAAATAATGCATGTTCCTGCTTCGGTTCTTAATTCAAAAGTAGCCGTCGGTCTGAAGACATGGCTCTAATTGTTCAAATGTAATAAAAATTAAAGCTGCAAGCAGCATTGAAAGGGCCCTCGCACGCGTGCCACCGCCACCCGGTGGCTTTAGGAAGACAGAGCACGGTGGGCAATGTGCATTTAAGTAGGTAAATATAGGAGGGGTATGTCAAAGTCAGTTACAAAAATGTCCTTTATTATGGGGATAATAGTATGCGTTATCACTCAGATAACTGTTGCTAGCATGTTTTAGCATGTTTCTAGCATGTTTAGAACTCAATGGCATATTTAATATGTTGCTAGTACTGCATCACAGTGTTAAACATGTCACTTCCTGTTGACAGTAGGTGGCGCTATTACTTTAACTGAAAATTGTCATGTAGATGTATTCAGGGCATGACTCTTTTCAAACGTGTGAAGTTTAGGGCAGATTGGACATTGCCTTTTTCAGTAACAACAACTTCCTTTTTCATTGCATTAGCATGCTTTAGCACTTAGCTAAGAATTGCTAGCATGTTTTAACATGTTTATAACTCAATGGCATATTTACTATGTTGTTAGTACTGCATCACAGTGTTAAACATGTCACTTCCTGTTGCCAGTAGGTGGCGCTATTACTATAACTGAAAATTATCATGTAGATGTGTTCAGGCCATAACTCTTATCAAACATGTGAAGTTTGGGACAGATTGGACATTGCCTTCTTGAGTAACAACAACTTCCTGTTTCATTGCATTAGCATGCTTTAGCATTTAGCTAAGAATTGCTAGCATGTTTTAACATGTTTAGAACATGTTTAGAACTCACTGGCATATTTAATATGTTGCTAGTACTGCATCACAGTGTTAAACATGTAACTTCCTGTTGCCAGTAGGTGGCGCTATTACTATAACTGAATATTCTCATGTAGATGTTTTCAGGACACGACTCTTATCAAACGTGTGAAGTTTGGGGCAGATTTGATATTCCATGCCTGAGTTACAGCAAATTCCTATTTAATTGCAGTAATAGCATGCTTTAGCACTTAGCTAAGTGTTTGCTAACATGTTTGAGTATGTTTCTAGTATGTTGCTAGCATGTTTAACACTTGCTGGCACTTTTTTATATATAATTAGGAGTCCACAACAGTGTTAAACATGTCACTTCCTGTTGCCAGTAGGTGGCGCTATTACTATAACTGAATATTCTCATGTAGATTTGTTCAGGCCATAACTCTTATCAAACGTGTGAAGTTTGGGGCAGATTTGATATTCCATGCTTGAGTTACAGCAAATTCCTATTTAATTGCAGTAATAGCATGCTTTAGCACTTAGCTAAGTGTTTGCTACCATGTTTTAACATGTTTCTAGTATGTTGCTAGCATGTTTAGCACTTGCTGGCACTTTTAAAAATATTATTAGGAGTCCACAACAGTGTTAAACATGTCACTTCCTGTTGCCAGCAGGTGGCGCTATGACTGTAACTCAGGGGTCTCAAACTCAACTTAACTGGGGGCCGCTGGAGGTAGAGTCTGGGTCAGGCTGGGCCGCATCAAGTATTCCACAAAAAATAGTATTCAAGTAATCCAAAAAAGGAGCACAACTGATCCAATCTTCTCAATCTTTATTATTAACGTTTCTTCTGAACTGTTCCTCTGAATTTGAACATTCCGTTCTGTACATGATTGGTTCTTCATGATCTGTCCCTCTGACAGTTAAAGTTCATTTTACAAACTTTCTTTGTCTTTTCCTTATAAACAACATCTTTGTGATACTTCATTTTACAAACATTCTTTTTCTTTTCCTTATAACACATATTTGTGATACTTATATTTGCTTATGTCCTTTTTATTTTCTTTATACAACACATTAATGATATTGAATGTTTTTTTGGAAGGCACATTTCCTTTTATTATACTTAGAAAAACGATTATTGCTTTTGAAATACAAATATTTGCAGTCATGTCTGCCCGTCTTAGGGCCTGTTCACATATCGCGTCTTTTGCGCGCTCAAGTTCGTTATTTCAAATGTAGGCGCGCGGTATGCGCGCTCATAATGGAACTCGTTTTTTCCAAGCGTGTCCGCGCCGCATCGAGATAAAAACATCTCAACTTTTCAGAATGCCGCAAGCGCACCGTAGCTTAGCAACGACAGACGCCTACGGACTGAGCGCAACCGCCCTAGCGCTTTGGAAAAAGGAGATTGCGGCGCGCCTGGCGTTTTCTATGCGTTTTTAGGCGCTATAACGTTATGTGAATTCAGCCTTATTGAATTATTTCTACACATGTATAGTGTCTCAGGCAAATTACTGACTTTGCACAAATCAAAGCAAACCTTCTTATTAACCTGCTGGACACATATTACAAGCTCAAAATGATTATTCTCACATTGTTTTAGAGCAGGGGTCTCCAACACGTCGCTCGATCGCGAGCTATCAGTAGCTCGTGGCATGTTCACATATCGCGCTCACATATTTTGCGTGCTCAAGTTCGTTTTATCAAATGTAGGCGCGCGGCAAGCGCGCTCATAAGCGACGCGCTCATTTTTTCCAGCCGCAGTAAGTTTGTACTTTGCGGTTGTCTATGACAACTATTGACAACAAACCCACCGTAAGCTGTCATGAGACTACCTATGGTAGCCCATAAGGGATAAAAAAAAAAATTTTAAAACGCGGCACACGCAACGACGGGCCGCACTAACATTAAACTTTAATGTCAAGTAGGGGGCCACAAAATATCAGGGCCGCGAGTTTGAGACCACTGCTGTAACTGAATGTGAGCATGGACATGTGTTCAGGACAGGACTCTTATCAAACGTGTGAAGTTTGGGGCAGATTGGACATTGTTTGCCTGAGTTACAGCAACTTCCTGTTTCATGGCGAAACATCGAAATTTGTCAGGCCGCCGAGGACACGCCCTTCGACGAAAACTCAAGATTTTCGCAATTTAACGTCGCAAAGGCCTTAAGAATACACTCACCAAATTTGAAGATGATCAGATTAAAACTGTAGGAGGAGTTCGTTAAAGTACGAGGCCTGAAAATGGCAAAAACTGCACAAAAATCGGAGAGGAAGTTCAAAATGGCTGACTTCCTGTTGTGTTTAGGGGTACGCTCCAAGAGACTTTTTTGTAGGTCTTGGGTCATTTCACGTATGTACCGAATTTCGTAAACGTACGTGAAACGTAGCGGGAGGCGCACTCCGTTGAACTTTTATAGGTGGCGCTATCGAGCCATTTTGCCCCGCCCAATTCTGAAACCCATATCAGATGTAAATTTTCGCCAGTTCTGATGCGTGTGCAAATTTTCGCCAGTTCTGACACGTGTACAAATTTTCGTGAGTTTTCGTGCATGTTTAGGCCCTCAAAAAGGCGATTCATCTTGGAGAAGAAGAAGAAGAAGAAGAATAAACAGAGCAATTCCAAGAGGGTCCTCTCACCATCGGTGCTCGGGCCCTAAAAATCAACTGTTTTCCACATGAAAATGCAGGTTGATCACCGGCAGTCGAGTTCACTAGCAATTTAGCTTGGTTCATTATAAAATTGTATATTATATCAGGATTTTATCCCAGCCCCCATGCATACTTTATAATAACACCACTAACCTGTAATGGTAATGTAAGAATCTGTTCAGGTTTTATTAGTAATATAGAGAGTGACATGTACAGTTAATACATGTAATACTGCAGATAGAGCTCTACATATAACAGAGAGTCCATGTTGTTTTGCCATTCAAGTGTTGAAAGGTCAGAAACGAATCAGTTCACGTGCCGCTTCATATTTATGAGCCATTCTAACATTGCATTGAGTATCATGATTCAAAGTATAGGAAGAAGAGCCAGAACTGTTACTGGTGCCCCTAAAAACACAAGTTGCATGATGTTCCTATGTCTGCTCTGGAAGTTCAATTCAATTCAATTCAATTCAAATTTATTTGTATAGCGCTTTTCACAATACACATTGTTTCAAAGCAGCTTTACAGAAAGTGCATTAAAAATGTACATAGAAAATACAGTTAGTTCATCATGTATTAATTTAGGGCATAACATATCGCCGGCGTTGAGTCGTCTCTTCACAGGCGTCGAGTCGTCTCTCCACAGGCGTTTAGTCGTCTCATCACAGGTGTTGGATCATCCGAAGTCTCCGTGAGAGGCTGGATACAAACTGGAGCTGACGAACGCTATTTACCTCGGGACTTGCGTCCCGAGATAACAGCAGAAAGGCAAATGAGAAATAATTAGCATAGCTGATGTTCATAATATTAATGCATTCGATCTGATTCGGCAGTAGTATAGAAGGTAAGCATTATGTGAATGCTTGGTTAAAGAGATGCGTCTTTAATCTGGTTTTAAACTGGGACAGCGAGTCTGAGCCTCGAACAATATCAGGAAGGCTATTCCAGAGTTTAGGAGTTAAATGTGAGAACGCCCTCCCTCCTTTAGTGGACTTAGATATCCTAGGAATGACCAGAAGCCTCGAATTTAGTGATCTTAAAGAGCGCAACGGATTGTAGGGCGATAGAAGATCCGTTAAATAGACTGGAGCTAAACCATTTAGGGCTTTATAGGTCAGTAGCAATACCTTGTATTTGATACGGAACTTAATAGGTAACCAATGTAGAGATGATAAAATTGGTGTTATATGATCATATTTTCTTGATCTAGTAAGAACTCTAGCGGCTGCATTTTGGACTAACTGTAGCTTGTTTATTGAGGATACAGGACAACCAGCTAATAAAGCATTACAGTAATCTAGTCTCGAGGTCATGAATGCATGAACTAACTTTTCTGCATCAGAAACGGATAGCATGTTATGTAGCTTAGCAATGTTTCTAAGGTGGAAAAAGGCTGTTCTTGTAACATATGAAATATGAGTCAAGTTGCGGTCAAGTATGACACCCAGGTCTTTTACTGTAGTGGATAAAGTAACAGGGCATCCTTCTAAATTAAAGTTGTATTGTAAGGGATTTTGTGGGTAGTTTTTTGGACCAATAAGTAATACCTCTGATTTATCTGAATTTAATAGCAGGAAATTACACGTCATCCAGTATTTTATGTCTTTAAGACATTCTGTCAAGTTAGATAAGTTAGTGGTTTCATCTGGCCGTGATGAAATATATAATTGAGTGTCATCATCATCAGCATAACAGTGAAAATGAATTCCATGTTTTCTTATAATATTACCAAGTGGCAGCATATATATTGAGAATAGTAGAGGGCCTAACACAGATCATTGCGGTACTCCATAGTTTACTGACGTTATCTTTGATTTTTCCCCATTTAAACAGACAAAGTGGTAACGGTCTGATAAGTACGATCTAAACCAGCTTAATGCCTGTCCCTGAACACCAGTGTAGTTTTGTAGTCGATCCAGGAGTATTTTATGATCTATAGTATCAAATGCAGCGCTAAGATCGAGTAGAACTAGTATTGAGATGCAGCCTTGGTCAGAAGCTAAAGGTAAATCATTTGTAATTTTAACTAGCGCAGTGTCTGTGCTATGATACGGTCTGAATCCTGACTGAAATTTTTCATAGATATCATTTTCTTGCAAGAAAGAGCACAATTGAGCGGACACAACTTTTTCTAGTATTTTAGACATAAATGGAAGATTTGAAATGGGTCTGTAATTTGCTAGGTTATTTGGATCTAATTGTGGTTTCTTAATAAGAGGTTTTATTACTGCCAGCTTGAATATTCTTGGAACGTGACCTAAAAATAAAGATGAATTAATAATATTGAGAAGAGGCTCTTCCACTACAGGTAACACTTCTTTAAGTAGTTTAGTGGGTATTGGATCTAATAAACATGTTGTTGTTGGTTTAGATGCAATAATAAGTTTATTTAGCTCTTCCTGTCCTATAGTTGTAAAGCGGTGTAGTTGGTCTTGAGGGGTGATAATTGAGGCTGAATCATAAGACACCATAAAAGATTGTACATTTACAATTGTGTTTCTGATGTTTTCTATTTTCTCAGTGAAGAAATTCATAAAATCATTACTACTACATTGTAATGGAATATTTTGCTCGGGTGATGCCTGTTTATTTGTTAGTCTAGCCACTGTGTTAAATAAGAACCTTGGATTATTTTGGTTATTTTCTATTAGTCTGCGGAGATGCTCAGCCTGGCTTATTTAAGAGCCTTTTTGTAACGTGACATACTATATTTCCACGCGATTCTAAAGACCTCTAAATTTGTTTGTTTCCATTTACGCTCTAAGTTACGAGTTTCTCTCTTGATAGCATGCGTAGCATTGTTGTACCATGGTGCTCTAGTTTTCTCTCAAACCTTTTTTAATCTAATTGGTGCAACAATTTCTAATGTACTAGAGAAAATGGTGCTCAAACTGCTAGTCATTTCCTCTAGTTCATCTGTTTGTTTGGGTTCACTGAGCAGCTGAGATAGATCAGGTAAGCTATTTGAGAATCTATCTATAGTGTTTTGAAGGATTGTTCTGCCTGGTCGATAACGTGGCGCAACATGACAAATTTCAGCAGTACGTAACATGCAAGTTACCATGTAATGATCAGTTACATCATCGCTTTGCGGTATAATATCTATATCGGTTGGATTGGTCCCATATGATATAATTAAATCTAGTGTATGATTTAGACGATGAGTTGGACCACTGACGTTTTGCGTGACCCCGAAGGAGTTTAATAAATCTGTAAACGCAGCCCCTAACGCATCATTTGTGTTATCTACGTGTATGTTAAAATCTCCAACAATTAATGCTTTATCGACATTGACCAATAGATTTGATAGAAAGTCTGCAAACTCTTTTAGGAAATCAGGTGAAGGCCATCAGCACGGAAGAGCCTAGGTCGCTCCCATAACAGATTCCAATTATTTACAAAGAGCAGTCTCTGTTCATTACACCATGACATTAACCATTCATTTAGAGCAAATAATCTACTGAACCTTTCTTGTCCTAGTCGGTACGTTGGAAGCGGTCCAGACACGACGATCGTTGCTTCAGGCGATGTGCTGCGTACCGTCCCGATCAGGCTCCTGTAGTCCTCCTTCAGAACCTCCGTCTGCCGCAGCCTGATGTCGTTCGTTCCCACGTGCAGCACGACAGCTCCGACGTGCTCGTCACCGGTCAGGATCTCGGGAACCTGCGCAGCGACATCGAGAACACGAGCACCAGGAAAGCCGTGAGTGCGCACCTTACCTTTACCCGAGGTAGCGCTGACATGACGGACGATGGAACTGCCGATGATCACGGCGTCGTCGCGTTCCGACTCGCGAAGAGGGGAGAAGCGGTTCCGGGTGGAGATCTCGAAGGCCGGGAGGGGCGGGGAGGTCCTTGGTCTGGTCCTGGCTCGCGTCTTCTGCCGTGGAATCACCCAGGGTCCGTGGTGCTGTGTCGGTGCCGGAGTGAATGAAGCCAGGGATGATCGCGTCCTGGTTGCTCGGGACCTGTGCAGAGAAACACATGGAGTAGACGAGGTCGGAGTCAAAAAATTATTAACCACTGACCTGTGAGCATCTGCGCGTGATGTTTCAAGCGCGGACCGTCGATTTCGCAGCTCGGCCTGTCTCTCCAGCAGCTCGCGAATCTGCCTCTCGATGGATTCGAGCTCCAACTGCACAGAATGCAGCTCGAAGGTGTCTTCACCTGCACTCAAAGGTAACGTTAGACACACATCCGATATATTCGCCATTATAGCAGATGTGCTTTAGTGGCGAATTATAGCTTTCAGTTATACGGGTGTAAATAAGACGATCGATAGGCGAGAGACCATGCGTGCAGTGCTAGCGGGCTAAGGCTAGTAGCAGAAGTTCGGAAAGTTGGATATAAGTAGCGATATCAAAGCAATCTGATTGTTTTTTATAAAGAATAATGTCGGCGATATGTTCACACGTTTGTAAAATTGGAAAATTTAGGTTTATAACTAAATGTAAAAGAAGAAAATCAAGGATTAGGAATCAGTTCGACGGAGTTGTCTCAGTAAGCTTGTGTTAGGGTTAACGCATCAATTCATAGGCCCTTATGAGACCCTCCATCTCTCCACCTGCACTTATGAGACCCTCCATCCCTCCACCTGCCCTTATGAGACCCTCCATCTCTCCACCTGACCTTATGAGACCCTCCATCTCTCCACCTGCCCTTATGAGACCCTCCATCTCTCCACCTGCCCTTATGAGACCCTCCATCTCTCCATCTGTCCTTATGAGACCCTCCATCTCTCCACCTGACCTTATGAGACCCTCCATCTCTCCACCGGCCCTTATGAGACCCTCCATCTCTCCACCTGCCCTTATGAGACCCTCCATCCCTCCACCTGCCCTTATGAGACCCTCCATCCCTCCACCTGCCCTTATGAGACCCTCCATCTCTCCACCTGCCCTTATGAGACCCTCCATCTCTCCACCTGCACTTATGAGACCCTCCATCCCTCCACCTGACCTTATGAGACCCTCCATCCCTCCACCTGCCCTTATGAGACCCTCCATCCCTCCACCTGCCTTTATGAGACCCTTCATCTCTCCACCTGCCCTTATGAGACCCTCCATCCCTCCACCTGCCCTTATGAGACCCTCCATCTCTCCACCTGCCGTTATGAGACCCTCCATCTCTCCACCTGCCGTTATGAGACCCTCCATCCCTCCACCTGCCCTTATTGCCTCAGAACAACCTCCGACACGAAGGCACAGCTCAGCTCTGCTGGTCAGCTAATTCATCAGAATAAAGCCACAGAATGGGAACCGCTGTGTTGAGATGGCAGTAGGATGTGGGGTCCTTCGCCTGTAAATACATGATTCTAGTTTGAATAAAGCCTTGTTTCTTGGGTTGTTGACTTGTATATGCATTTGTTTATTGTGATGGTTACTTTTATTCATTATTTTACTTATTTATTCATGTTTCTTATTGTTGTCAGTAAATAAAATACAATGATTTAATATATTTATGCTTTAATTCATTGCTTGACTATAACTATTCACTGCATTTATTTAGCGTCTATTCATGCATATCTATGTCATATGACAAAAATTACATTTTTTGCTTGTTTTACTAAAATGTATACAAAATAAGCAAGTTTCATCAATATCAAGATATTTACAGAGATTAATTAAACCTGACGCTCATATCTTTTAAGTTGTTGCACTTGTGATAATGCATCGTAGGTCATGATAACGTCAACATGGCAGATATCCCCGCATTCATACTCAACGAGATCAGGCTATAAAATACCTACTCTTTCAGCGCTCGTTAAGTACTTATTGAAATGAAGTACCTACTCAGTGAGTATGCGGTTTCGAACGCAGCCCATGTCTCAAACACATAAAACAGCACAAAATATGCTATTTGATGTGATGGACCAATTTAATCATTGATGACCTCTAGGGCAGCTTAAGAAACTAGTGCACATGCAATTATCCAGACTAGATAAACCTGGATCAAATTAGTGGGATTGCATGAACTTCAATTACCTTTTATGAAACCACTTTAGCCCCAACTTATTTGGTAGGTTCATTCAAGTCAGGTGTTGGAGTTTAATACCTGCTTTTCTTAGGAAACAGGCCTCAGGTGATGAAAATCTTTTTTTATATATATAAGCCCTGGCTTGAGGCTTGTTTTAGAAAGCAATGGTGATTGTTTAATCTGTAATCAAGATGTCAGTTTCAAACTTTATATTGTTAGTATTTATGTGTCACCAACTGGTGCTCAATGGTAAAATTTTTGTGTTTCACCTTAGTGTAATGTTTCAAAAGTTTTATTTTTTAACCTTACATCTTGTTTTCAGGTTTTGCTTCTCCAGTTGGGCGTCATTTATACCAGCCTGGTATTAAGCAATTATGTTTGAAGAGCAAAGGTTTGTTATTTGTATGTGGTTGTTAACATTTATGCCTTTTTGTTTGCACTGTGTACTTTGAGGCCTGATGTCTTCTGGTATTAAAGTTAATGCCTTTTGTTTTCCAGGTGGCCCCTTGTCTTTTCCTTGTGTGATCAAAAAAAATCCAACATGGCCAGTGGTAGCGAAGTCTGATATGGCGGTTGTGCTTTCTTTGCAGAATGCATCTGGGTTAACTGTCCAAAATGGTGACTTTTGTGCTAATGCTATGAGGTTGACCTTGACCATGAGGGAAGATAACTACAATTCTTTTTATTTTTGCACCAATTTTCTTTAGGCATTGATAAGAAGTTACCAGAATCCAGCTCCCTCTCCACCACCAAGGTTGATGGGAAGTTGACGGAATCCAGCTCTCTTCCTGAAAAGGTTGATGGGAAGTTGACCGAGTCCAGTCATGTCCCCACTGAGGTTGATGGGAAGTTGCCTGAGTCCGGCCATATCCCCACTGAGGTTGTTGGGAAGTTGCCTGAGTCCAGCCATATCCCCACTGAGGTTGATGGGAAGTTGCCTGAGTCCAGCCATATCCCCACTGAGGTTGATGGGAAGTTGCCTGAGTCCAGCCATATCCCTGCTGAGGTTGATGGGAAGTTGCCTGAGTCCAGCCATATCCCTGCTGAGGTTGATGGGAAAGTTGATGGAGTCCAGTCCTGTCCAAGCTAAAGAGTCCAGCCATATCCCAACTGAGGTTGATGGGAAGTTGCCTGAGTCCAGCCATATCCCCACTGAGGTTGATGGGAAGTTGCCTGAGTCCGGCCATATCCCAACTGAGGTTGATGGGAAGTTGCCTGAGTCCAGCCATATCCCTGCTGAGGTTGATGGGAAGTTGCCTGAGTCCAGCCATATCCCTGCTGAGGTTGATGGGAAGTTGATGGAGTCCAGTCTTGTCCAAGCTAAAGAGTCCAGCCATATCCCAACTGAGGTTGATGGGAAGTTGCCTGAGTCCAGCCATATCCCCACTGAGGTTGATGGGAAGTTGCCTGAGTCCGGCCATATCCCCACTGAGGTTGATGGGAAGTTGCCTGAGTCCAGCCATATCCCCACTGAGGTTGATGGGAAGTTGCCTGAGTCCAGCCATATCCCCGCTGACGTTGATGGGAAGTTGCCTGAGTCCGGACATATCCCCACTGAGGTTGATGGGAAGTTGACGGATACCAGCCCTGTCCCAGCTAAAGAGTGCAGCCATGTCCCTGCTGAGGTTGATGTGAAGTTGCCTGAGTCCAGCCATATCCCAACTGAGGTTGATGGGAAGTTGCCTGAGTCCAGCCATATCCCTGCTGAGGTTGATGGGGAAAGTTGACGGATACCAGCCTTGTCCCAGCTAAAGAGTGCAGCCATGTCCCTGCTGAGGTTGATGGGAAGTTGCCTGAGTCCAGCCATATCCCAACTGAGGTTGATGGGAAGTTGCCTGAGTCCAGCCATATCCCCGCTGATGTTGATGGGAAGTTGACGGAGTCCGGACATATCCCCACTGAGGTTGTTGGGAAGTTGCCTGAGTCCAGCCATATCCCCACTGACGTTGATGGGAAGTTGCCTGAGTCCAGCCGTATCCCTGCTGAGGTTGATGGGAAGTTGCCTGAGTCCAGCCGTATCCCTGCTGAGGTTGATGGGAAGTTGCCTGAGTCCAGCCATATCCCTGCTGAGGTTGATGGGAAGTTGCCTGAGTCCAGCCATATCCCTGCTGAGGTTGATGGGAAAGTTGACGGATACCAGCCCTGTCCCAGCTAAAGAGTGCAGCCGTATCCCTGCTGAGGTTGATGGGAAGTTGCCTGAGTCCAGCCATATCCCTGCTGAGGTTGATGGGAAGTTGCCTGAGTCCAGCCATATCCCCACTGAGGTTGATGGGAAGTTGACGGAGTCCAGCCATATCCCAACTGAGGTTGATGAAGTTGCCTGAGTCCAGCCATATCCCTGCTGAGGTTGATGGGAAGTTGCCTGAGTCCAGCCATATCCCCACTGAGGTTGATGGGAAGTTGCCTGAGTCCAGCCATATCCCCACTGAGGTTGATGGGAAGTTGCCTGAGTCCAGCCATATCCCCACTGAGGTTGATGGGAAGTTGCCTGAGTCCAGCCGTATCCCTGCTGAGGTTGATGGGAAGTTGCCTGAGTCCAGCCATATCCCTGCTGATGTTGATGGGAAGTTGACGGATACCAGCCCTGTCCCAGCTAAAGAGTGCAGCCATGTCCCTGCTGAGGTTGATGTGAAGTTGCCTGAGTCCAGCCATATCCCAACTGAGGTTGATGGGAAGTTGCCTGAGTCCAGCCATATCCCTGCTGAGGTTGATGGGGAAAGTTGACGGATACCAGCCTTGTCCCAGCTAAAGAGTGCAGCCATGTCCCTGCTGAGGTTGATGGGAAGTTGCCTGAGTCCAGCCATATCCCAACTGAGGTTGATGGGAAGTTGCCTGAGTCCAGCCATATCCCCGCTGATGTTGATGGGAAGTTGACGGAGTCCGGACATATCCCCACTGAGGTTGTTGGGAAGTTGCCTGAGTCCAGCCATATCCCCACTGACGTTGATGGGAAGTTGCCTGAGTCCAGCCGTATCCCTGCTGAGGTTGATGGGAAGTTGCCTGAGTCCAGCCGTATCCCTGCTGAGGTTGATGGGAAGTTGCCTGAGTCCAGCCATATCCCTGCTGAGGTTGATGGGAAGTTGCCTGAGTCCAGCCATATCCCTGCTGAGGTTGATGGGAAAGTTGACGGATACCAGCCCTGTCCCAGCTAAAGAGTGCAGCCGTATCCCTGCTGAGGTTGATGGGAAGTTGCCTGAGTCCAGCCATATCCCTGCTGAGGTTGATGGGAAGTTGCCTGAGTCCAGCCATATCCCTGCTGAGGTTGATGGGAAAGTTGACGGATACCAGCCCTGTCCCAGCTAAAGAGTGCAGCCATGTCCCTGCTGAGGTTGATGGGAAGTTGACGGATACCAGCCCTGTCCCAGCTAAAGAGTGCAGCCATGTCCCTGCTGAGGTTGATGTGAAGTTGCCTGAGTCCAGCCATATCCCAACTGAGGTTGATGGGAAGTTGCCTGAGTCCAGCCATATCCCCGATTAGGTTGATGGGAAGTTGCCTGAGTCCAGCCATATCCCCGCTGAGGTTGATGGGAAGTTGCCTGAATCCAGCCATATCCCTGCTGAGGTTGATGGGAAGTTGCCTGAGTCCAGCCATATCCCCACTGAGGTTGATGGGAAGTTGACGGAGTCCAGCCATATCCCAACTGAGGTTGATGGGAAGTTGCCTGAGTCCAGCCGTATCCCTGCTGAGGTTGATGGGAAGTTGCCTGAGTCCAGCCATATCCCCGCTGAGGTTGATGGGAAGTTGCCTGAGTCCAGCCATATCCCCGCTGAGGTTGATGGGAAGTTGCCTGAGTCCAGCCATATCCCTGCTGAGGTTGATGGGAAGTTGCCTGAGTCCAGCCATATCCCCGCTGAGGTTGATGGGAAGTTGACGGATACCAGCCCTGTCCCAGCTAAAGAGTGCAGCCATGTCCCTGCTGAGGTTGATGGAAAGTTGCCTGAGTCCAGCCATATCCCTGCTGATGTTGATGGGAAGTTGACGGATACCAGCCCTGTCCCAGCTAAAGAGTGCAGCCATGTCCCTGCTGAGGTTGATGTGAAGTTGCCTGAGTCAGCCATATCCCCGATTAGGTTGATGGGAAGTTGCCTGAGTCCAGCCATATCCCCGCTGAGGTTGATGGGAAGTTGACGGAGTCCAGCCATACCCCTGCTGAGGTTGATGGGAAGTTGCCTGAGTCCAGCCATATCCCTGCTGAGGTTGATGGGAAGTTGCCTGAGTCCAGCCATATCCCTGCTGAGGTTGATGGGAAGTTGACGGAGTCCAGCCATATCCCAACTGAGGTTGATGGGAAGTTGACGGAGTCCAGCCATATCCCTGCTGAGGTTGATGGGAAGTTGCCTGAGTCCAGCCATATCCCTGCTGAGGTTGATGGGAAGTTGCCTGAGTCCAGCCATATCCCTGCTGAGGTTGATGGGAAGTTGCCTGAGTCCAGCCATATCCCTGCTGAGGTTGATGGGAAGTTGCCTGAGTCCAGCCATATCCCAACTGAGGTTGATGGGAAGTTGCCTGAGTCCAGCCATATCCCTGCTGAGGTTGATGGGAAGTTGCCTGAGTCCAGCCATATCCCTGCTGAGGTTGATGGGAAAGTTGACGGATACCAGCCCTGTCCCAGCTAAAGAGTGCAGCCATGTCCCTGCTGAGGTTGATGGGAAGTTGCCTGAGTCCAGCCATATCCCAACTGAGGTTGATGGGAAGTTGCCTGAGTCCAGCCATATCCCCGCTGATGTTGATGGGAAGTTGACGGAGTCCGGACATATCCCCACTGAGGTTGATGGGAAGTTGACGGATACCAGCCCTGTCCCAGCTAAAGAGTGCAGCCATGTCCCTGCTGAGGTTGATGGGAAGTTGACGGATACCAGCCCTGTCCCAGCTAAAGAGTGCAGCCATGTCCCTGCTGAGGTTGATGTGAAGTTGCCTGAGTCCAGCCATATCCCAACTGAGGTTGATGGGAAGTTGCCTGAGTCCAGCCATATCCCCGATTAGGTTGATGGGAAGTTGCCTGAGTCCAGCCATATCCCCGCTGAGGTTGATGGGAAGTTGCCTGAATCCAGCCATATCCCTGCTGAGGTTGATGGGAAGTTGCCTGAGTCCAGCCATATCCCCACTGAGGTTGATGGGAAGTTGACGGAGTCCAGCCATATCCCAACTGAGGTTGATGAAGTTGCCTGAGTCCAGCCATATCCCTGCTGAGGTTGATGGGAAGTTGCCTGAGTCCAGCCATATCCCTGCTGATGTTGATGGGAAGTTGCCTGAGTCCAGCCATATCCCCGCTGATGTTGATGGGAAGTTGACGGATACCAGCCCTGTCCCAGCTAAAGAGTGCAGCCATGTCCCAGCTGAGGTTGATGGGAAGTTGCCTGAGTCCAGCCATATCCCCACTGAGGTTGATGGGAAGTTGCCTGAGTCCAGCCGTATCCCTGCTGAGGTTGATGGGAAGTTGCCTGAGTCCAGCCATATCCCCGCTGAGGTTGATGGGAAGTTGCCTGAGTCCAGCCATATCCCCGCTGAGGTTGATGGGAAGTTGCCTGAGTCCAGCCATATCCCTGCTGAGGTTGATGGGAAGTTGCCTGAGTCCAGCCATATCCCCGCTGAGGTTGATGGGAAGTTGACGGATACCAGCCCTGTCCCAGCTAAAGAGTGCAGCCATGTCCCTGCTGAGGTTGATGGAAAGTTGCCTGAGTCCAGCCATATCCCTGCTGATGTTGATGGGAAGTTGACGGATACCAGCCCTGTCCCAGCTAAAGAGTGCAGCCATGTCCCTGCTGAGGTTGATGTGAAGTTGCCTGAGTCCAGCCATATCCCCGATTAGGTTGATGGGAAGTTGCCTGAGTCCAGCCATATCCCCGCTGAGGTTGATGGGAAGTTGACGGAGTCCAGCCATACCCCTGCTGAGGTTGATGGGAAGTTGCCTGAGTCCAGCCATATCCCTGCTGAGGTTGATGGGAAGTTGCCTGAGTCCAGCCATATCCCTGCTGAGGTTGATGGGAAGTTGACGGAGTCCAGCCATATCCCTGCTGAGGTTGATGGGAAGTTGCCTGAGTCCAGCCATATCCCAACTGAGGTTGATGGGAAGTTGCCTGAGTCCAGCCATATCCCTGCTGAGGTTGATGGGAAGTTGACGGAGTCCAGCCATATCCCAACTGAGGTTGATGGGAAGTTGACGGAGTCCAGCCATATCCTCACTGAGGTTGATGGGAAGTTGACGGAGTCCAGCCATATCCCCGCTGAGGTTGATGGGAAGTTGCCTGAGTCCAGCCATATCCCTGCTGAGGTTGATGGGAAGTTGCCTGAGTCCAGCCATATCCCTGCTGAGGTTGATGGGAAGTTGACGGATACCAGCCCTGTCCCAGCTAAAGAGTCCAGTCATGTCCCCGCTGAGGTTGATGGGAAGTTGCCTGAGTCCAGCCATATCCCCGCTGACGTTGATGGGAAGTTGACACAGTCCAGCCATATCCCCGCTGATGTTGATGGGAAGTTGACGGAGTCCGGACATATCCCCACTGAGGTTGTTGGGAAGTTGCCTGAGTCCAGCCATATCCCCACTGACGTTGATGGGAAGTTGCCTGAGTCCAGCCGTATCCCTGCTGAGGTTGATGGGAAGTTGCCTGAGTCCAGCCGTATCCCTGCTGAGGTTGATGGGAAGTTGCCTGAGTCCAGCCATATCCCTGCTGAGGTTGATGGGAAGTTGCCTGAGTCCAGCCATATCCCTGCTGAGGTTGATGGGAAAGTTGACGGATACCAGCCCTGTCCCAGCTAAAGAGTGCAGCCGTATCCCTGCTGAGGTTGATGGGAAGTTGCCTGAGTCCAGCCATATCCCTGCTGAGGTTGATGGGAAGTTGCCTGAGTCCAGCCATATCCCTGCTGAGGTTGATGGGAAAGTTGACGGATACCAGCCCTGTCCCAGCTAAAGAGTGCAGCCATGTCCCTGCTGAGGTTGATGGGAAGTTGACGGATACCAGCCCTGTCCCAGCTAAAGAGTGCAGCCATGTCCCTGCTGAGGTTGATGTGAAGTTGCCTGAGTCCAGCCATATCCCAACTGAGGTTGATGGGAAGTTGCCTGAGTCCAGCCATATCCCCGATTAGGTTGATGGGAAGTTGCCTGAGTCCAGCCATATCCCCGCTGAGGTTGATGGGAAGTTGCCTGAATCCAGCCATATCCCTGCTGAGGTTGATGGGAAGTTGCCTGAGTCCAGCCATATCCCCACTGAGGTTGATGGGAAGTTGACGGAGTCCAGCCATATCCCAACTGAGGTTGATGGGAAGTTGCCTGAGTCCAGCCGTATCCCTGCTGAGGTTGATGGGAAGTTGCCTGAGTCCAGCCATATCCCCGCTGAGGTTGATGGGAAGTTGCCTGAGTCCAGCCATATCCCCGCTGAGGTTGATGGGAAGTTGCCTGAGTCCAGCCATATCCCTGCTGAGGTTGATGGGAAGTTGCCTGAGTCCAGCCATATCCCCGCTGAGGTTGATGGGAAGTTGACGGATACCAGCCCTGTCCCAGCTAAAGAGTGCAGCCATGTCCCTGCTGAGGTTGATGGAAAGTTGCCTGAGTCCAGCCATATCCCTGCTGATGTTGATGGGAAGTTGACGGATACCAGCCCTGTCCCAGCTAAAGAGTGCAGCCATGTCCCTGCTGAGGTTGATGTGAAGTTGCCTGAGTCAGCCATATCCCCGATTAGGTTGATGGGAAGTTGCCTGAGTCCAGCCATATCCCCGCTGAGGTTGATGGGAAGTTGACGGAGTCCAGCCATACCCCTGCTGAGGTTGATGGGAAGTTGCCTGAGTCCAGCCATATCCCTGCTGAGGTTGATGGGAAGTTGCCTGAGTCCAGCCATATCCCTGCTGAGGTTGATGGGAAGTTGACGGAGTCCAGCCATATCCCAACTGAGGTTGATGGGAAGTTGACGGAGTCCAGCCATATCCCTGCTGAGGTTGATGGGAAGTTGCCTGAGTCCAGCCATATCCCTGCTGAGGTTGATGGGAAGTTGCCTGAGTCCAGCCATATCCCTGCTGAGGTTGATGGGAAGTTGCCTGAGTCCAGCCATATCCCTGCTGAGGTTGATGGGAAGTTGCCTGAGTCCAGCCATATCCCAACTGAGGTTGATGGGAAGTTGCCTGAGTCCAGCCATATCCCTGCTGAGGTTGATGGGAAGTTGCCTGAGTCCAGCCATATCCCTGCTGAGGTTGATGGGAAAGTTGACGGATACCAGCCCTGTCCCAGCTAAAGAGTGCAGCCATGTCCCTGCTGAGGTTGATGGGAAGTTGCCTGAGTCCAGCCATATCCCAACTGAGGTTGATGGGAAGTTGCCTGAGTCCAGCCATATCCCCGCTGATGTTGATGGGAAGTTGACGGAGTCCGGACATATCCCCACTGAGGTTGATGGGAAGTTGACGGATACCAGCCCTGTCCCAGCTAAAGAGTGCAGCCATGTCCCTGCTGAGGTTGATGGGAAGTTGACGGATACCAGCCCTGTCCCAGCTAAAGAGTGCAGCCATGTCCCTGCTGAGGTTGATGTGAAGTTGCCTGAGTCCAGCCATATCCCAACTGAGGTTGATGGGAAGTTGCCTGAGTCCAGCCATATCCCCGATTAGGTTGATGGGAAGTTGCCTGAGTCCAGCCATATCCCCGCTGAGGTTGATGGGAAGTTGCCTGAATCCAGCCATATCCCTGCTGAGGTTGATGGGAAGTTGCCTGAGTCCAGCCATATCCCCACTGAGGTTGATGGGAAGTTGACGGAGTCCAGCCATATCCCAACTGAGGTTGATGAAGTTGCCTGAGTCCAGCCATATCCCTGCTGAGGTTGATGGGAAGTTGCCTGAGTCCAGCCATATCCCTGCTGATGTTGATGGGAAGTTGCCTGAGTCCAGCCATATCCCCGCTGATGTTGATGGGAAGTTGACGGATACCAGCCCTGTCCCAGCTAAAGAGTGCAGCCATGTCCCAGCTGAGGTTGATGGGAAGTTGCCTGAGTCCAGCCATATCCCCACTGAGGTTGATGGGAAGTTGCCTGAGTCCAGCCGTATCCCTGCTGAGGTTGATGGGAAGTTGCCTGAGTCCAGCCATATCCCCGCTGAGGTTGATGGGAAGTTGCCTGAGTCCAGCCATATCCCCGCTGAGGTTGATGGGAAGTTGCCTGAGTCCAGCCATATCCCTGCTGAGGTTGATGGGAAGTTGCCTGAGTCCAGCCATATCCCCGCTGAGGTTGATGGGAAGTTGACGGATACCAGCCCTGTCCCAGCTAAAGAGTGCAGCCATGTCCCTGCTGAGGTTGATGGAAAGTTGCCTGAGTCCAGCCATATCCCTGCTGATGTTGATGGGAAGTTGACGGATACCAGCCCTGTCCCAGCTAAAGAGTGCAGCCATGTCCCTGCTGAGGTTGATGTGAAGTTGCCTGAGTCCAGCCATATCCCCGATTAGGTTGATGGGAAGTTGCCTGAGTCCAGCCATATCCCCGCTGAGGTTGATGGGAAGTTGACGGAGTCCAGCCATACCCCTGCTGAGGTTGATGGGAAGTTGCCTGAGTCCAGCCATATCCCTGCTGAGGTTGATGGGAAGTTGCCTGAGTCCAGCCATATCCCTGCTGAGGTTGATGGGAAGTTGACGGAGTCCAGCCATATCCCTGCTGAGGTTGATGGGAAGTTGCCTGAGTCCAGCCATATCCCAACTGAGGTTGATGGGAAGTTGCCTGAGTCCAGCCATATCCCTGCTGAGGTTGATGGGAAGTTGACGGAGTCCAGCCATATCCCAACTGAGGTTGATGGGAAGTTGACGGAGTCCAGCCATATCCTCACTGAGGTTGATGGGAAGTTGACGGAGTCCAGCCATATCCCCGCTGAGGTTGATGGGAAGTTGCCTGAGTCCAGCCATATCCCTGCTGAGGTTGATGGGAAGTTGCCTGAGTCCAGCCATATCCCTGCTGAGGTTGATGGGAAGTTGACGGATACCAGCCCTGTCCCAGCTAAAGAGTCCAGTCATGTCCCCGCTGAGGTTGATGGGAAGTTGCCTGAGTCCAGCCATATCCCCGCTGACGTTGATGGGAAGTTGACACAGTCCAGTCATATCCCCACTGAGGTTGATGGGAAGTTGACGGAGTCCGGCCATATCCCCACTGAGGTTGATGGGAAGTTGACGGAGTCCGGCCATATCCCCACTGAGGTTGATGGGAAGTTGACGGAGTCCGGCCATATCCCCACTGAGGTTGATGGGAAGTTGACGGAGTCCAGTCATGTCCCCGCTGAGGTTGATAAGAAGTTGCCTAAGTCAGCCATATCCCCGCTGAGGTTGATGGGAAGTTGACGGATACCAGCCCTGTCCCAGCTAAAGAGTGCAGCCATGTCCCTGCTGAGGTTGATGGGAAGTTGCCTGAGTTCAGCCCTGTCCCAGCTAAAGAGTGCAGCCATATCCCTGCTGAGGTTGATGGGAAGTTGGACTTCAGCCCTGTCCCTGCTAAAGAGTGCAGCCATATCCCCACTGAGGTTGATGGGAAGTTGGAGTTCAGCCCTGTCCCTGCTAAAGAGTGCAGCCATGTCCCCACTGAGGTTGATGGGAAGATGACAGTGTGCATATGCTCTAAAGTCTCAAACAGATCTAGTGAACATCTAAATATGCCACTTTCTGATCTTGTTTTTAGTCAATAAAACCAGTTCTTTCTCAGTGTTTATTTTATTTTGTTAATCT
This sequence comes from Semotilus atromaculatus, assembly GCA_031834385.1. NCBI lineage: Eukaryota > Metazoa > Chordata > Actinopteri > Cypriniformes > Leuciscidae > Semotilus > Semotilus atromaculatus. The sequence goes on along the minus strand of JAULUF010000043.1, from coordinate 650,280 downwards.
GCTTTAGAACATGTTATGCAAATCATATTTTAAAGTGGATTCATGCCACTTTACATGACCAAGTTTACTTTTGTATACCTTAATCTCTATTCTTAGGGTGAATTAAAATATATATTTTAAAGGGGGACTAAAGGTAAGTTTGTGAAAACTGATGTGCGTGGCTTTAATATACTGTTGTATGTTATGTATTCAGACTCATGCATGAGTACTTTACAACTAAACAACAATGGTGGACTACTTCGGTTTAAGGGTAAGTGTATAACCTCAATTTTCGTTTTCAAAGATGGAGACAACTTTCAGGGTATGCAAGTAGCAATCTACTCTTTGAACATAACCTTTCTTTTATATAAATGGCATCAAACAAACTATATAGTTCTTATTCACACTGATTAAAGATTATTAATGAAAATATTTAAATGATTGCACAACCATACGGTCCCCTTGTTATGGAAAAACTATTATACCTGAGGGGTATTGCACAAGTAGAATTAAGAAAGCCAGGATAACAGAACAGTCCCGGCTTGACCTAGTTTAATCACTGCATCCTGGCTTAATCCGTTGCACGTTTGCTGAGCCAGGATGAGAACGCGCGGATATGTCAAGCCAGGTGTATATAGTTTGGATAAATGCACGTTCACGGCATTCTTTAAAAGATCACGAAATCGATCACAGAATCACCGATCCGAAAATGGACAAAACGCGTGCGGCATACTTTTCGCCTAATGAGCAACAGCTTCTTATGGAAACGTATGAAGAAGTGAAACATATGATATGTAAAAAAGGCAACACAGCTGCTGTAATAAAACAAAGAGAGAATGCATGGCAAATAATAGCAGACCGATTGAATGCGTAAGTAGTCCAAATAACCAGTGCTCCACTGAAACCCTCATAATTACAATTCAAGGAGTTATTTGTCATTTTCAAAAATAATTGTATACTTTGCCTTAAATGTGACCAGTGAACATGCATTTAACATGAAGAATAATTGCAAAGACTTACCCACTATGTGTATCTATTTAGTTTCTTTTATGTCTATTATCTCTTTAATCTTTTTACTCTTTATCTATTTGTATGTAGGTTTAGGTTTTTAATTGATTTGATGTAATCTATAATCAGATATTTTGCTCTATTTTTATCCATCTAATCTATTTTATCATTTGTATTATTCCTCATTATCATTTGTACTATTCCTCTTAAAGAACAAACATGTCTGGCCAAAAAAGGACTTGGCAGCAAGTCAAGATTAAATACAAGAATATTTTGCAGGCTGGTAAGTGACTTGTTTGCGGAGAACATAGGTGGCATGTTTGCTGACATTTTATTGTCTGTGCTGATTTTAGCAATAAAAAAAAAAAAGTCATATATCTGGTACGGGGGGTGGCCCTCCAACCCAAGACTTCACCCCAGCAGAGGAGCTGGCCCTGGACTTAAATAAAGGGAAGCCAGTGATCGAAGGGATCCAGGGAGGGACATCCACTGACTCTGGCCCAGCAAGGGATACTGGCCTCTTCATAGAAAGTACATTATTGCCATACAACTGCACATGGAAAATATTGAAATCCATATATATTTTGTTTTGTAAACTGTGTGACTTTGCCTTCCCTTGCAGTGGCTGGTAGCACCCTTACACTTTTGGAGCCACCAGACTATGATTTGCCGGTGAGTACTCTTTATTAAATCATAGGCTTTGCATGTCCTGTCAAAAAATATCAATACAAGTATTGAATATGGCAGAAGGAAGGCACATCTACAGCAGTGGAGTGCACTTCTGCCGATGAGGAGACCGTATCGCTGGACTCCAGAAGGCTCGAGGTATTTTGTGAAAATAGACACATTTTTTTATAAGTTCATAATAGAAAAGAAGTCAGGGAAGTGGTACTAATAGAAAATATTATTTGTTACAGGATCCTGACATTGGGCAGCCTGGTAACATAGTGAGTATTGCCTAAAGTAAATTTACATTATGACAAAATTCTGCTATGCTAACTAAAAGGTTTTCACGGAATTCACAAACTGTCAGATATCTCTACACAAGTCAAGTCAAGTCACCTTTATTTATATAGCGCTTATTACAATTCAAATTGTTTCAAAGCAGCTTTACAGAGATAACAGAAAAACAATGTTGTAATAGTATTGTTAAATTCAAAATTAAATGTTAAATGTCCCCAACTAAGCAAGCCAAAAGCCAATGGCGACAAAGGCGAAGAGAGGAGAAAAAAAAAGGCAACAGTGGCAAGGAACCAAAACTCCATCAGGTGACAGAATGGAGAAAAAAACCTTGGGAGAACCCAGGCTCAGTCAGGGGGCCAGTCCTCCTTTGGCCAACGAACGAACAGTGTATGATTATGAGTTAGGCAGCATAATGTCAGGAGTCAGATGTGATCAGAACTTTCATGATATTTATCCAGTTCATCTGGTTGGGGTTGGGGTTTAGACACAACCCATCTAAAGAGACAGATCGAGCTGACAGAAGTCAAGATTGATGTGAACAAAAGAAAGCTGCAGGACATGGACCTTGAGATGCAAATTAAACACAAGACACTGAGGAAACTAGAACTGGAAATCCAGAAACTAGAAAGAGAAGTAAGTGACTTCAGTTCATACTGTAACCATGACTGTAACACAATGTATTAATCATCATCCTTTTCTCTCTCCAAAGCTCCAAGCTGACAAGTGATAACAGCAAAATAATAAAATAAAAATATTCCAAAACCATTGTGGTCTTGTAACTTTTTTTTATGAATGTCAAGTACACTTTATAGTTATTGATCCAGTGAAGTGGAACTAGAATTTGGGAAGAGAACCACAGTGTGTGCTACCGATGCCAAATAAAATGCATGTACACATGAAAAAGTTATATAGCCTGCGTTATCCTTTATTAAGGGATGTGCTAAATCAAAACTAAATTAACTGAAATAATTTGCAATGTATTGTTCTCTAACAAGTCTCACAATTGTCCCAATTAACATCCAAAGCAACTCTGGGAGCCCTTTCTTTTCTTAGGCTGGCAATATTGTGCAGCACTGTGCAGGCAACAGTCACGTCACATGCTCTGTCTGGGGAGACCCTCAGGTGGTGCAGGCACTGAAATCGTGATTTCAGGAGGCCGAAGGTCATTTCAATTCGAGCCCTGGTTTTGGCATGGGCATGGTTGTAAGCTTGCTGTGCTGGGGTTTGGGGGTCTGTAAGGGGAGTCATCAAAAATGTCTCACAGGCATAGCCTTTGTCCCCCAGCAGCACACCAGAGAACTCCCCTGCGAATGCAAAACATAATTCTTACAAGTACTGTACTCTTGATGTTCAAGGTGCTTAAAAAAAATGGGGTGGCTTACCTAGAGAGAGTCTCTGGTAAATTCTACTGGCCCGAAAGATTCTGGAGTCATGGACTGAGCCAGGCCATTTTGCCTCTAAATTTGTGATAAGGCAGTCAGCATCACAGATCATCTGTACAAATATATATCCTATTAAGGTAATTTAATGCACAGAATAATTATGTAGCTGACAGTAACCATAACATAATTCTTACCTGAACATTGACACTGTGGAAGGATTTCCTGTTAACATAATCTCCCTCATGTGCCCCTGAGGGGCGTTGGATACAAATATGGGTGCAATCCACTGTACCAAATACATTAGGAAAAGCTGTAACGCAAAATAATGAGTGTCATACTGTGACTATGCTAATGTGACATTTTGTAGCAATCTGTTATTATTCGTGTTACCTGTAATCTTGTAGAACTTCTCCTTGATGTGGATGAATCTTCTGTGACCAGGGAAGGTGATAAATATGTGCACAAGAGATTTCAATGCCAGACTTACATTTCTTATTGTGCGGCAAATAGTGGCTTTATTGAGGTTTTCTGCATCACCGACAGAATACAGAAACATGCCACTTGCTAAGAATCGCAGTGCTACGCAGACCATCTGTGGGAGAGTGAGAGCATGGCTCCGTGCTGTCCTGTGCTGTATGTTTGGACCCAGCAGCCTACACAAATATCTGATGCCATCACCTGAGAATCTGTACCTCTCAGTCAGATATTCGTCTGAAAAGGCCAATGGGCAGTGTTGGGGAGTAACGGAATACATGTACCGGCGTTACGTATTCAGAATACAAATTATGAGTATCTGTATTCTGTTACAGTTACAATTTAAATAGTTGGTATTTAGAATACAGTTACATTGTTGAAATCAACGGATTACATTACGATACTTCTCTGTTTCACAAGTTTATTCACTCTCTAAATAAATTAAGGCAACTCAGCATTTCCCAGAAGCCCCAATGTGAAAACCAAAAAAAAATGTGCGGTTTGCGATCAGTCACAATGGAGTCGGAAGAGGAGCAGCGGGAGCTAGAGTAGAGATGGAGCCGGAACAACAGAGCCAGGGCAAGAATGCGTTTCTATCTTGGAAATTCAAACAGCATTTCACATTAAAGAAAGAGAAGGGAGAACGAAATATAGCCTAACTGTGCAGTGCAACCTCTGCTTGCCAGCAACCAACCTCCTTTCAGCGTCCAAAGACTCCACCTCCTCCAACCTTAAGAAGCATCTTAAAGTAAGGTATCCTTCCCGTCCAGATCCAATGCTACCACATCTTTAAATTACTATAAGAATTATTTGAAGTTAACATTATAAAATATGTAGACCTACACCACAAAATAAATACTTTAAAATTGAGCAATTCCAGCGTTATGGACGCGACATTTGCAGTTAAAACTTGAAATAGAAATTCTCAGAAAATGCATTTAATACGAATATATTTAAAAACGTCTGTTTATATATCCAATAACGTGACTTTAACTTTTAGGTGGCAAAATGTTTTAGTAGCCTACTTCTGTGAATTACACTGCTCAAACCAAAAGTAATACTACCCACCGGATGAAGAAGGGTTCTCCACAGAACATAAAATATAAATTTTAGTAATTTTTTTCGCGTTCGCATTTATGAGGAAAAAACAATGTTACGAACGTGAGCGCTCTGAAAGCGGCACTAAAAGACTGCTTTAAAACTTTCGCAGAGACATCAAACAGAAAGCACAAAGCCTTTCTTTAAAGGGAATTTCGTTTTGTATTAATTGTATCTTAATTTTAATAAATGTTTCATTAACCAATTGCCTTGATTTAATAAATAAGAAGTAGGCAAAAAATTTCACGACATGGAAGCGCCGGCGCGTGAACTGGAGCTTGTCTCTTAAATGAACCGAAACTTAGCGTAAGATTATACTTGCCTTACAGTCACAGACATGTCTACAGTTAAACAGAACAATTCAAAACGAAATAAAACAGACTGCGTTCTGCTTATGTAATTCGTATGAAATGCGCATTTCTCTCTGGCGCGTTCACTAGCTTACTGCAAAGATCGCGCGTCAGCATCGTCAACTTCATCTTTGCAGGCGACAGTGACACAGACAGAAAACACTTGTTTATTAATAAACAATTAAAAAATCTCCTTGCTATATTTGACATATTCATAATCAATACTTTTGCCGGTTCTTTGTGACAGCTTTTAGGTGCTTTATTGGCAGCGCCATCCCTACATGTTACAACGCGTCACCACCGCATCCCCATTTCGCATTCCTACACTTATAATGTGGAAGTAATCCAAGTATTCAGAATACATTACTCAGATTGAGTAACGTAACGGAATACGTTACAAATTACATTTTGGGGCATGTATTCTGTATTCTGTAACGAAATACATTTTAAAAGTATCCTTCCCAACACTGCCAATGGGTCTGCCCTATCTCGGAAGACTCTTTCATGCCTGAATGCTCGTCTGAGTATTAAAACTTCCTCATCAACTACATCATCCAACAAAGGGCAAGCCATTGTGAATAGGAAACACACAAATCTTTATTCTATATATACTACATATTGACCTCGTTACGGACTTAATTGAAACCACATTTGCAACTTCACGAGCCATTTCTTATCTCATCAACTGCAATAAAATATAATTTTATATTTTTTCTCATTCAACAGTACATTTCTACTATATACTTGCATATATAGATATACATAGTCTATATTCTATGTCTCATATTGTATAGCATAGTTATTTTGCATTGTGTTGGCATTCATTGTGGACAGCAAAGTAATAATTTCTCAGGAAAATCTGCTTTCCTCACTGGGTGTATGACAATAAACGCTTTAAATCTCGAATAATATATATATATATATATATATATATATATATATATATATATATATATATATATATATATATTCATCAAACCTCTGACAGTGAAATGAACAGCAGTTTTCAATAATAACTAAAATAAAAGTACTCATACTTAGATGAATGACAGTATGACCATGGCTAAAACACATTAATATCTAGCAGTATTTAGGGAGGAACTAGCCGATAAATCACTAGGATTAATCTTAGCCTGGTTGTTAGCCTGCTCCGGAGCAGGCTAGCTGCAAAGTGTAAATCTCCATAGTAACTTAATGTAGATTAATTTAGCCTCCCTTCATGCAACCAAGTCAGGGCTAAATTCAGCCAGGATAACTGGAAAATCCCAGCTTAATCCCTTATCTTGCTTTTGTGCAATACCCCTCTGTTCCTAAAAAAACTTGTTAAAAAACTGTTAATAATGACAGATTATTCATTATATATCTCGCCCAGAGTGTAATTCAATGTAGAACCCCATGGGGAGGGGAGAGGGACTGTTGATGCTGTTAACACTGTCACTCATTTGACTCTTCAACATCTAGAAACCTCTAATGCTTATGCACAATTGCTCTTTGTAGATTTCAGTTCAGCTTTTAATACGCTTCAGCCGCAGTTACTCCTGGGTAAGCTTGTAAAAAGTAATGTCAACCCTTTTATTATTAAGTAGCTCTTTTCTTTTTTTAACCAATTGTGACCTTGACAATATGGCTGTTAGAAATGTCGACCAAATTGACTACACCACCCCCACTTTTCTGGGATGGAGACCCTAACAATGATAATTTTAGCACAGGCGGTTCAGATAAATGAACTAGGAGGCAGAGTACAAAAGTTGATAATTTATTAAAAATGACAGATGCTAGATCCTTCACAGATATGGTGGTTGAAATAATAACCTGATTGGTAGCAATGCTGTTTAGAGGAAATCTCACATATTAAGAAAATAAAACAAACCAAAACCCAAAAAGGACCAAAAACATCTCATAACAATCACTCAATTTGAGAAAACGTTAGACAAAAAAAATAAGAAACAAAAAATTAAAACAATGCTCCAAACAAATCAGAATTCGTTCATTAAAGAAATTTAATTAAAGAAAACAAATTAATTGAGCTAGCAAATTATAATTTAAATTAAATTAGAAAAAAGACAGTGATAAATAATAACACTCAACATCAAACAAATCAAACTAGAATCATAAACTGGAGGACACACCACATGGGAGGAAACAAAAATCCAAACCAAATAAAGATATAAACCAATCAAACCATATGTAAAACACACAAAACTATAAGACCTCCCATACAGTGCAACACCAATAAATAAGACAAAGATTTCACAAAATAAATACCATGAAAAAAAGAAAAAAAAAGAAAGATGGCCTAATTATCCAATTAACGAAAGATAAACAAAAGAAACCAATCTCAAGATTTCAGTGGGGAAACGATGGCTACCGCCCAAATGAGGTTTCGAAACCTGTAATTAAAACCAATTCACACTTTTTATTACACGCAAGAATCAACATTCTATACTTAAAACAACGTGTGAAATACTCACGTCCTCAATACGCTATGGTTCACTTGGTTGGCTGAGACAGAAGTCTCAATGAAAGGCAGAAGACGGTTGTAACGTTGTAATCTGTTCTGTACAAATGTCCGCAAAAATTGCACGGGCACTCGTAACTCGGCCGAGTATAGACACAAGTGATCATCCAGCACACAGCGTTCTCAGATCAACAGGTCATCAGCACAGAAGAATTCTAAAAAACATTTGCACGTAGGCGAACCCAAACGCAGAGTGGCTCGCACACTGCGTTCTCAGATCAACAGGTCATCAGTGCAGGAGCAAACCTAAAACACATTTGCGGGCATATTATACTAACGTATCTCACTACCATTTCTCTAATTAAGATCGACTCCGATAAAACTCGTTTACTCACACTGAATTGTCGGGTAGTGATGTTACGTCTGACACCGACGCTCCGAAGCTTGCTTCAAACTCGAACGGTCCTTGCAATGAACCACTGCTTCGGAGCTTGTATCATTACGTCACTAGTCACGTGAAAATGACGTCTGAAGCAAACACACAAGGTGTGTTCGACATCGGCTGCGGCTGGATGTAAGCGATCGGCGAGAGTAGCCGCGTGCAGGCGGGGAGGAGCTGCAAACGGAGACGTGAAGTCGGACACTTCTGCTTCCCGTAGTGACCGCTCACGTGGTGTTTGCATACTTTATCACAGCTTAAGTGAAATAAATGCAATATTTGCTAAATACACAGATGTTTCAGAAGCATTTTCATTCAATACTTTATGTACTGCTTCATACAGCGTCTGTTTGAACAAGAATAAAGTTCACCATAAGCCTACAGCTACTATCAATGAAGTGGAATCAACGTTTTTTAATCAGTTTTAATTGGATAAACATGACACAATATAACATTGCGACTACATGAAAAGAGTGCTTAATGTTATAAAAATGATTTGTGAGCTGTAGAGGAACTAAAGGTGGTCGAATAAACACGAAACACACGTGATCGTTGTCATGCGGTGAATCCGGCCAATCGTGGAACTGCCGTGTCGTCATCAGCGCTCGTGCAGCCCCGAGCAGCCACTCTTCAGAAGCTGCGCTGGCTGAGTTCTCCGGCTACTCTCGAATCGCTCTCGCGTTACTTTGATGGCATACGTCACAGTCACGTGGCGTCGGCGCTGTATCAAGTCGGACAACATTTCTAACCGGCATACACTGCTTCAAGTCAGCCGCCGATCGTTCTGCGCAGAGCTGCATGAAGTCGAACAAGCCTACAGTAGGCTTGTTTGAGATGAGCAAAATCTGCGCAGAACCGATCACCGGTGATCAACGCGAGATGCATGCCGGTTTGAAATGTGTCCGAGGGCAGTCCGCCTTGCTCTGATGTCATGCAGACGTATGTCAAAAAACTCTCGCGAGCGCAAGGCGCACATGTAGGATTCTGCAGTCGAGCGCAGTTGCTCTCCACCGACTGCGCTGATCAAAAGCATGATGGGAAACGACTTTGCTGACGACACAGCTTAATGCTCATTGGTTTAAACAACTGTGATGTATTGTTCTCTTTTAAAAAAATGTTTTTTAAAACTTTGGTATCATGTTTTATGTGTATACGTACGTTATGTGTGAATAAACTCTCTGACAGTGCGATATGGGTTATGATGTCATTTTTATAGAAAATAAAATAATAAAAACACATGTCTGTATTAAAGAATAAAATATTGATAAACGCGTATTTGGAATGGAATTAAATAACAAGTACTTTGGGTGTCTTGTTCATTACATTTATTTTCATATAAAAGCAACAGAACTTAAATTACATGCAGTTTATTAGCAACACCTGCACGAGCGTGAATCCTGTGTATCCCGCGATACCCGCCTTTGATCTCGCAGGAGTCTGATCCACCGTGAGAAGAGAGATCTGTCTGTCTTGCCTGCGCTTTTTTCACTCCTCCCCTCACTGCAGCCGTCTACTCTCGCATACAATTCAGGCGAGGCAAGGCGCATCTCAAACAAGCCTTATGGCTGCGTTCGGAATCGCATACTTCCCTACTATATAGTAGGGGAAAAGAGTAGGCGAGCGAAAAAGTACGTTCGAATCCTCAGTATTCATAAAAGAGTAGGCGAGAATGACCTGGGTGACGTACTAATTATCGCGAGATTTGGACGATAGTGCGTTCGAATATCCCTACTTTCCTACTATATAGTAGGCGAAAACAGTACGTGAAAGAAGCAGTACGTTCGAAACATCAGTATTCATAAGAGTAGGCGAGAAGTTCCCGGATGATCTACTGCCTTCGCCCAGATTTTTGAGTGCTTGTCCGATGGTAACTCATGATACTCATCTATCCCAGGAGGCCACGCGAGAGCATACGTCATTATCAAACATCACGGAGATCAGCGACGCGGGGGTTTTCAAAGGTGAGTAAACACGGTTCCTTGTGTTTAAATCGTATGTGTTAAACTAAACGTTTAACTGTTCAAGGTGTAAAGGAGTTAGACAGTATAGTATAGTTGTGATTTTGCTGTAAAAACATGTTTTATCATGTATAGTAGGGATGCACCGAATATTCGGCCACCGAAAATTTTCGGCCGAAAATGGCCCAAAAGAGCATTTTCGGTTTTCGGCCGAAAGACTTTTATCACCGAAACAATACGGCCGAAATGTTGTGATGACGCAAACAGAAACCGCGACCTGCACGTGCTTGTCTGAAGCAACATGTCTGCGGTGCGGACGTACTTCAGGGGGCTTTCACACTGGCAGTTTAGTTTGGAACAGGGCACGGTTCGCATGAATGTGCAAACAACACGGACTCAGGTGCGCACTTGTTCAGGAAGTAAAGTGATCTGCGCATAGGTTTTAGCTTTTTGTTTGTGATGTATTCTGTTTAATAAAACACTTGTATGGGATGATAGTGTTGATGAATTACGAGCGTCAGTGACCCGGCAGTGTATTCGCGCATTGCTCGTGGAATCAGGGCAACAAATGTGGAAATCCACCGTCTCCTCAAAAGAGTCCGTTTGCAAGCAGCAGAAGGCCGCCTTATGCGACACACACAGAGTAAACCTGTATTGTAAATCAGCGAATTAATAAAAAACACAATATAATTGACCCATGTTCTGGTTTCTTTTTCTGTTTTTTTTTTTCATGTTCTGTTTTCTATCATTCGCCGTGCACGTTTGCGATGACGTAATATGCACGCAAACGCACCAGGGTTCGATAGAATCGATAGATAGAATTCTATAGTTAACATATGGGCTATGGCAGTCTTCGTTTTGATAGCAAACTTTGCACTTGTTCTGAATGCAGTTTCTTGTAGTAGTCCTACAGAGAAAAATTTTAAATGCACTTTGTTTTTATGAAAGAACATTTAATTTTGCACTAAAGTAAGCAGACCAGTAGGCCTTTACATTATTATTTAATGTACACATGAGTGGGGTCAAGTTAAACATTTTAGTTAGAATTTTATTTTATACTGTGCATTGTTGCAATGTGCTAAATAAATGTTTGCATAATTTGTAATTGATGTATTTAAAATGTTGAAACTTTAATATTAATTTATGCAATTGCAATGCGTTGACTTCAATGCCTTGAATTTAGTACACAGTCATTGCCATAAATGCACTGGTATTAATAATTGGCATAATTTCTTTCGGTGTTTCGGTTTTCGGTTTTCGGCCTTGAATTTCTCTTTTTCGGTTTTCGGTTTCGGCCAAGAATTTTCATTTCGGTGCATCCCTAATGTATAGCTAACTAACAGGGGAGCTCCAGTAAGCACACGTAATGTTACGTCTCTAAAGGGGATTTACATAACCATATACATCTCAAACACGCTTATTTAAAATGTCTATTTACATCTGTAAGGAAAATATTGTATAAGTATTGCAGATGAGCAAATCACAACATGAAAAAGACATCTGAGTGATGAATGTGTGCTATTATGCTGGATAATTCACTGTTGTCAACACTGTTTACATTAGACAAATGTGCTGTAAATAATTTTGTATAATGTTTGTGCATTTTTGTAGGATCTGAAATGTCTGCAGACTGGCGTGAAGCTGTGAGCACTGAGGATGAGGAGCCCAGAGCTGAATCCTGGAGACGGTGCCATGGATGAGACGCTCCATCACTCCACCTGCCCTTTATTGCCTCAGATTTTGAAGCGCAGCAACAAGCTCAGGTGTTGTGCCGAATTTCGAACCCCTGCCAAATTATTACCCCCCTCGTTGAAGCCAGTATCAGGTACTGATCTAATCCTAACCCCACCCCTAATCCTAGCCCCTTCCCCACAACTAATCCTAAACCTACCAATGCTAGGGGGGTAATAATTTAGCGGGGGTCGAAATTCGGCACAACACCGGCACGAAGGCACGGCTCAGCTCTGGTGAATTCATCAGGATAAAGCCGCAGAATGGGAACCGCTGTGTTGAGATGGCAGTATGTGGGGTTCAGCGCCTGTAAATACATGCCTGTAGTTTGAATAAAGCTTTGTTCTATTTCGTTCTTACTGACCGCCAGAGGCAGTGCTTCCCACTGAATATTATCTCTCTTGCTCATGCTCAGGTCGAGTCTAATAACAACAAAGTCATCACATGACCAGGTACGTCATGGGGATCCCCTCTATTTAACCCCGTGACATCCTGCAAACTGTCTCTTTAATCTTCTTGCATACGTGCAGGTTACAGGTCGAAGAGAAAAATCTTTCATTCAGAATACTTGGATTCCGTCTTTCACAGCCTCGTAACAAACATTTTTGTTGGAGTGTGCGTCCTCCAGAGGCTGCGGCGGATTGAAGACAAACTTACTTTGTTGGAACACCCCTGTTTATTCCGGTTGCTGCCAGAGCAAGTAACTGCCAGAGAGTAAGTTGCTTAAATAAGCACCGGATATTGTTTATTTCATGAAACGTGTATAAGTGGCATCTCAGAGTGGTTTCGCTCCAAAGAAAAGCCACATGGTGATTAATTATCGCGAACAGTAAGAGTGTGTGCGCTCCAGGAACAACAATATATTTTTCGTTACAGACCATCGGCGTTCACGGCAGTTGGTTGTATTCATATTGAGCATTCAAATTAGGTAAGTATTTTTAGAAATTACATAGTCTTACACATGTAGCTATGTACATCCAATTTCATTGTTTTTGTTTGTTTTTTCTTATATAGGTAGTATATTTCAAGCAGTTCGTTATATACGAGTGTTTTCGCTCTGTTTTCTGGACTGCTACCTACCTGGTACTTCTATTTAACAGTGGGATAGTATTACCACTAGTTTGGCTGTGTAAAAAAAAAAAATAATCTAATTCGGTACCTTACCGTATAGAAATTTTGTGGCTCCCAGTGTTCTTGCTTGGCCTTCATTAAAGCACTGCTGTGGCAGCATGGAACAGCTTAGCCTGACGTGCACTGTGTGCAGGGCCACTTTACAGCAGGACGATGGACATGACTGCTGTCCATCCTGCTTAGGCTTGGAACATTTGAAGCAGGGCCTCACTGAGGATGCCTGTATGAATTGTAGCACCATGTCGTGGGAGCGGGGAACCTCCAGACTAGCTGCAGTAGAGGCACTCTTGACCTCAGAGGCCCCTCGGCAGGGAAAAGTGTCGGCTAAGCGGAAAAGGGTGGAAACGGTGAGTGTCTCCACCAGTAAGAGACATAGAGAGGATTCTTTAACCAATAGAGTAGAGGTGTTGACCTCAGAGTTTGCCCAGATTAAGTCTTTAATCCTAAATCTGCAACCAAGGGAGGCACCATCACCGATGTTGAGAAATCCCAGTAAGGAATTACCCGTTCCTGAGGAGGATATGCTGTCCATGGCAGCCTCTCAAAACCAGTTTCGGGAGGAGGGAAATGAGGAATTCTTATCAGTAAGCCACTCTCACTTCTCTCAGGATGACTCTCAGAACACGGCACAGGGTTCAGCTGAAGGAGTAGAATCAGATCAGGACGTGGTGAGACAAGCCCTCCAGATTTCATTGGCACGCTTAAGCCTGGACACTGCCCCTACAGTGGCAGCTCCCTCCAGTGCCTTTTTCAGAGGAACGGCAAAACCATCTGCTCTTAGCATTCCCCCATCCAAAGATTATATTGGGGAACTACAGAGGTGCTGGGCTAATCCCAAGTCACTTACTCATCATACCACAGCAAGCAGGGCCTTGGCAGCAATGCACGAACCAGACTCTTATGGCCTGGGTCAGATGCCGAAAGTGGATCCATTTATCGCCTCTTTTATCATATCACCGGAAGAGGCTTGGAGACCTAATGCTCGCTGCCCACGACCTCAGTGCAGAATAACGGACGATCTTCTTAGTCAAGCGTACAATACTGCAGCACGCATGGGTCGCATAGGGAATTCACTCTCCCATCTTATGCTGGCGCTATCCCAGTCTCTCCAACCTATTGGGGGTGATCCTTCAGCCCAAATACTAAGCGATGCATCATTGCAAGCATTCGCATTCATGTCAAAAGAGTTGGGTAGACTCATGTCAACACTCACTCAGGCACGCCGGCAAGTATGGCTGGCACAGTCTCCTTTGTCAGAGGCCTGTAGCAGAACACTTCGTGACCTCCCTGTAGTCCCAGGCCAACTGTTTGGGCCAGCGGCACAGCAAACTCTGGAACAGAGCATTCAGACGAATAAGACCAGACAGCAGCTGACAGACCTAAGAGGAACTCCACCATCACAAGTTAGACAAGGGTATGGGGGACGGTTTCCTACTCGCTCTCAACCTTTAGTTCGTTCTGGTGCTGTTCAGAGGAGCCAGCCAAGGCAACTAGATCAGCATGTGCAGTACCCCAGAGCATGAGGACAACAAGTATTTCGGGCTCCAACGGGCAGGGCGTCAGGTCAGCGCCCCCCCAGAGACAATAAAGCCCAGGCTCGCAGGGCATGAAGTCCTGGGGCCAACCGTCGGACGTTTTTCACACCAGCAGCTCAATTTCTGGAAAGAGAACACCTCAGACCCTTGGTTAATAGCAACGCTATCTCAAGGGTACAGGCTGCAATTCCGACGGCGGGCCCCTGCTTTCAATGGGGTCAAGATGACGACTGTCAAAGACCCCAACAGCTCACTGGCATTGTCAAGACAAGTAGCCGAACTCCTAGAAAAGGACGCCATAGAACCAGTAAAATGGTCAGCACGGCTAAATGGGTTTTACTCAGTGTACTATATAATCCCGAAAAAAGATGGCGGCGTAAGGCCTATTCTCGACCTTCGTGGCCTCAATCAGTCCCTCAAGGTTTTACCATTCCACATGCTACGCACAACGGAGGTCCTTCAGGCAGTCAGACCACTACAGTGGTTCACCACAATAGATCTGAAGGACGCTTATTTTCATATCCCAATTGCACCGCAACACAGACCCTTTCTCCGCTTCGCATTTCAAGGTCAGGTCTATCAGTTCCGAGTCTTACCATTTGGGCTGTCCCTGTCCCCTCGGGTGTTCACCAGGTGCGTAGCGGCAGCGTTGTCCCCAATACAAGCCAGGGGGGTACAGGTGCTCCCTTATCTGGACGACTGGCTCATCTGTGCTTCATCTCAAGGGCAGGCAACGGAACACACCAATCTGCTAATTGCCCATGTCACTCAGTTGGGTCTCAGGGTGAATTTCAGCAAGAGTCAGTTGTAGGGGTTTCACAACTACTGATTTTTGCTAGTCGACTAGTTTTGCATAACAGTCGACGACTAGTCGACTAGTAGTTAAATTATTTATTCATTAAATGACGCATTAACGCATTGAGCATTGTTAAGGAAGACACAGAGGAAGGAGTTCTGGTGAATCATTGGAAATTAATTTTTGAAATTCAGAAATAACATAAATAAATTCATCAGTTATTCTTTCCATCAACATCCCTTAATACAAAAACAGCAGCATTCATTTAAAACATTCTTGTAATTAAACATTCTTGTTATGAGCCGCGCCACCGCGCGCATCAGCGAACGCTGCAGATAAACATTCCCACATGGAAAAATTGCAAAAAAACGATTTAGTTTCATATTCATGTTTAATTAAAAAAAATTATAATAATAATTTCATGTTGTTTATATGAAAAGTGAAAAGCATGAATAAAATAAGATTATCCCGAAAATATAGGGAGACAAATGAAACGAATTTCGTTTTGTATTAATTGTATCTTAATTTTAATCAATGTTTCATCAACCAATTTCCTGGATTTAATAAATAATAGGCTAAATATACTGCCCTACAAAGCAAAAAGGCAGTAACTACGCAGAGTGCAGAACTGAGAAAAATGACTTTAAAGTTATCCTGTCATCCAGCCTAAGTAGTTGTAGGTAGATTATTGGACATGTGGCTGTTTTGTTACTTTATATTAGCTTATTCTTTGTACATATCAATCCTCAAATTTAATTTGATATTTTACCCCTATTTTGCAGTTACTGTATTCTTGCTTTGTATTACTTACCGAAAACGTGGCACCATACCAAGGAAAAAGGCAGTAACTACAGATTCTCCAAAAACTATTTTGCCACAACTTAGGCTCTGGGTGTGTTAGATACACTCTATTGGAACCATTTGTTTTCCTGAACATGGATATACCAAATCCAAACTAATTTGACCATTTTAGGTCAATATTTTCCACCCGGAAGCTGTTCTGGTGCTGAAACGGCTGCTTAAAGTCTCAGATTGCTAAGCTGTATCAAGGCCCAAATGGGGACAATTTATTTTCAATAGGAGCACATTATTATGTGTGAGTATTAGATTAATGTGTGTCTGGGTGTGTTTCTGTATCTGTAATGTAGTATCTGCTACCTACAAATCACATTAATGTTAAAGCTCTGCAAAAAAAAATTTCTTTGGAGCAATAATAAGCAAGTCAAACTCCAATTCAACAGAGCAAAACAAAATAATTTTGCCTAAGTGTTTCTAAGGCTTTTCAAACTCTTATGATGATAACTAAGATAAACAAGTTGATGATTTTATATGGTGCAGTGTGTTTCAGTAGGTTTATAAACACAAAGTACTGAATGAAATGAATACATGGACAGATATTTCAAATTAGTAAACATACATTTAATAATAGATTGTAATAATAATAGATTGTAGATTATTTATATATATATATATATATATATATATATATATAAAATAATGATAATAATAATAAAAATAATTTATGAACACCACATTTCATATGGCTATTACTCCTCATCCTCCACAACATGGCTCACAGGCAGGGAATACCAGAAAACCCTCCTGTTTGGTGGCATGAGAGGACAAAGATTACTGATGATGTCTCTCTTTTTGACCTCCTCAACCCCTCTATTCTGTGGTCGCAAAAGAGTGGGCACCTTCAGCGAGAATTTCTTCATTAGGAAGTCCAATTCCATAAATTCATTCTCCGTATGGGATAATTTGTAAAAGAGGTTCTTGGAGCCACGCCGCACCTGTATCTCCGCCATCTCCCTAAGCTTTGGTGCTTGCGCTTTCTTGACCTTTACGGTGGAGTGGCCATCCCTCCAATCTAGCACATTGGCATTCTCCAATATGACAACATCCACCTTCCTGGAGTTGGAGCTTGCCACAACACTCACAAAGTCCTCGAAGTCGTAGACCACACCACCTGGACGGCTCCTCATTTGCTGCTCGACACCATGGTGGAAACTGTCTGCGCTCATGAACGTGTGTCCCCTCTCAAAAAACTTTAAAGTGATATCCTCCTGTGAAATGGTGTCACTGTTCACAAGATTGACGAGTGAGGATAGGTGGCACCAGTTCTTATTCTGTGCACTGCAGTTATCCACCCAGAATATGGTGTGGCGTACATCCCGCTCTTTCACCAATGCAGTTGTGTATGCTGATGTAATTTCCGCTGCACTTCGCCCAGCCATTCCCTCGTGCCACAGTACAGAGATGGTGTTTTTTTTGTTCGTTTTTTTCCCCACTGAGGCAAATGTTTCGTGGTATGCCACGATGCGACGAGTAAATACTGCTGACTTGACTCCTGGCATGCGTGGCAGCATTATCACCTTCTGGAGGTCCACGCTCCGAACTGATGTCATGTTCGGCCAGTCCCTCTCTGCATCTGCCTGGTAGCTTTGGCGGCTCTCTAGGGCAGACTGCTTATGTTTGTTCCACCTTAGGCACTCTGGGCAATCTGAGCTTTCAGTCTCCCCTGTGTGGCAGTTCACATGTTCAGCATGTTCCAAACAGTCCTCACATTGCTCCTCCCCAAGTTTGGCAAAGCTGATTTTTTTGTCTTTTAAAATTTTCCTGTATGCTTCATAGGAGCAGGCGTTTCCTTTATCCAGGTAGTCTGAATGCATCATCTTTATTGTGATGTCACTTGGCAGGTACCGTCGATTTGGGGCATGCTCCCGTCTGTAATGGCTCACACAAGGATGGAAGGACTCAATGTGGTCATCAAGGGTCTTCACGTCCATCTTGTTGACTGCAGCCTGCCTTCCTCTCTGGTCCTTGGATGGAACCAGTGGCCTGGTGTTCGACTTCCCCATCATGGAAATGACTAGACTGTCATTTTTAGGGTGATAGCCCAATGAAGACAGGAAAAACATTTTGCAGACCTGTCTTGGCTCTCCTTTCTGGTTTTGCAGCTGGTAGATGAATGAGCGGCCACGGCGACTTTCTAGGCCAGTTGTTGTTCTTTTGGTTGGCATTGGGGTAACTGAATAAAACATCCATGATCGTCTTTCTGTGTAGGTCATCTCCCAGTATTGACTCCATATCTCCCTCCGTCTATCCTCTGAAATTTGGTCTGTACACCTTTTTCGACATTTGGCACCACATGGCTCTCTCATTGGTGGTCGAAGTGATTCCACATCAGGCTGTGGCTCTGGCTGTGGCTCTGGCTGTGGCTCTGGCTGTGGCTGTGGCTCTGGCTGTGGCTCTGGCTGGGGCTGTGGCTCTGGCTGGGACTCTGGCTGGGGCTCTGGCTGGGGCTCTGGCTGGGGCTCTGGCTCTTGAACTTGTTCCCCTGGGTCTCCAAGTTCCACTTCAGTCAGTGTCATCGTAGTGGTTGGGACATAATCTAGGTCTGTAATGTCATTGTATAAGCTGTCCACGCTGGTGGTATCTAAAGTGTCCAGGATGGTCCACTCCATTTCTTCAGCGGGGCGCAGGACTTGCTGCCTCTTTGATGGAATACCAACATGTGCATCTTAAGTGAAAAAGAGAAAAAATTAGTGGCATGAATGTAAATCCACATCTGTCTGTGTCTGTCTGTCTGTCTGTGTACTGCAACAAATTATTATTATTATTATTATTATTATATGGACCTACAGAACAACATCTTCACTCTGATCAATACATGTATATTGATGTCTGTATATCATAATCTTTGATTTTACAGTGAATAACTTCAATTAGGTCCATGACAAAATAATGCATGAATTAGGCTAACACAATAAATTAATAATTTTGCACCCTTAATGAAAATGAAGAAAGAAAAGCCAACACACAAAAACGCAGCCTGGCTTCATAAGTTACATTAGGCCTACAATAATAAGATAAAACATAGAAGCTTGCAGTCATGCAGAGGGACAACATTTTCATAGGTTAATATAATTAAGGGGAATCCAAATTAAATATATAATTTTACATTCAGAAGAAGAAACCGTGCAATAAATAAATGCTTAGAAACAGGAACCAATGTGTTTGAGTCTGAGCGCTAAGGGGGGCGTAAATACCTGCCGGCTCACTCTGCAGAAGTTTGTTTTTGTTTTACTCTCTCAGTAAAGAGAAAGATGTCAGTTTTGCTTAAAACTCACTAACTTATCTAAACAGCGGACATAGTCTTCAAACAGCGGCAGCGAAGAGAGTGTGTTTAAGTTGAACAGACACCTGTCACGATAAAGAATAACTGTTACACCGATAGCTGTGTTTATGGACAGTTATATTCTCCTGCTGGACAACAACGCTGTGAATGATTAGCCTATGAAAAAAGAAGACGTAAAGTAAGATAACTCGAAAAGTACTGTACGGATTTGGATGACATTTTCGGACAACATGGGTATTAGGACAAGGAACAGATTAAGCTACTACATTTTGGTGGTGATCGGGAACACGGGACATTTGGAATTGCCTCAGTGACCTTTTAGGCTACCTTGACAGAGGTTAGTGCTCTCCGAGTGCTTTTCTAGTTATTGAATATTTTTTCACCGCCGGTTGGATTATAACTTTGTGACATGAACAACAAAATGATGACATGGCATCAGCGATAAGCAAGTTACAGAGGATAAAGTTACAGCTAGGAGCAGTGAGGATCAGGGGCAGGTAAGCAAAGCTATTTTTTTTTAAAAAATCGCTATTTAAAAATTAGCATAATGCTATCTGAATGGACCTCTGAGAGGAAGTCCCGCCCTGGCGGCTGACAGGTGTTTATATTGTTATATTTATATTGTATTGTTACATTGTTACTTACCATTCTCCGGGAATTTTCTCTTCAACGCCAGTTCGACCATCTTCTTTCCCCGGGTTTGTGCCATCTCAAACAAAATTTGTGTAAAGTTAGAAGGGTGAAATCGCAAATGTTAAAACCGTCCCGTGAAGATGCCGCGAAATCAGCTGTGTGTTCACCATGGCAACAGTAACTACACTGCGCAGCAACACGGTTCTTTTTTGTTAGGTAAAACATAACAAGAATACAGTAATGGATGTTACTGTACTCTTGCTTTGTTTCATAGGGTTTTTTGCAGTTACTGTACACACGACTACCATTTTTCTCCAAAACGACACACATTTGAGATAAGATGTTTTGTCACATAACAAAGGATGCCTTGAATGTCATGAAAATGATAATAACTCATTTTTGACCAAAAATGCAGTTACTGCCTTTTTGCTTTGTAGGGCAGTATAGCATGCAGGCAATATAATCAGGACACAGAGGCGCCGGCGCGCTCGTCTCTTAAATGAACCGAAACTCAGCGTATAAGCTACTTGCCCCACAGACCTGAGAAATATATGTATATTTAAGGATGGCCTTAGGCCTACATTTTTAGCCAAAGCAACTTAAACATGGTAAACTGTTTAGACATTAGAGTCAACGTTAGTTCTAAACGTACCCGTGGCAGGCTGTTCCTCATCCTCTACCAACTTAGTCAGGTGCGCCAGGGCATCCGCTCTGATATTTTTCGGGAGAAACTTCAGGTGCTTAAACCGTGGATCTAGCATGCATGCCGTTATCGGGATTGAATCTGCCAGGATGTCAGACTCTAGTTTGAAGCGTTTTAGGAGTTCTTTCACGACGCATAGGTACCTCAACGCCTGACGCTATTTTGTTTCCGACTAGTCGATTAGGGCCGACAGCGCCGACTAGTGGTTGTGACAGTCGACTAGTTGACTAGTCGACTAGTTGATGAAACCCCTAGTCAGTTGATCCCATGTCAGTTGGTGAAATTCATAGGCATCACTCTAGACTCGAGATCAATGAAAGCATTCCCATCACCTCAGAGGGTGGACAGCATATTGCTCTTACTCCAGCGTTTTCGGAAACAGATCAAGCTGCCATTCAGAGCGGTCCTCAGATTGATGGGCATGCTAGCAGCAGCAGCGGCATTGATACCACTGGGCCTGCTTTCGCTGCGCCCTTATCAGAGATGGGTAAACAGTCTTCACCTGAACCCCACATGGCACAGGAGCAGACTGGTCAAAGTTACAGAACGATGCCTTCTTACCTTGAAACAATGGAAAAGGAGGTCATTCCTGACAAAAGGGGTAGCTCTGGGTGTGATTCCCTCTCGCCGGGAGATAATACAGACAGATGCTTCACTAAGTGGCTGGGGGGCAGTGTGGCAGCACAGGATGATCAGGGGATTATGGAAACCCGAGCAAGCCACAAAACACATAAATACCCTGGAGCTCCAAGCAGTGCAATTAGCTCTGAAGAATTCTGCGCCGGCCCTAAGGAATCGCCATATTCTCATAAGAACGGACAATACATCGGTGGTATATCATATCAACCATCAAGGCGGCACGAGGTCCAGTCAGTCTTTGAGAGTAGCACAAGACCTCCTGTCATGGGCCTTCCCTCGATTCACAAGCGTCAGGGCGATGCATATACCGGGAGTGTCGAATGTGGTGGCAGACTTCTTGTCTTGCCACAGACCTTTGCCAGGAGAATGGAGACTCAATCCAGAAGTTGTTCAGATGATTTGGCGACGATTTGGCAGAGCACAGGTGGACCTGTTTGCCTCAGAGACCTCGACCCACTGCCCCCTGTGGTTCTCCTGGACAGAGAAGTCCAGCCCGTTGGGTCAGGATGCGTTAGCACATGCCTGGCCAAATCTTCTACTCTATGCCTTTCCCCCGAACCCCTTAATTCTGCCAACTCTCCACAGAATTCTTCAAGGGAACCACAGGATGCTCCTAGTGGCACCGAACTGGCCAGGGAGACATTGGTTTCCAATGTTATGCAGGCTTCTCAATGGGGAGCCCTGGAGCCTACCCAGGAGGCAGGACCTGCTCCTTCAGTTGGAGGGGCAGATTTGGCACTCAAACCCAGATCGGTTACAGCTCTGTGTCTGGCCGCTGAAGAGCTTTTCACTGATTGGTGTACACCAAGAAGTTTGGTCCCAGACCACTGCCCAGTGCCAATGGTGTTATGTTTTCTGCAGTCCCTGCTAGACAATAACAGGGCTCCCTCTACCCTAAATGTATATGTGTCTGCAATTGCTGCCCAGCATGTAAAAGTAAATGGTAAATCGCTAGGGGCACATATTCTAATCACCCGCTTTCTGAAAGGTGCTCAGCGATTGCACCCTGCTCCAACTGTTAGAGTACCCGCATGGGACCTCAGTCTGGTTTTAAGAACACTTGCACAACACCCATTTGAGCCAATGGAGCATTGTGACCTGAAGTGGCTTTCAATAAAGACTGTATTCCTTTTGGCAATAACGTCAGCCAAACGTGTTGGTGAGCTCCACGCATTGTCAACCAATACGTCCTGTATGCGTTGGAATGCGGATGGAACAATGGTGACATTGTGGCCTAACCCCGCATTCCTACCCAAAAGGCTCTCAACATCATTTAGGAATCAACCAATTGAGTTGGTAGCACTTAATCGTTCTGTGTCTGACACACAAGAGGGCAATCCAACGGAACAAGTATGCCCAGTGCGAGCCCTTCGGGGCTATCTGAGTGCCACAGAGAAACTGCGGCGGTCAGACCAACTCTTTCTCTGCTATGGTGGGCCTAGAAAAGGGCAGCCTCTGTCAAAGCAGAGGTTGTCACACTGGGTGGTGGAGGTCATTGTCCAAGCATATAAGAAAAACAACCTCACAGTGCCAGCCGACATAAAATGCCATTCAACAAGAAGTATCTCAACATCTCGGGCAGCATTAAAGGGTGTACCTCTAATGGACATTTGTGCAGCGGCTAATTGGTCATCCACTGATACCTTTTCCAGATACTACAGGGTTAATGTGGTAGCCCCTGGTGCTCTGGAAGCGGCAGTCCTCTTGGGACCCTCAACTTCAGCTTAAGGTAAGGAGTAGCCTCCTCGTGACCTTGTTGTTATGAGTCATCCAGTGGGAAGCACTGCCTCTGGCGGTCAGTAAGAACGAAATAGAACGAGAGTTACGAATGTAACTACGGTTCTATGAGTTCTGGATGACCGCCAGAGCACCCTGTCACTCGGAGTCTCGCGAGAAGATTCTGTAGAGACAGTTTGCAGGATGTCACGGGGTTAAATAGAGGGGATCCCCATGACGTACCTGGTCATGTGATGACTTTGTTGTTATTAGACTCGACCTGAGCATGAGCAAGAGAGATAATATTCAGTGGGAAGCACTGCCTCTGGCGGTCATCCAGAACTCATAGAACCGTAGTTACATTCGTAACTCTCGTTTCTTGTGTTGTTGTCTTGTATATTCATTTGTTTATTGTGATGGTTACTTTTATTTGTTCTTTTACTCATTTATTCATGTTTCTTATTGTTGTCAGCATATAAAATATAATTATTTAATTAATGTATGCATTAATTCATTGCTTGACTGACAATTGAGATGTTTCACTGCATTTATGTGTGTATTCATGCATAACTATGTCATATGACAAAAATTACATTTTGCTTGTTTTATTAAAAACATTTTATTAAATTTTATTAAATAGTAATATAATTAAGTATTGGTCAGCATTTAATATTATTATTTTGTTTTGGGGTGGGCTAATAACGCAATTCATTCTGAGGTAATATTAATTTTTAAGGAGCGATACTTACATTTTTTTAGTATAAAATCAACAGTTTTCTTCAAAGGAGAGATCTTCGAGCAGCTGCACGTCTCCTTTGTGTAGACATTACAAACGCAGCAAAACTGTTCTAGGTTGTGCTGTCGAGTTACTGATGTTATGAAGTGTTAGTGCACCTGTCGCTCATATCATTTAAACTTATAAACTTATTACATACAAGATAATGGAAAGATACCATAGTTGTATCTAACAATGAACAATCATAATGACAAAACAGAAAACATAAAGATCATTGGTTTGTGTACATCATAATATGATATTTATATACGAAAAAGAACAATAACAAGGCTAAATATCTTAAAATAGTTATTCATAATACATAAAAAAAATTGTTAGAAGTCTGGGGGATGAATTGAGAGGTAAATTCATTAAGAAAAAGAGAAAACTTAAAGGAGAAACTTTTTGGGTGTAAAATAAAGAAATTAACAACATATTCAAGAGATAACGATTTGGGGGTTTCTTAATAAAATATTACATCGTTATAAGGATACAACTGCTTAAATCAACCCTAAATGTATTCACAGAATAAATGGGCAGCTGTTTCTTCAACAATACCACAAAATGAGCAACTTTCATCAATATCAAGATATTTACAGATAGATGAGTTAAACCTGTCGCTCATATCAGTTGTTGCGCGTGTGATAATGCGTCGTAGGTCACATGATAACGTCAACATGGCGATGATGTCCGGATCGCATTCATAGTCAACGAGATTTGGCTATAAAGTACCTACTGTTTTTGCGCTCGTTAAGTAAGTACTTATTGAAATGAAGTACCTACTCATTGAGTATGCGATTCCGAACGCAGCCTCTGCTTGTTTGAGATGAGCAAAATCTGTGCAGAACCGATCACCGGTGATCAACGTGAGATGCATGCCGGTTAGAAATGTGTCCGAGGGCAGTCCGCCTTGCTCTGATGTCATGCTGGCGTATGTCAAAAAACTCTCGCGAGCGCAAGGCGCACGTCTCGGATTCTGCAGTCGAGCGCAGTTGCCATAGATATCTATATAAAGGCTAGATGTCTTACGGCGGAGTCTCTATCGTCATCACCGGCGGCCATCTTGTCACAGGCAGGGTTTAATGTAAGGCAAAGAGTATAGAAGTAACAAGAGGCGAAACTCAATAGAACGTTCCATTGCAACAAACGCACCCATGCGCAGAGCTGCAGCGCCGCCATCTTGGACTGAACGCAGCACAGCTGTCATAGAATTGAACGCGGTTTCATCCAATTCAAAAGCGGTTAACTAAATAGTTAGTTTCTAGTTTTTAAGATCTTTATAGCCTAAACTAAAACGGCGTGTTGAATAATGTACGACAAAATAATGCTTATGGTTCGGTTTATAATTTAAACAATTTCGTCATAGAGCTTATCTGTCAAATGGGCTATTTATTTACCCCAATAACTTGGGGATAACTCCCGTTTTCATACAGAGCACAATTTTACAACACCAGTCACAACAGCCCATGTTCCTCATGAAATGATTGACAAATTCCTTGAAAAATCCAAACCACAATGAACAGTGAATGAAAGGGGCCCGTGTTATTTTCGTTTTGAATTTTTTTTCACAGAGGAAAACGAGACGATAACTAAATGAAACCCATTTTAATTAAATGACGAAAATGTATTGACAACGAATAAAAAGCTAGACGGAATGTTAGGGAGGGACAATTGGGGAAGAGATCCATTCAGAACTGATTTGCGTTTGTGGAAGATGCGCACATTTGAATTGTAACGAGCGGATACCCGGCGGGACAGGAGTGGGCATGCGCTTTTAATGCATGTCTCATAAATCGTTAAAAATGTAAACGTCTGGGAGAAAGAGAAGAGCAGACATATGGATAGATCTGAATAAGAGTGACGACGCGAAAGAGAGCTTTATTCGGTATTTTTTCACGTACACACACACCCGACCCGACGCGTGCAGCCCTGCATGCACATATAGATATACAGCGGGCGAGGACTGAACTGAGCTCTCTTTCGCGCCTGAATGGACAAATACACACAACATTATGTCTAAATGTCCGTTTTGGAGAGTATTCACGTAAACGCATAGTCTTTACAGAACTTTACAGACTCTGATGTGCATCACAGTGCAATGGATCTGCACACTCTGTCTAAACCTAATGCCGTCTAGTAGGCTATTTAACAACAAAATAAAAAGAGAAAAGCATTCACTGCTCTTTAATAGCTTTAATACGGATTCATTATATTTAATTTATAAAATATTTCTCCTTGAAAGAATAAAGAATAGGCTAATGTGTAAGTTAAAGACTGCATAATCATTCATTGAAGAAAAAAGAGACTAAAAAATAGGAGAAGTGTTTTTATTTAATTTTAAGATATTATTTTATGTCACAGTGCTAAATCTGTGTCTGTATTTCATGCTCAAACTTTAAAAAATACTTTAAAGAACACCGTTTTCTTTGTTTTCAATTATGTCCAGCCATACTGCTGTAGTTGCTGTAGCGGTAAAGCCGTTGGTTCAGTCCAAAATGACGGCAGCGCTACAGCAGCGCCATCTAGCGACTGTTGTCAAAACTGCAACGGAGTTTCGCCTCTTGTTACTTCTATACTCTTTGTGTAAGGTGAGTTATCTGCACAAACACAAATACTCTTATCTCGCTGAAATCTGGACGGATTTACAAACGGTTTGGTTTCTTACTAACATTATTAACGTGGCTATAATACTAGCATATAATGGATGTTTACATAATTAATACATAATTATCCATAAGTGTGCAGTGTCATAACTACATCTCTGACGTTTATAATGAACCAACCCGTTTGAAAATCGGTAGAAAATTGAGCAAGTTATGGTTATTTAAAAATTACATGCACCATAAACACAATAGGTGTGTTCGACATCGGCTGCGGCTGGATGTAAGCGATCGGCGAGAGTACCCAGCTAACACAAATACATAACTGTTACGTAACTGCAACGTAATCTGATGACCAAACTTTCGTCGTGGCGACGTAATTAGTTACGTCGTGGCAACCGGAAAAGTGAAATTCCCAGATACGTTGCTACAACGTAACTTTGTGACGTTACCAGTTAGTAACGTCGACGTTGTGACAACGTCACGTTGCGACTTTACCAGTTAGTAAGCACGACGTTGTGACAACGTCACGTTGCGACTTTACCAGTTAGTAAGCACGACGTCATGTGCTGTTGTGACAACGTCATGTGCTGGTAATAAATATCATTTTCAAGGCGGACAGTTTGTGTCCTCATTTGCCCACACCTCATTTAAAGACTATTTAAATCTGCTGAATGATGAATGCACACTCAAAATTAGGTAAATTCAGCTAATTTATTTCAAAAACAACAGTAGCCTACACATTAACATTTTAATTAATTATAATAACATAATTTGTTTGAACAAAGAAGGGAACACTTTGATGAATGTAGAACAAGCGAACTACTCCATTTCTGCAGGTAGCCTACTGCCAGTCGATCCTAAAGAAACAGCACAACAACAAAACAACAGGTTAGTCGTTTTCATTGTAACCTTTAAATAAGAGTTGTATTAGGCTAAAAAAAACGGCAAAATAAGGGATATATGATACTTAAACTGTCACATTATTTTTTGCAAATAACCCAGATAGCAAAAATCATCTGGCCCAGATCTGGCCCAGACACTCCGTAAGTTCTGGCCCAGATCCGCACAACGGACCCGGGCCGGTGTCTTTTGGCACAACGGGCCAATACCGGAACGGATCCGTTTTTTCCTCATCTGGACCAGAACTGGGCCAGCTCCGGATTCCTTTATGGCGATTTGGCCCAGATGTGGGCCAGATGTGGTCCAGCTCTGTTTTGAATCTGGTCCAGAACCATGCCAAGTCAGGGCCAGCTCATTTTGTATACTGTACACACACCTGCTAGTAATATACATATCTAGAATTTCACTACTAACTTTCATCTAGAAAGTTCATACTCAGAAAGAAAGGTGGTTTATTAGTGGCTTGTTGGTTAATGAAAGCAAGACATTCCTTGCAATTAGTGTAGCAGAAGTAGTTTCACTTGAAAAATATAATAATGTACATTTGATGCAGTAAGTTTTCTAATTTAGAGACAAAAAGACAAAACAGACTGTAACTTATTCTCTGATTCTTCAGATAAGTTTATTTACAATTTACATTAGAAAGAATAAATTAACATGCACATTAACTTGTGCTGTGTACTAACACACTTTATTTGTCTGTGTACTAACACTTTATTTGTCCCAAAAATACAACCCCAAAATACAAAAATAGTCCCAAAAACACAAAAATAGTCGCAAAGAGGCCGCAAAAAGCTCCCAACAATGTTCATCATGCAACAAAATCCGAACAGAACGGTTAGGAAAGCCATGGAACAAACCCCTTCAGCACTGCAGTTTAATTCCCATTAGGCATCTGCAAACAAAAGACAAAGAAAAAAGCTGTTAGTTTTGTTGAGATCTATTGAAGCAGAGTTCAGAGACAGACTATTGATTAGTTGACTTGTGTTGTCTGTATTTGGGCTAATAATATAATATTATGACACTGTTGTTTTTTTTTATAGTTAACTACTAAATACTTTATAAGTACCCAAATTAACCCTGAATTACAGCATAAATACATAAAGCATTTATTAACACAATAAGTAGCCATCACTATATTTCTGAATAATAAGATTTAAATAGTTTATTAATCATTTACTTACACGTTCTAAGTAATCTTATGAACCACTGAAAACTCTTAAATAACTGGTTTATAAAAAAATGCAATTCTTCATTTAGAAATGATAAATTGATTATTAATAAAGGATGAAAATACAATTATTAAACTAATTATAGATATGCTTTTAAATCAAGAAAAAAGCATTTATAGATGTATTTATAAACTGCTTATTAATGTCTATTAATGATTTATGAATGATTAATTAACGGCATACTCATGCTTAACTAATGATTATTAGCGTGTAGTTATTATAAAGTGTTACCAAAACGGTAAATAATAGCTGAGTACCAAATAGACACCTGTCTCTTTTACACGCCTGGTGTGGCGACAAGTTAAAAGATAAATAAAGACTGTTTTTTAGTTTGTTTGGTCTATTTTTTAGTTTCGGGTTGTATTTAATCTTCTAAAACCCGTCAGATCGTCTGTTCAAGACAGTTTTATTGCACACAAGAGAGCACATCTGGGCGGGATCTGTTCGCCAAGGAATTCGCCAATGAACTTGTAGTTGAGGATCGCGGATATGATGATAGTGATGAATAGGGTCATTATCACATTATTGCAGTTGTTTATAGCCTTCAACGGCACGTGAGTGGAGCGTACGCAGAGGGTGTTTTTTTCGGCGTGCATTTTAATCAATGAGTGGGTTCACACTGCGAGCAGGAGCAGCGCGTGAGCGTCAAGCAGGAGCATCTGAATAACAGTCCAAAAATTGTGGTAAGACATGGTCATTTCTAAACTAAAAACAATAAGAATCAATGTATGTTCACAGTAAGTAAGTTCACAATGTATTTTTTTTTGTTCTGCTTCATTTTGTTTCACAGGAAGTCGTCCGTCGCCTGCACAACTCTGAGACGAATCACAGGCGCTATGATGCTGGGCAAGGGTAAGACTTACATACACAAAGCACGCGATCTACTGTGTAGGAAGCAAATAATTTTGGATTCATATTTCTTTTACTGTTATTTAATCTTAAATTTGTTTTCACAGACTGTGTTCGCCTTATAATGCGGCGGTCACATAATTTTTGGTCGAAGCTCTGCACGCAAACCCGGATTGTATGGTGTTGACGATGCGATTGTGTGTAAGTATCTGTTACTGTGGGGTGTGTATATTGTTTTTATGTTAATATTGTTTTTGATGTATGTGCTGTGGTCACGCTATTTATTTACAATGCACACAAATATTGTTTTCCAGCTGCATGCGTCACAGGCGTCTGTACAGTGGATCATGTTCGGACAGAAAGCCACCACCACATGGCCCAGAGGTGGACAGACATTTCATCCCCGAGCTGCGCATTTGATATACTTTGTTATTGCTTTTTAATATGCATTTAGATTCTTTCTTTCTTTTTTTTTTTTTTAAATAAAAAAAGTTTTAATCAACATTTGTCTCAGAAATTCTTCATGTTCTTCATAAATGTATGTCCTACCCAGCTAACAAAAACACGTCCCTAGAACGTCCACTGCGAACGTCCCCTGAACGTCTTCGTGTAGGGTTCTTTAAACGTTCTTAGGACGTCGCAGGGTCCAGATCTCATTCCCCAATGACTATCATAGTATGTATTTTTTCCTACTATGGTAGTCAATGGGGATTGAGATCTGTTTGATTAAAACATTCTTCCAAATATCTTCCTTTGTGTTCAGCAGAACAAATAAACACATAGAGGTTTGGAACAACATGAGGGTGAGTAAATACTGACAGAATTTTCATTTTTGGGTGAACTAACCCTTTAAATGAGAAATCTGACTGCTGAGGGGCTCTGATTGGACATTGTGTCCATGTGATCAACATATATAATGTCTGTGATTGGCTACAATGATCAACGTTTCAAAAACATTTTGTCTTCACTGACCGCTTACCACCGATAGATGGATCCGCTGATAGACGCCTGCTTTCAAACACTGTGTAAGCGCTGGATGAAGACATGTTTTTGAAATGTTTTGAATTAGACTGAGAAATCTTTCCATTAGTTGCTGGAACTAATGGAAAGTTAGTCCCCCCCCCTATCCCCCCCCCCCGCCCCCCGCCCCCCGCCCCCCATGCTGCTTCTATCTGAAATTTACCTCAGTTAATGCCTCTTTGGCTCTTGCACGCTCTTTCCGGCCGCCGCCACGGTCAGAGGCAAGATTGAACCAACGAATGGCATGAGAATCGATGTCAGTGTCTGCTGCAGTGGTAGAGGACTGGTTACTCCTTACAGCTCCTGTTGAAAACAAAACAAAAAAGTGCAATAAACTTTAAATTGATCAGAATCACATATCACAAAAGTAGTTTGATGGGACTGAATTACTAAAGTAAGAAATTAATTTTATGAAATAGTTATATCTTAGCCATTAATATTATTTGTGGAGATGGTTTACTACAGCCATATCACCCCGTAGCCCAAGACTGGTTGCCCACTGAAGCTAAGCAGGGCTGAGCCTGGTCAGTACCTGGATGGGAGACCTCCTGAGAAAACCAGGTTGCTGCTGGAAGAGGTGTCAGTGAGGCCAGTAGGGGGCGCTCACCCTGTGGTCTGTGTGGGTCCTAATGCCCCAGTATAGTAATGGGGACACTATACTGTCAAAGAGCACCGTCCTTCGGATGAGACGTTAAACCGAGGTCCTGACTCTCTGTGGTCATTTAAAATCCCAGGATGTCTTTTGAAAGAGTAGGGGTGTAACCCCGGCATCCTGCCCAAATCTGCCCCTTGGGCTTTGTCCATCATGGCCTCCTAATAATCCCCATATACTGATTGGATTCATCACTGTCTCCTCTCCACCAGTAAGCTGGTGTGTGGTGGGCGTTCTGACACAATATATCTGCCGTCGCGTCATTCAAGTGGATGCTGCACATTGATGGTGTTTGAGGAGATTACCCATTCTATGTATAGCGCTTTGAGTGCCTAGAAAAGTGCTATATAAATGTAATGAATTATTATTATAATTATTACTTAAAAGGTATTATATCATACTTACTGATCAACAAACTTCTTGTCTGCATTCCTTTAAAAGACTTCTTCCCATTGACTCCTTTCCAGTTTATTTGTTTAGCTATGGAGTCTGAGAACAGCCTGTGCAGTATGTTCCATGTGATGTTTTTGACGTTTTGTCCTCCCACCGCACCCAGAGCAGATATCTAAAAAGACAAAAATACATGATATAAAACTGTATCATTCTATTTTCTGTTTTGATTAATGATCTGAAAATATAGATGCGAGCAGTGAATACTATTATAGGCACAAATTTGTAAATTTGCACAGCACTTGTGAAGTAACTTGGGTCAATTGGAGGCAAGCACTTAGTACCCAAATGCAGTTTATTGAAACAAAATTAAACACCAAATTGTGACACTTTAGATAATAAAAATAAACACACCATGTTTTGTTTAGCCCGTACGTTTTTTGCATCTTTCAGCCACTCCTCCAACTGCTCGACTTCAGGCAGAGTGGCCAGTGGAAGATTAATACCATGAGGCATTTCAGCCACAGGAGTGTCTGTCCCTAGTCTTGCAGCAAGGTTATGGACAGCAAAGGAAAGCTGCGTTTGCATATAATGTAATATACATTCACACACACATATATATGTGTGTGTAGTATGTGTGTGTAGTAGTAGTAGTAGTAGTAGTAGTAGTAGTAGTAGTAGTGATCCATATTCCCTTCTGTCTTACGCTGTTTATTTGATTTTTCTCATTTGTTTTCTTTTGTATTATACACTCTTTTCTTGTTTGTCATCAACAAGTTTATTGGTCTGGTACTTGTTTGTTTTTTTTCACATCTATATTTTTCTATATTTATTTTCTGCTGTTGCTTTCTTTATGTATTTATCTGTATTGTATTGTTTGCTAAATAATAATATAAAAACAACGTGTAGTATAATGTGGAGACAAAAAACCTTGTCCCCTGTAAAAAGCTTAGGCAGAGTTGCACATACAACTAAGGTGCCAAAAATATTTATTTTTGATTAAAGCTGCAGTCTTCTAGTGGTTAATTAAAAACATTTTGCAGAAGAGCCAGTCTAAAAAAAGTCCCAATATAAACACTTATTACAGGTGTAACATAGAGATTCAGGGTAAGACAAAAACACGATTTGGAAAATGGATTCATAATGTAATTATGCAAAGTATTGTACATTTTGAAAAAAATTGTTATGAAATAAAAATGACAGACTGCACAGTCACTGCAGTTTGTAATCAAATGCAGTCCTTGAGAGCAGACTATAATTATTTCAAAAACGCTTTTAAACTTTTTTTGCACGTAACGTTAATATAAAATCTCTAGGTCTGCGGGAGACCTTATAACAGCTAACGTTAGTTAGCTTAAGGGTTGACGATCACGCAACGCAAGCGATCACTGACATAACGCAGCACATTTAAAAAAAAACAGAAATTTTAAATAGTTCATAATAATAAAAAGAAGTTGTTAAATTCGTCAATTATATTTGTTAATTACAGTCTTCTGGACCATCTTCGTGTTACTGTTAGCATCCCTCCCTTTGATAACATTAGAGTCAGCTTAAACTATTCAAAACCGATCAAAGTAGCAAAAAAACGTTTTAAGTTAATGAATACAAAACATAATCAAGATATTAATTCATTAATAGCAGTTTGAGCACTCTATGGGGCTTACCTTGGTGAAGTTTTTGAGGTAGGATGAGCTGCCGATCTGTCTGCCTCCTCGTTCTAATCTGCTGCAGAAAGAAAAACCGCGCGCTCGTATCACGGATGCGGCCCGAAACTGTTTCGCGACTGTTGTTCCCGCCCAATAAAGTAGTGCCTGGGCTGGATCCGTATAACAGCGGTGAAACGGACGTGATTGTAACGCGGATTTGCCAGTTTAGAGACGGATCCGGCTCGGAGTCGTCTGCTGTCTGGGAATGCAATTTATAAACTGGCCTTTATAAAAGTTTTCCTCTTTGCAGGAAATGTTCAGTTTCTTGCTAGCTGCTAATTATTCAGGAATAATATACCATTTTAAAATCTTCTGATTTTGATCTAACCTTATCCCGTGTGGGTAGGCAAACTGCAGTGATGGTTTATGTTTGTTGATTAAATATTGCATATTGTGAGGAAACTCATATAGCGATATAGTTCACTCATATAGGCTAGTTCACACCAAGCGATAACTATAAAGATAAAAGATATCATTCTAAAAATCGTTCTCCATATTAAAGAATAACAGAGTTCACACCACAACTATAACGATAAAGGTATGAGGAAAGATATGGTTGGGATCACTTTCAGAACGATTTTTTTCCAGCTGTCGAACGATAAAACACTGACAGACAATCAGAATCCATTCTAATTTAAAGGTCTCGCGCAGTTAAAATGGCAGATGACATTGCAGAGAAGTTAATCGTCGAGGTACAAAAAAATCCTCCACTGTTTGACAAGTCAACCCCCCTTTTCAAGGATACGTTAAAAAAGATGGATATATGGAAAGCAATCGGTCGTATCCTGGGAATAAATGGTGAGAAGTATTAACGATGAGCCAGGGCAAGAATGCGTTTCTATCTTGGAAATTCAAACAGCATTCCACATTAAAAAAAGAGAAGGGACGATCTTCCTGGATCTTCCCGTCCAGATCCAATGCTACCACATCTTTAAATTAGCCTACTATTATTTGAAGTTAACATTATAAAATATGTAGACCTACACCACAAAACTAGTTAAAAAAATTGTCTACACATGCGTTTTATATTTGATATGAGGGAAATAAACATGCGTGACACAAAACAATCTTTAACTTTTAGGTGGCAAAATATGTTTAATTCTGTGAATTACACTGCGCAAACCAGGTAATAACCACCGGATGAAGAAGGGTTGGCTCTCAGTCTCCACAGAACATAAACATTCATTTTATTTTATTTTATTTTTCGTGTTCGCATTTATGAGGAAAAAACAATGTTACGGCGCTCTGAATGCGGCACTAAAAGAGATGCTTTAAAACTTTCACAGAGACATCAAACAGAAAGCACAAAACCTTTCTTTAAATCGAATTTCGTTTTGTATTAATTGTATCTTAATTTTAATCAATGTTTAATCAACCAATCAACATTTTGCCGCCCTTACAAAAGTGCGCTCTAGGCAATTGCCTAGTTCGCCTATGGACGCGCCGGCCCTGGATTAAATCGCTGGTCTGATTAAACTGTTTTATATATATATATGTACAAATATGTTATGTAAAACAGTTTAATCAGACTGGTGCTAAAAACTTACTGTTTTAATATTTCTTATTATTTTGCTAAAATTACTAACATTTTGCACATTCTGAAAGGTGTATGTAAACTGAACTTTATAGCCTATAATGCTTTTAATTATTATAACTTTCACAGAGACATAAAACAGAAAGCACAAAACTTTTCTTTAAAGTGAATTTCGTTTTGTATTAATTGTATCTTAATTTTAATCAATGTTTCATCAACCAATTGCCTGGATTTAATAAGTAAAAATTAAATATAGCAGATATAATCACGAAACGGAGGCGCCGGCGCATAAACTGGAGCTCGTCTCATAAATGAACCGAAACTCAGCGTAAAAGGTAGCCTTGCCTCACAGACATGTCTACTTAAACAGAATAATTCAAAATGAAAGAAAACAGACACAGACTGCTCTTTGTTTATGCAATCCGTATAAAATGTGCATTTCTCTCTGGCGCGTTGACTACTGGGAAGACCTGGGGCGCGCGTGTGCTTAGAATAAAAAGACCATTATTATCAGTCGTTGGTGTGGACGCATATATAGTTATCTTTATCGTTATCTTTATAGTTATCGTGCTTGGTGTGAACGGGCCTTTGAGCTTAGAGCTGGTTTTTTTTTTTACTTTCTATTCATCAAATAATCCTGAAAAACACAAAAATATGAAGCAGCACAACTGTTTTCAACACTGATAATAATCATAACCTTGAGCATCAAATCATCATATTAGAATGATTTCCGAAGGATGATGTGAAGCTGTGATGCTGAAAATTCAGCTTTGATCACAGGAATTAATTCAATATATTCACATAGAAAACAGTTATTTAAAATGTTGTATATTATTTCACAATAGTATTGTTTTTAATGCTGTCTTGGTAAACATAAGAGACATAAACATTTGTACCAACAGTTTGACATTAGTGTATGTTTGACGTTTTACTTAAGCATATTGTTCATCAATGGTGCTTTAGAGATGATGATCAGCTCAGCTCTGATACAGTGCACATCAGCACTGAAGGATCTGAACACAACAAACCATTTGTCATTGTCACAGAGCCAACAATATTATTATACAATGCCAGGTTTATTAAAAGGAAAGAAGCTACAGCAGAGGTGAAATGCAGAAAAAAGAAAGAATATAAATAATATACAGAAAATCATTTCTTAATTAGGATAACAGAATTTGTTTTTGGGTTTACTTATTCATTTAATATTGCTCATACAGTGTAACTTGCGTTTGGATGTCAAAACCTTCTTAAAATAAATTAAACAAATAAAAAATGCAGGTTTGAGAAATAAAAAATAAGAAAATAACAGATGCATGGAGATATAGGTGAAACATTATTGTGATAAAATGGATATGACGTTATTTAATGAGTTTCCTCAGTTCACCTGTGTTTCCTAACGTTACTTCTCCGGCAGCAGCTTTCTTCAGAAATGTTGACGTCGTTGAGCTTTCTCTCTGTTGTGGGTTATTTTGTTATACTGAAATCACAGACATTTTTTTTAATCAATAATATATTTGTTTACCATTAAGCTAAAGTTAGTTTCAGCCAATTCAATTGTCTGCTCAGTGTAAAGTTAAGTAACATCACCGATTAGGCCTACATACATTTGTGTTAAATAGATTAGCTCACTTCCAAGTAAAACCTTTTCAAAACCTCTCATCTACACATAAGAGGTGATTAAAAGCCCAAACTTTCATAAATAAAAGCTCGTTAGCTTAACTTAACGTTAGCAGCTACGGTTGAGATGCTAACGGACTTTTTCCGAAGACACTAAACCATGTCTATAAAGTAAATATTCAACAGAAGCGTTAAATTACAAGTAAGAGAAATATCAAAAACAGTTGTGTGTATTATTCTTGTGCTTTTAGAGACTAAACTCACCTGAAAGCAGTGAAAACAACAGCGAGAGAGGGAGTTTAGCTGTTTGCCAGTAGCAGTGGTCGCGCCGTTTCCATGGAAACTCTGCGCGGCGGCAGCTCCAGTGTTTGAGAGCGACTCGAAAGTTCACGCGCACGGCCATTGATTAAACAACCACGTCAAAATCATGCAGCACTTAAATAAAAATCGAATAAATATTAAATTATGAATTTAAAACTGATTTTGGAGATTAATGACTTGTTCATAGCAATGGCCTATGCCCACACATAATATAGGCCTACTGCGGTCACAACAAGAATAATACAAATAAAATTACTGACATGCGACGTCGAGACTACGTTGTCAGATGGTAAGTCATGAAATGACCAAAACGTCACTTAACTGGGACGTAGTTGGTTATTTTGTTACCTTAGGAGACCGTACAGACGACGTTGTCAGTTGGTTATTTTGTTACCTTAGGAGACCGTACTGACGACGTTGTCAGTTGGTAATTTGATGGTAATAAAATTACAGACATGCGACGTCGATACTATACGTTGTCAGTTGGTAAGTCATGAAATTACCAAAAAGTACGAATAAATTACGTAACTGCGACGTCGTGTGTTAGCTGGGTAGCCGCGTGCAGGCGGGGAGGAGCTGCAAACGGAGACGTGAAGTCGGACACTTCTGGTTCCCGTAGTGACCGTGGTGTTTGCATACTTTATCACAGCTGAAGTGAAATAAATGCAATATTTGCTAAATACACAGATGTTTCAGAGGCATTTTCATTCAATACTTTATGTACTGCTTCATACAGCGTCTGTTTGAACAATAATAAAGTTCACCATAAGCCTACAGCTAGCCTACTATCAATGAAGTGGAATCGACGTTTTTTAATCAGTTTTATTTGGATAAACATGACACAATATAACATTGCGACTACGTGAAAAGAGTGCTTACTGTTATAAAAAACTATTTGTGAGCTGTAGATGAACTAAAGGTGGTCGAATAAACACGAAACACACGTGATCGTTGTCATGCGGTGAATCCGGCCAATCGTGGAACTGCTATGTCGTCATCAGAGCTCGTGCAGCCCAGAGCAGCCGCTCTTCAGAAGCTGCGCTGGCTGAGTTCTCCGGCTACTCTCGAATCGCTCTCGCGTTACTTTGATGGCATACGTCACAGTCACGTGGCGTCTGCGCTGTATCAAGTCGGACAAAATTTCTAACCGGCATGCATTGCTTCAAGTCAGCCGCCGATCGTTATGCGCAGAGCTGCATGAAGTCGAACAAGCCTAATGTTACGAGTGGGCGAGCAGTGGGCGAGCAGCCTGTGACAAGATGGCCGCTAGGGTGCTGA
Organism: Semotilus atromaculatus; assembly: GCA_031834385.1. NCBI lineage: Eukaryota > Metazoa > Chordata > Actinopteri > Cypriniformes > Leuciscidae > Semotilus > Semotilus atromaculatus. The sequence goes on along the minus strand of JAULUF010000043.1, from coordinate 612,269 downwards.
CGTCGACTACCATTGGCCAGCAGCGCGGACGAGACATCTAGCCTTTACATAGATGGGACTCATAAATTTTGGGGCATCTCGCCCAGGGGGCGGGGTTACGTCCTGCGTTACATCTCTCATGCGGGTTCTCGTTGACCAGGGTCAGCGCGCACAATAGCGCACACAGGCAGGCACAGAACTAGCTAGCGAACCTCGGTCTAAACCTAGGTCTAAACCTAACCCTAACCTAACCCTAATCCTAACCCTACCCGTCCCCCGGGCGAGATGCCCCAACATTTACGAATCTCTTACAAATAGATATCTATGGCAGTTGCTCTCTTCTTCTTCTATTCGAGTTTTATGGCGGTTGGCACATGAAATGGTGCATTACTGCCACCTACTGGTATGGAGTGTGGTACTGAATGACTATTACTTACTTTTATTACTATTTTTATAAATAAAAAAAAATAAATTTTTTTTTAATCCTCTCAATCATATTAATTATTCTAAAATAATGAAAACCAATTCCATAACACTTTTCTTTAGAATTTTTTCTAAGAATTTCTACTAAATCAAACCGTACTCTTTCCTTTTTCAAATTTTGGATCATTTCCCTCCTTTTTCCCTCATATTTTTTACAGTGATCATGACGTGTTCTATTGTCTCTTGTTGTTCACAGTATTCACATCTGCCGGTGTTATGTTTACCTATTTTAAATAAAGTGCTGTTTAGTCCTGTATGTCCAAATCTAAGTCTAGATATAATTGTCTCATCTCTCCTTTTCCTTCCTGTACATCTCACTGAATTTTGTAAAACCATCGTCCTTTTCTCTCTTCTTCCCATTGTTTTTGCCACCTTTTCTTCAAACTCTGTTTAATAATGCTCTTCATTTCCATCTTACTGATGTTAACTTCTACATCGATGTCTTCTCTTTTTGTGGCCTCTTTTGCAGCCTTATCTGCCTTTTCGTTTCCTTTAATTCCAAAATGTGCTGGTACCCACACAAATATAACTGTAATACCCATCATTTGAATTCTATATAATGCTTGATGAATTTCTATCAATATATCGGCTCTACTATCTGAATGACTGCTCTGTAAACTGAATAATGATGATGCAGAATCTGAACAAATAATAATTCTCAATGGTCTTACTTCCTCTATCCACTGAACTGCTAACAGAATTGCTAACATTTCTCCTGTGTATACTGGCAGTTGCTCTCCACCATAGACTGTAAAAAAGATGGACGACGCCCCTTCGCTCTTTTCCATTGAAGAGAACTGAAGCCGTCAGAGTCCCGATATGGCGCTGACATCTTGAAACTTGAGTCTGCGCAGTAGCGATTTCGGGACCAGACATGCGCAGTAGAGAGCAGGAAGTAAAGCCGCAAAATCAGGCCCCGCCCTCACTCTCGCAGAAACAATCGCAAACACACGCTCCTGCACTTTTTAAAAATTAATTATAGACAGTTAGATATTCAATTTAAAGCTTCAATCTCCTCAGTCCTCCGAAGATCCCAAAAAAAGGTCTGTTGGTCCTTCAGTGACTACTTCGCTCAGAGAACCTGTCAATCACAGCTGACAATCATGATCGACGTCACACCACCGCATCAAATAACTAACTAAAAACAAACTTATTTTAAAAACAAACACTTGAACTTACATCACCGTGATAAAACCTGCCGTAAATGACAGAAACCATCGTTGGAAAAACGATATTTGAAGTGTAATTTAATTTTTTAGTTGGTCCCACGTCCCATTGAATAACACGGCCCAGCTAACAATGACCTGGCGGGTCACCAGCGTTTTTTTGGCGGCACAAAGTCAGCGGCTTGACACGGTCGGACCTCCGGCGGCACACCATCGGCAACCCGACCAATCTGAAAATGCCGTCGGTCCGCCAGCTTGTTTTGGGTGGCACGCCACTGGCGGTACGCCAGTGGAAGCCGATAGTCGGTCCAGTGTTTCTGAGTGCTTACAGGACATCTTTATGTATATTTATTTTAATTTATTTTTTACAGTTAAAAAGAATCTGAAAGCACTGAATAAAAAAAATGTGAAACTGACCTAATGGCTGTAAGTGTTGCTGGTATAAAAGACACTGTCTGTTTTTGTTCAAGGTTCATGCATAGAGGTCACAGTGGACAGCTGTAGAAAATTCTGATGGAATCAAGTCCTCATGTTCTGATATCAAAGATACACGAAGTGCAACTTGTATTCAAGTTCAATTGCCTTTGCAAATTTCGGATTTATATATTTTTGTCTATATTTTATAGTTTTCACTAATTGTATTGATTAGTTTGTTAAATACACATCTCTTCAGTTTAAACCATAAATGCATGCATTCCACTCAAGTGGACATATATCTTTGACAAATTTGTAAAAAATAAATAATAAAATCTTGTTTTTCATGCCCTACGAGCAATAAAAACATAGGATCCTGAGTGAGGTTATCATAATTCATGCATGAAAGGGTTAATTCTAGGTATTTATGTTTGTAAGCGCTGCGTGACTTTGACGCGTTTTAATGGGCGTGCGCGTGAATATTCGAGTCGCCTTCAGACACTGGAGTTGCCATGGAAACGGCGCGCGCCACTGCACTAAACCACTGCAACTACTAACAAGCGGAAAAACTCCCTCTCGCTGTTCTTTTCACTGCTTTCAGGTGAGTTTAAGTCTCTAAAATCACACAAATAATACACACAACTGTTTTTGAAACTTCTCTTACTTGTAATTGACACGCTTCTGTTGAATATTTACTTTATAGAAATGGTTTAATGTCTTCGAAAAAGTCCGTTAGCTAGCATCTCAACCGTTTTCAGAAGAGGTAACGTTAACGTTAGGCTAATAACTTTATAGCTTGATCCATTGTTTATGAAAGTTTGGGCTTCTAATCACATCTTATATGTAGATGAAAAGTTCTGATAGTTTTGTAAAGATTTTGCTTAGAAGTGAGTTAATTCATTTAACATAAAGGTAGGCCTATGTATTTAACATAAACATACCGTTAATCGGTGATGTCACTTACATGGAGCAAGAAAATTGTCTGAAACTAGCTCAATGGTTAACAAATATTGATAAAAACATTTCTGTGATTTCAGCAGCAACAAAATAGTCCCTCTACAACAGAGGGAAAGCTCCACGATTTCAACGTTTCTGAGGAAAGCTGCTGCCAGAGAAGTGGGAAACACAGGTGAACTGAGGAAGCTCATTAAATAGTTCATATCCATCCATTTTCAGAAAATTATTTCTTAATTAGGATAACAGAATTTATGTTTTTAGGTTTACTTATTCAGTTAACCCTGGTGTTGTGATCAAAACCCTGTAACACTTGTGATGTATTGTATAGTATTCAAATATAAAAATGCTGACTCGTCAGGTCATGTTTTCTCATTAAAATCAGACAATTTCCTATTAATTCAATAGAATGTAAGGGAATAACTCTAGAATAACCTTCCTGATAATGTTTGGGGCCCATAAACACAATCCTAATTTAAATCTAGATTAAAGACATCTCTTTAGCCAAGCATTCAATTAACACATCTCAGATAATCTTGCACTACACTTACTGTATATGTGATGAAATAGTAAAAAGTGCACATGATCATCTTTTGCCTGGAATAATATGACAGCAGCAATGCTAATCTTTCTCCTGTTGCTTCCCTGTTTCTATCACAGGATGATCAGCAATATTACAGCAGCTCCAGTTTGGATCCAGCCTCAGTTGTGAAGACTTCAGATGACACCAACACTCTTGAAGACTTCAGATGATGGCAACTCCGGACTGCCAGATATTATCCTTATATTACATTGGCCCGGTTTCACAGACAAGATTCAAGATTAGGCCTTAGTTAAATTAGGATATTTAGCTTTTTAAAATGTACTTTAGAAAAAAAAAAACACATTACTGGCGTGCATCTTGAGACAAAACAATGGGACTGAAATATTTTAAGATAATATGTCAGTGCAAGTTGCTTCCAGTTAAAGGGGCATTTTACTGCTTTTTTTTCTTTGCATGATTGTGTTTATGGGGTGCAAAATAACATGTCTTCGTGTTTTATTTTTCATAAATTTCACCTTTATTGTAAGCCGCTTTCTCCTCTGTCATTTGAACGACCGGTTGACTTCCTGATTCTATGAAACCACTCCCTCAGGGCTCAGATTGGTTAGTTGGGCCGGTGTGTTGTAATTGGCTAAACAGCGTAGTGCACGTCGTTCGGAAACTTAACGCCCATTACCTTTACGGGCGAAAGTTGCATGTGCTCCGGTCTAATGTAAATAATGTTGTCAATACTGCCGTATCAGTTTGAGCCAGAATCACCCAGAAAGTGTCAATGAAGAGAGTCAAGCAGAACCTCCCCAAACACGGCTCTTACAAAACGTTTCTGAATGGTAATTTTTTTCTAAAATAGCATCGAACTAACTGGATACTATAAACAAACAGCGTTGGCATTGGTTTACATTCTTGATCAAATCGAAAAATTACGTCAAAGTATACATGGAAAATACATTTACAAAATTAGTACATAATTTAATTACAAATTAAGGTCCAAAAAGTTTGTACGCGTTTGTCAGACACACGAAATAGCATAACTAAGTGGCTACTACAGCCAGCACTGGCATTTGTTTACGTCCTTCATAAAACTAAAACATTACGCCTGAAATTATACATGCAAATACATTTAAAATTATTAAGTCTTTCTTACAGGTTGTGGCCCAACAACTGCTGCCTCTGGTTTTAAAGTTGGAACTGCTTCATGTTTTAGTAACAGTTTCTTGTTAAATCCGGCATTGAACTCGTGGAGATTCTGGAAGCTGTCTTCCGTAAAATGAGCAGCACAGAGAGCTAAATTATGATTGTAATTTTCAGGAACATAATCAAACATAAATTTTAGCCATTGTTGATGAACTGCAGCGTCCGTATGAAGCCCGAACACAGAAGACTTGACAGCTGGGTGAAAATAACACACTCTCGACGGCATGGCTACAGCTCTCCACTAACTCTTACTCTTCGACAAAGCCGCAGAAATATGGCCATGCCCCCTTTTCTGCATATTCCAGAAAGAGGATTAATGAAAATGTATGGGTTAGTTACGTATAAAGTATCTCGTTGTAGTCCCATTCGAGTCGTTTTTGTAGACTTTAAACTTCCTGATTTTTCAAAGACGATATCTCTGCTTACGTTGAACTTTCAGCGCAGCAACTTTGCAGATACTGTTCATGCACCAACAGCGACATTACACACTATTTAAAATGAAAAAAGTGAAATCGCAATCAACCACCCCTTTTAACCCATTCAAACATGCATCTTAGTCTGGGACTATCTTAAGCCTTTTCTGTGAAACCGGGCAAAGTGTCTTAAAGGGAAGGTTTGCATGACAGTTTTGCTAACAAATAAACAGGAATATCTCGGTACACGTAACTCAGAGAAAGAGGAAACATTGTTCATATTACCAACATTTTTAAAATTGCAGGTTGAAAATCTGCAAACTTGCACTTTAAAAATGTTGAAGGATAGCATAAATGTGTCTGTTTAACTGAACATGACTTTAAACTCATGACTTGTATTATCTTATGGACGTTAGCTATCTGCCAGAAGATGCTCCAGTGAGTAGCAGTCGCCTCTGATTAAAAGATATTTTGTAATTGTATAACCTTGAACATGCATTTTCTGTAAAGCTGCTTTGAATAGATATGTATTGTGAAAAGCACTATATGGTTTTACTATGGTAAAACTGTACCAACCATGTTATTATTTTTTTTAAACCATGGGTCAACTATTGCTGTGATACTAGAGTAAAATTACAGTAATCATGACTATAGCCATAGGTTTTGAAACCATATGGTTTGTTTTGTTTGCTACTATGGTTTTACTGCACAGCCGCCGCTTTCCCGACGGTGGTCCGCTATCGTGCCGCTGGTTTATATTAAGTGTTTTCTGGCGGACCACGGTAGGTCCACGGTTTATAATAAGTGTTTTCTGGCGGATCACGGTCAGTCCACGGTTTATAATAAGTTACTCATGCTAACCAAAATTCCCTTACACTATAATGGATTAAAAAAATATGCAATGTACACCAGTCTCAATAGCAGTTGCAAATTATTTTTTATTAAGCAAAATTTCAGTGAACAGATTAAATGAATACATTTACATTTATCAGATTATGTTATCCAACGTGACTATTAGGAATAATTTAAGTATATTTGTACCCTTATGAAAATGAACCATGAAATAAGCATGTGCAGTAAAACCATTTTAACACGTAACTCAGAGAAAGAGGAAACATTGTTCATATTACCAACATTGTAACAATTGCAGGTTGAAAATCTGCAAACTTGCACTTTAAAAACGGCAAAAAACTCTTCACTCCTCTTTCACGAAAAAGTCAAGCACTGTAAGTTGTCATGTAGTATCCGAATTGTGTTGCACAATGATGAATAACTGTACTGCCTATTTCTCTTGTTGAATAATTAACAAGTTTGTTGTACATTGAAAATATTCACTACCCTCACAAACATGCACTATTTTCAATATTTTTTTATTCATATTATCATGCTTAACTGATAACACAGCGATGATCTGATTTAGATATCTGAGAAAAATTTCATATGTTTGGGCTTGGCGGGTGGATTATTTATTTTTAACAGTGGATTCGGGGATTTAAAGTGCACCAGATTAATTAATTTATCTTTAAAATGTACAAAATTTTCTGTACAACCCCCTAGAAGTACAGAGATCCACCTACAAAAATACTGTGGGTAACACAGTAGCCTAGGCTATATGATGGTCTACGAAAAATACTAATTTCATGATCAGGATTTTACCACCTCTGCCTCGTTTTAAGTCAGGAAAAACCCTGCATGTGCAATATAAAGTACTGAACATCTGCATTTCTTTCTTTATGCTTTATTGCTTTAAAAATATATGGCATATTAGGCCAATTAAGCAAAAACTTGTCAACAGAAGTCTGAAGAAAAAATAAACTAGTTTTGAACAGATTCATAATTTTTTACTCCAATTTAACGCATTCTCAAACAATGATCAGATTTCTCCATTGGGATTATCCCAATTATCGATTATCGAAGTGTGAATAAATCAGTAAGTTAGTGAATATTTAATTTTTTTTAAACAACTATTATTTTTATAAATGTTATTTAGTGTAGGCCTAATAGGCCCTTTTCACATGACGTCACACAACTTCCGTTCTGACTCGATGCGGGGTATCTCTACTTCCGGAGCATGGAGTTTACACAGTCGCTACTACATCTGCCACAAATACGGTTTGATGATATACAACGACTTGCAGACAAGTTTTCACTGACAACACGTTCAAAACTTGATAAAGGCTACAAATTCTTTATTGAACAGTACCTGTTTGAATATGGAGGTACGTGTTTTTGTCTTTTCTAGCCGTTATGAATATGCTAGGATAGCAGTAGCTAGTTAACAGTACGTGACGTTTCTGTTTTGCAAATATAACGTCTTTAGGCTCTATCTTGATTAGGTTCATATAGTACAGACTGTAAATTATTTTTGCAACCACTTTTCTATATTACTGCTGTTAACTATTGAGTCTGATTTGTAAGTAAAAGTCAGTAACGTTTCCCCAAATACTGTACTGGAACAGTCTCGATTGCAGTTGAGGGTGAGGTGTCAGTGAGAGGACGATGTCACAGGTCAATGAAGAAAAACGAGGAGGCTCATTACCTTCAGGTTTCTCAGATGAATAGTTATCTAACGTTATGATTAGGGGGTTAAGTTTTCTTTTTGTTAGTTTTGCTGCGGTTGCAGACTTGGTAATATCCCACTGTAGTTACACGTGTTTCTCAGTCTGATGTAAATTACTTTGTGTAGCTAGCTAAAGTCTTTGTAAATATTTTTAAAACAGTATTTGGTTGTTTGAGGACAAAAGACTGACAGATTATGTGTGATAGAATAAAAAATCAATAATATAATGTTCAGCAATAATACTTATGTCCCTGTTAACAGGTTACACTTGATTCTGCAAAGGTTCCTGTGGACCTGAAGCGCATGTCATGTTCTTGCTCAGCTGGGAAAGCCCTGTGCAATCACATGGTGGCACTTCTGTTTCAAACTGCTCACTACAGTACTATGGGCTTCAAGACCGTGCCATTGCCTCTGTCGTGTACCAGCTCACTGCAGACCTGGCACCGGCCAAGGACACAGGTCAGATATTAATATTAGTTATACTTAGTGATGTTGGACTAACAGTTTGTATCTACTTGTTTGTAAATTAATCGTTTATGATTCATTACTATATTACAGGGAATTGCACCAGAGGCTACAAATGATATGACGGTGTGTAAACCAGTGGCAAGGACAAAAAATAGGGTCAGGACTGGTGTGAAATGCACACTGTACAGAGCATATACTGGTGAGTGAATGAGCCCCCAGCTATTTAAAGATTGTAATGCATTTCTAACATATACAGGCCTTCTGTGAAATTATGTTTGACAATTTATGATACAATTTTAGTATAAAAGTTTGGGGCAGCTTAACATAACACTATTAAAGGAGTTATTTTGGACATTTTGCATTACAAACATGTACAGGGAGGTGATTAGTGTGACTGTGTTATAGTTAGAAAGTCCATGTGACAGAATTAAATCTAAATTAAACTTGACATATCTCACTTTGTCAGGTCCTCTTCCAGATCGTCACGTCATGGCCAGCGGGGAGAAACTAAAAGACATACGTCCACAACCGGGGATATGCAAATTGCTGCACGGGCTTGAGAACCTTACTTTGGTTGACTCTAAATTTGGCCCTGTGCCATTTGGATCTGTGCTTTCTTATCAGTGCCCTCCTGAAATAAGCAGAGACATTATTAAGCATCCAGGTGCCCCGGAATTTCCTCAGTTGCCTGTTGACGGTTACAACTTTAAGTTTCCACTAGATTTTGAGCCCAACTACAAGCAACATTGCCACTTGGAGAGCATAAAGGTATCACACGAGATTTGTGCTGCTATTGAAGCAGAAACCCGACAGCAATCAGAATGCCAGCTGTGGACCCAGGTACGCAAACCCCGACTTACAGCCAGCAGATTCCGTGAAATATGTCATGTTCGCGGGGAGTCTTCCGCCAAATCCTTGGCAGCCCGGATTCTGAGAGGAACTCCCCAGACAAGCGCTATGAAAAGAGGGTTGGATCTGGAACCTGAAATACTGAGGCAATACTCAGATTTGTGTGATGTATCTGTGATACAGTGTGGGATCATCATCCACCCCGATGCACCTCACCTTGGAGCCAGCCCTGATGCTAAAGTCTTCAACCCGAAGGAAACACCGCCATTTGGGTTAGCTGAGGTAAAGAGTTGTGATGTTGAAAATGTTGCACAAGTTAAACACCTGATCACACTTAAAGGCCAGACCTGCCTTAAGAAGAGCCACAAGTACTATTATCAGGTTCAAGGCCAACTAGCTGTAAGCGGACTTCAGTGGTGTGATTTTATTACTGATACACGCACTGACTTCTCAGTTGAGAGAATCTTTAGGGATGAGGAGATTATCCACTCAATGAGACAGAAGCTTGATCATTTCTATCATAACATCTACATGGATGTCTTCTTAAGTTGTAAACCCTGAGGAAAGTTTTAGGTTAATGCGGAAGGTGAAATTGATATTCCTTTAGTAAATAATTTTTTTTCTTTCAATGCAAAATGGACCAAATTTTTAAACTGATGAGAATTGAATTTAGATGTGTGTGTGAATATACACACAGTATGCTTTTTATATCTGTATGTACAACTTTTTTTGCTCATTGTTTCTTATGCTCCATGTACAATGCTTAACTGAATTATTAAATGTATGTTTGCAAGAAATTGCTACAAACCTTGTTTCTGCTTTGTTCCACAACGGAAGTTTTAATTTGTGTATTTCCTTTCCCTTAAATATATTCATTGCCAAATGTGTAAATACAAAAAGATGCAAGTTAAATGTAAATTATGTACAAATGCATTCTACTAAGGACAAGCTATTTACAAAAGTTTTTACAGAATGCGTCACAGCATTAATTAATTAATTCACTCATTAATAGCTATAAAGAAACACAGGATAGATATAGATATACAGAGATAGATAATTTTTTATTTCCAGCACAGCTACTTGTAGTAATGAATGTTCATCCAAGAAATGTGACTTGAAGGGGTGGGGAGGCTTTAGACTGGTTTGTCTCCTTTTAGATCAAGTGGCCCCTGATAGTTTGACATTAGGCAGCAGATGACCCACAGCTGATTGACTGAACCTACCATAGAAAGAGGAACAAGGCCATCCCAGATATGGTACTCCTTCACCCTGCGTATGGCCCTCTCTACTAAAATCCTCAGTCGAGCAACAGCCTGGGTCCTCTGGGTGTCCTCCATGCTGAGCTGAGTGGATTTCTTCAGTGGAGGGATGATGAGTGTTGCCCCCACTTCTGACAGGATCTTCTCAATCTGGAAACCCTTGTCTGCCATTACTCCATCTCCGGGCTGAAGTAACTGTAACATCTGTGATTTCCGAGTTATTTCTATGTCTGAGATGGAGCCTGTGTACAGTTTGGATACAAATGTGATGATCCCACATGGAGCGATGCCAATCAGACCTTTAAAGGTGGTGTGATTTTTGTAGTTGGAAAAGGTTTCCGACTGTAGTGTGAGGGAGGATGCTGTTTCACAGCGGATCTCAGTGCAGTCTATTATCACTCTCACCTGAGGGCAGTAGAGCTTGAACTTGTCAGGCATTGTGGCTTGAACTTGCTCTCTTGTCATCCACAGTGGTAGCGAGCCAAGAACCTGGTAAAGGTAGCTAGTCCACGTTAAGATGGTGCGACTAACTGTAGACAAACTGACCTCAAAGATGGATGACAAGGTTTTCTCGTGAAGTCCAGCTGCAACGCGACAGAGAAACATGAAGAATTCATCAATGAGCGGAAGTTTTCGCTGTGGACTAGGTGTATCTTCTGCTGTCCGCTGTGCCTTGGACCAGTATACAAGCCTTGAAGCAGAGGGATAAACTGACTCCCAAAACACAGTGAAGACCTTCTTTGAGCTGAATCTTGTGTAGTAACGAAAGTCCTCATCTGTGATACAAAACTTGAAAATCAGTGGCTGCTGCTTCTTAACTGTCAGCTGCTGTATTTCTATTTCTAGTGACAAAACTTGGAGCTCCAACTCTTGAATTCTCCGTGTGGCACCGTCCAGTTTACCTTAAGGGAAAGAAAGAGCTTACACCTAGATATCACTCATCCATCTATCCATTTTCACTGTCTTCATTACTGGATGCTGTTGGTGAACTTGACAGTTATTCTTGACTCTTTATGAGGTGAATAAACTAATAAAATAAAGTATACAATGTAATGTCAGTGGAAGTTATCAGTCTTCTGGGTCATGTTCATATCTTGTAGTAGTATTCAGAGTAAATGGCTTTGCTGTAAAAAAAAATTCTAGATGTTGGGGATGTCAGACCTTTTTAACGTCATAAGTGTGTCACACAGAGAGATATCCCCACCAGTCAGTAGAACTGAAGAAGCTTCTTTGATGAGCAGCAACATATTTAAAGTTTTTCAGAGCAAGTCCAGATGTTCTGAATACAACTCCAAGACGGTTACAATGTAATTCACTGCCATATATTTTTTCTGCAAGACACTTTTTTGTAATACTAACCAGGAGAAGGATGGCAGGCATAGTCATGATCTTTTGCCATTGCACCTGCAGACAATGCCTCCTCTGTGCAGTCCCCTGGGTCAGGCATCTCCTGGGAGTCATCCAGGCCAGCAGCACCGAGATGCTTTCTTGCTCGCAGGTAAACTGACTCACGAGCTTGTGAGCCTCTCCCTAGAGGTGTGAAATATGTTGACACACCTGATGGTCATGACATCACATTTTAGGTTATAATTTTTTTTTTTCAGATTTAACACTCCTACCTTTACCCCAGTCATTCCAGAGGAATCTAGACGGCACTGCTCCTTGTTTAATCCAGATTCTACCACTGGCTGACGTACTTAGATCCTCTGGAGCAAAGTGCTGACTACACACATGGGTACTCCCACGAAGGATTTTGAAACTCGGCCCCTCATCTCTCCTGATCGCTCTCACCCAATGGGCACGTATTTCTGCATCCACAGGAAAACCGTGGAAACTCAAATACGGACTTTTCTGTTTGTTATTGGAACAACAAGGAACACTGCAATAACATCGTCTTGATGACTGTGCCATGCTTGTTGTGTGGGCTGCTGCTGCGAAAGATGGACACAAGAAGAAAGTAAAGAGAGAAATGATGAATCACATCAG